>WOXC01002657.1:0-374077 GCA_011680675.1 Gymnobelideus leadbeateri
TCTTCTATCTCTAGCACCAATGTAGAACAGGTGTTTTTGTGGGGAGAACTCTTAGGCTACCTTACTGAAGGGTTTGATAATTCTTTCATAGCATGTTTGTCGACAAAATGGAGAGATGGGGACTACATTATATTATAGATAAGAAGATTTTGACCTGGTTGAATGGCCAGAGCCCAAGAAAAGTCATTTCAGGTTTAATGCTAGCTAAGAAAGAAGTCGCCAGTGGAGTGCACCAGGAATCTATGTTGGGGCTGTGTTATTTAACATTTTAATTAACATCTTCGATAAAAGCAAAAACTGAATGCTTATCAAAATTGCTGATGACATTTTAAAGCTGCTACTACATTAGAATACAATGTCAGTTTTCAAAAAGGTCTTGGCAGGCCAGAACATTAAACCAAATAAAATAAGATTAAATTTAATATGAACAATGTGAAGTTATTCACTCAGGCTAAAAAAACTTCATAGGTATAAGATATTGGGAAATAAGACTAGAGATCAGTTCATTTGAAAAATATTTGAGGATTTCAGTGGGCTCTTAGCTCTTTATTAATCAATTGTGTAATATGGAAACTAAGAAAACTAATTTAATATTAGGCAATATTTAAGAGAAGACTTTTTTAATTGTTTGGACCTTTGATTTCATCGAGATACATAACTTCCAGCAAAGAAACTTTATTCACCAGAACATGCTCACTCATCCACAATCTAGTCTTAGAGGATTGCCCAGGATATTAGAAGTTAAACAAGTAGGTCATGGGGCTAATATGTGTCAGAGGCAGGAGCTGAATATAACTGATAATAGTGATGATAGGATAATGAGGTGATAGCCGTACTGTACTCTGACATGATCAAACTACATCTTGAATATTATATCAAATGATCAAAAGATATGAATGGCAGTTTTCAGATGAAGAAATCAAAGCTATCTATACTCCTGTGAAGAAAATGTTCTAAATCACTATTGATTAGAGAAATGCAAATTAAAACAACTCTGAGACACCACCTTATACCTATGAGATTGGATAATATGACAGAAAAAGAAAATAATACATGTTGGAGGGCATATGGGAAGAATGGGACACTCATATACTTTTGGTGGAGTTGTGAACTAATCCAATCATTCTGGAAAACAATTGGAATTATGCTCAAAGGCCTATAAAACTGTGCATACCCTTTGATCCAGACATACCACTACTCGGTCTGTATCCCAAAAAGATTTTTACAAAAAGGAAAAGAACCTATTTGTACAAAAATATTTATAGCACCTCTTTTTGTGGTCGCTAAGAATTAGAAATCGAGAGCATATCCACCAGTTGGGGAATGGCTGAACAAGTTGTAGTATATGATTGCAATGGAATACTATTGTACTGTAAAAATGATGAGTAGGGTGATTTCAGAAAAAGCTTAGAATTTACAAAAACTGATGCAAAATCAACTGAGCAGGATCAGAGACCATTATACACAGTAACAGCAATAGTGTATTGTGAGCAATTGTGAGTGATTTAGCTACTCTCAGCAATACAATGTCTAAGACAATCCCAAAGGACTCATGATGAAGCATGCTATCTGCCTCCAGAGAAAGAACTGATAACATCTGAATATAGACTGAAGCATACTGTTTTTCATTTCCTTCCCTCCCTTTTTCTTTCTTTCTTTCCTTCTTTCTTCCTTTCTTTCTGGCTCAAGTTTTCTTCCACAAAATGACTGATGTGGAAATATGTTTTACATGATTGCATATGTATAGCTTTTATCAGATTGCTTACCATCTCAGTGATGGGGGAGGGACAGAGGGAGAAAATTTGGAACTCAAAACTAAAAAAAAGAATGTTAAAAATTATTTTACATGCAATTGGGAAAAAATAAAATGTTATTTTAAAAAATATATCCACATCATCTGGTGTTCCGAGGGTCTTACTGTGGATGTCTGGAATTTATTTGGGATTTACATATCATACAAAAAGCCTTCACAGAAAAGCATAGATGGCTTCTTCTGATTCAGCACACATTACCAGAATGTGATTTTTAGTTACTATATGATGCTATTTGTAAATTATTCTCCTTTGATCATTGGGTAGATTTGTATGAGATTTCTAGGTTTTCCTTTGTAATCTTACTCCCTGCTATTGCTACTTTATATTGGCTACTTATAAACTTGCTTACTATACTTACTACAGGGAGAGAGGGATGGTCAGGGAGACCAGAAAAAGACATGATCACACACATGATAAATCTTATTTAAAAAAAGAAAGAAGAAAAATTAAATTGCCAGTATCAAAAATTTAAAAGATCAATTCAGAACCAATAAATAAGAAATAAAATAAATTATTACAAATTATTTTACCCAATTATATACCAATAAAGTTGATCATCTAAATGAACTGGATGAATATTTACCAAAAAAATAGGAAAAGCTCAGATGAGCAGAACAAGAAATAGAGGACTTAAATAAATCAATACCAGAAAAAGAAATTGAATAAGCCATAAGTGAGCTCTCAAAGGAAATAACTCCAGGATAGATTTACAAGCAAATTCTATCAATTATTTAAAGAATAATTAATTCCAGTACTATACAAAAACTGTTTAATAGGAGAAGAAAATATTCTACCAAATTCCCTCTATGATACAAATATGGTTTTGCTACCTAAACCAGTGAGAATCCAAATAGTAAAGGAAAACTATAGGCCAATATCCCTATTAGATATTAATGCAAAACATTTTAAATACGATTTCATAAAGGAGACTATAGCAACATTTCACAAAGATTATATGGTATGATCAGATTGATTTTAGACTAGGAATACAAGGTTGGTACAAGATTAGGAAAATGATAAACATAATTGAATATGTTATAATCAAATACAACAAAAATTATATGACTATATTAATAGATGCAGAAAAAGCTTTTGACAAGATACAGCACTTATTGCTCTTAACAAATGCTGTGAAGCATAGGAATGATGGATTTTTCTTTAACATGATAAGTAGTATATCTAAAATCAGGAGCCAGCATTATCTGAAAACGCAGCAAACTAGAGGCTTTTACAATAAGATCAGGGATAAAGCAAGGAGGTCATTATCCCCATTACTATCTGATTTAATTCTAGAACTGGTAACTGTAGTGATAAGACAAGAAAAAGAAATCAAAAGGCTCTCTTGCCTTTATTCTTTGGCTTTGATGTCAAGGTGCCTATTAAAGAGTAACAGACAACATGGATGAGACCTTAGACAAGCTAATGCTTCCAAACATGTGAAGATGAAAAAAAAAATTGTTTACACCAAGGGGGTATTAAACAAACAGACAAGAACTACCCGGTAGCCAAGACTACGCCCATGTATTTTAAAGCTTTTATTCAAGATTTCTCACTTGACAGCTCCTACATGACCCTGTCAAAAATCTACAATATGTGCTGCATTTAATGACAACTGTAGGTGTCAAACTAGAAGGAAAGAACTATGAACATACATTGTTTAAAGAGAAAGATCGAGGAGCCACTTTCAACAGGTCAAGCGAAGATGTGTCTTGGGCATGGAACCAAAGTTACAATGGAACAATATTCCCCTGCTGTGCAGGGAGGTTGTTTTAATGTAACAACAATACCCCATGAAAAACCAGTTCCAATAATTTAAAAAAAAATCATTTTTAAAAAGGGAGGGAGGGTGGAGGGGAGGTAACAAGCATGACAAATACCCTTACAAACTATGAGGAGCTATTTACAATAAAATATTAAATTTGGAAAAAAAAAGAAATCAAAAGAATAGACATAGGTAAAGAAGAAACAAAATTACTAATATTTTTTTCAGATGACATAACGGTTTACTTAAAGAACCCTAGAGAGTCAACTAATAAATCAAATTAAATAATTAACAACTTTAGCAAAGTTGTAGAATATGAAATAAACCCACATAAATCTTTAGGATTTCTATATATTACCAACAAAATCCAGCAGGAAGAGAGAGAAAGAAAGCTTCAATTTAAAATGACTATAAAAGGCATAAAATAATTAGGAATCTTCTTGTTAAGATACACAGAGTTGTACATGAATACATCTACAAAATACTCTTTAGACAAATAGACAGATCTAAATAATTGTAGAAATATTAATTGCTCACAAGTAGATTGAACCAATATAATAAATTACTTATTCAATCCCCCAAAAGATTACTTTATAGAGCTAGTAAAAATAAAAATAATATTCATCTTGAGGAACAAAAGACCTAGAATCTCCAGGTAAATAATGAAAAAAGTGTGGGGGGAATATCCTAGCAGACCTAGATCTCAAACTATACTGTAAAGCCATAATCATAAAAACAATTTGGTAGTGGGTAAGAAATAGTTCAGTTGATCAGTGGAACAGATTATATGTACAATACACAGAAGCAATGATAAATACAAAGATCCTAGCAACTGGAGCAAGAACTCATTATTTGACAAAAACTGTTGGGAAAACTGGAAATCAGTCTGGCAGAAACTAGTTATATACCAACATCTCACACCACATAGCAAGAACAGCTCTGAGTACATTTAATGGTTTAAATATAAAGGGTAATAAATGGAACAAGGAAGAAATTACCCATTAGATCTATGGATAGAGGAAAGTTCATGTGCAAACAAGAGATAGACAGGTTCTCAAGAGATAAAATGGACAGTTTTGATTATTTAAAATTTAAAAGTTTACTCACAAACAAAACCAGTTCAGTTAAAATTAGATGAGAACCAGAAAAATTGGGGAGAAAAGGGGAAGAAAAATATTTGGAGTAAATTTCTCTGATAAAGGTCTTACTTCTAAGATATTTAGAGAACTAATTCAAATGGAGAATGGAAACTGGGGCCTCAGCCACAACCACCATGACAACTACCATATAGGATAGTCAATCAGCTATCTACACAATCATCTCATATTCTCCACTTTGACATGTGGTTCCTGTATGCTTCCCAGGACAGGGACAACTTCCAACATGGCCACCTCAGCCAGTTCCCATTTGAACAAAATACTAAGCAGATGTGTTTGAACCAGTCTCAAGGTAACAAAGTCCTGGTTATATGTATCTGGATTAAAGTCATTAAACCTGGTATAAAACCCAGACCCTAGAGTCTAGTCCTTTTATTAATTGGATTTGTTTTGTGACATTTGGATTCAGTCAAAGGGCTTCACTTGAGGACCTAGAGGGCCACATGTGGCCTTAAGATAAAAATTTTATGGCTTCACAACTTTTCAGGCTGAAGGCTCTTAGAATGACACATACCTTATCTCTGCTGCTCTAGACTGAGACCCCTTCTGAAACAAATAGACTAGTTTTCTGTGAGGTTTTCAAGTATAACTCTAAGTTTGCAGAGACCAACCTATAAACAGATAATGGATATGGTGACCAACAAGAAATCCTGATTTGGCATGGAACAGAAATAAACTCTCACAGGAAAAGATGGGCAACCTTTTGGTTGGCCTTTCAATGACTTCCCTAGGCTCCAAGGCCTGTGTTATTATGGTTTAGGAGCAGATAAAGCCTATGGATGGGATATAGAGGAAGTTCACTACTATACTTGCCTATATGCTGGCATCAAAATGTGGGGTACAAATACTAAAGGAATACAAGCTCAGTGGGAGTTTCAGGTAAGACCCTGTGAAGGGATTAAAATAGGAGATTGTTGGGGCGGCTAGGTGGTGCAGTGAGTAGAGTGTAGGCCCTGGAGTCAGAAGGACCTGAGTTCGGATCCGGCCTCAGACACTTACACACACCCAAAACGAAAAAACCTAGCCATGTGACCTTGGGCAAGTTACTTAACCCCAATTGCCCTCCAAAAATCGCAAAAAAAAAAAAAAAATAGGAGATTGTCTCTAGGTTACCCACATCATCCTCCATTTAATGTGTAAATATTTTGGGATGATCATAATGTTTGATCCCAAGCCCATTCCTGGGAACTGGAATACAGCTGGTTGCCACACTAACTTCACTACCAAGGTCATGAGAAATAAGAATGATCTAAAGTATATTGAAGACGCCATTGAAAGACTAAATGGTACTAGTACCTCGTGCCACCCTGTATAATGCACATTGTCTGACAGATTTCTATAATACTTCCAACTTCAAGTTTTCTGCCAGCATGGCCAACTGCAATACCAGCATCCTCATCCCCAAGATGGTTGGCCAGGAGAAGAGTTACTTTGAAGACTGACATTTCTTTTCTAACTTCAATCTTTATGCAGTTACAAAGGTACTCATTCCTCCATGAAAAAGGAGATGAGGGGGCGGCTAGGTGGACCAGTGAATAAGAGCATCAGCCTCGGAGTCAGGAGGACCCTGGATCAGTTCCAGCCTCTGTACTTAGCACCCACATAAAATAACTAGCCGTGTAACCTTGAGCAAGTTACTTAACCCCAATTGCTTTAAAAAAAAAAAATAAACAGGAGGTGAGTGCTTTCAGTACAGAAACTAAAGGGACTGCACAACCAGATACCTTCTGTATTTCCCACCCCATAACCCATTCCTCATGTCTTCTTCTACCCCACCTCTCTCCTCTTCCAAGTTTCCCTACTAAATATAGGCCAGAGGACACAAAATAACATGGTGTTTTTATGCCCACAGAGGAAAAAAAAGAATAATAGTCACTCCTTAATTGATAAATGGTCAGTGGATATGAACAAGCACTTTTTCACAGGAAGAAATACAAACTATCAATAGTCATATTTTTAAAATGCTCTGTTGGGGTGGCTAGGTGGAGCAGTGAATAGAGCATCAGCCCTGGAGTCAGAAGGACCTGAGTTCGGATCTGGCCTCAGACACAACGCACACACAAATAAAAAACCTAGCTGTGTGACCTTGGGCAAGTTACTTAACCCCAATTGCCCTCCAAAAGAAAAAAGCAAAAAAAATGCTCTGTCACTAATATTTAGAAGAATTAAAAAGATTAAGACATGGGTAGTTAGGTTGCACAGTGGATAGAGCACCAGGCCTGAAGTTAGGAAGACTTGAGTTCAAATTCAGCCTCAGACACTTACTAGCTGTGTTATTTTGGGCAAGTCACTTAACCCTGTTTGCTTCAGTTCTTTATTTGTACAATGAGCTGGAAAACGAAATAGCAAACCACTCCAAAATCTCTGCCAAGAAAATCCCAAATGGGGTCAAAAAGTCAGACACAACTGAAAAACAACTGAACAAAACTTAAGACATCTCTGAGGCATCACCTTATACCCATCAGACTGGTAAAATCAACAAAAAAAGAATATGGTAAAGTCTGGAGGGGTTATGGTAAAACAGGCCTATTAACACACTGTTGGTAGAATTGTGAACTGGTCTAGCCATTCTAGAAAACTATGTGTAACTACACCCAAATAGCTATTAAACATACATATCTTTGGACTGCTACCAGGTTTATACTTCAAAGAGATCAAAAAAAGAGGAATCTATGTGTACAAAAATATTATAACAGCTTTTTGTGGTAGCAAATAATTGGAAATTGAGTTGATGTCCATTAATAGAGGAATGGTTAAACAAATTTTGCTATATGAATATGATGGAATACTATTGATTTATAAGAAATGATGAGAAGGATGGATTCAAAGAAACCTGGGAAGACTTACAGAAATGGATAGAGAGTGAAGTGAGCAGAACCAGTAGAACAGTTTATGGAAGGACAACAGTATTGAAAGTCCAACAAATTTCAGAGCTTTAGGAACTATAGTATAATGACCAGTGCTGATTTCAGAGGTCTCTTGAGGAAACATGCTCCCCACGTCCAGATAGAGGGTGATAGATTCCACCTGCAGGTTGAGGCATAATTCTTTAGACATGGTCAACATGAGAATGTTTTGCTTAATTTTATGTGTTTGTAACAATTTTGCTTTTCTTATTTTTTTAAGGGTTAGGGTGAATGAAGGATGGTACAGGAGGGAAGAGAAAAGCAACAGAATGTTAACTTGAAAATAAAATAAATTGAATTTAAAAATGTAATCCAAAGCCCCTCAGTTTGGAACTCTTCTAATTGCTGGAGATCAGTGCCTTGGCACTGGGCAAGGCAGCGATGGTGAGATCTGGAAAGAGAAGACCTTTACTCTTTTTGAGTCTTCTTTGTGTTCTACAGCCTCTTCTGGCTTCCATTTTGAGAGAGAAGATAGAATATGTCAACCCCATGAGAGGTTGCTGAAGGAAAAAACTCTGGGAAGACATGAGAAGAGATGGCCATCTCCATTATGTCTCTGTTCCCAGCTTACTACACAAGACGCTTTCGGGGACTCCCATTTGAGTGAGATCTAGGACTCTCTTGGTTGGGCTGAGCTATTTTTTTCCCAATGGGAGAGTTCCTTCACCCTATAGTATCTCCTGTGCTTCTTATATATTCTGTTATACTTTCTTTGATTTCAGGGGTGGGAGGAGTTGCTATTGGACTTGGATAAATGAGTTTCTTGGCTACTTGCAATGTGTGTCCATTATGGAACTAGTGTTTGGTGGGAGAGGTGTCAAGCCTTGCATATAAAACTTGGGGTTCTTCCTTCTTCCCATTAAAGAAACAGTAATCAGAAGTTAGACTGAACTTGAAAACCACATCCCCTTGATTAATAATATTTAAGGGAGGGGCAGCTAGGTGGCTCAGTGAGTAGAACGCTGGCCCTGGAGTCAGAAGGACCTGAGTTTGGATCTGGCCTCAGACACTTAACGCACACACAAACAAAAACCTAGCTGTGTGACCTTGGGCAAGTTACTTAACCCCAATAGCCCTCCAAAAAGCAAAAATAATAATAATAATAATATTTAAGGGACTAGACAAATATAATTCTAGCTTAGTAGCCCCTTTCTGAGAAGAGCAGGATGGGCAAGCTTCTGGCCCCAACCTCTTCTTCCCTTCCTGGCAGGAAATAAAGTTTCTCATAGAGAAGGGAATTGGGGTGGGAAGAAACCAGAGAAAAGGCTAGAACAGTCTCTTCTGCCTCTCATTGGACCACACAGCAATACTCTCATGCTACATGTTGGGGAAAGCCCTTGTAATAAAAAAAAAATTTTAATAAAGTCTTTACTTAAAAAATAAAGTAAGCTAAAACTCCTAATCCCAGAGGTGAAAGGGTTGGGAGTTTGGTAGGGAGAATAAAGCAAGTCACTTAGCCATACACTGGACCCTCTATGGGGAAGAATAAATCAATGAAAGTATTGAAAGCAATTTAAAAAAGCATTTATTAAACACTTATTATTCACAGGCAGCTAGCCTGGAATTAGGAAGACTTGAGTTCAAATCTGGCCTCAGACCAGACCCTTACTATGTAACCCTGTCCAAGTAACTTAACCTGTTTGCCTCAGTTCCTCAGCTGTAAAATGGATATTCTAATAACACCTGCCTCTCAGAGTTGTTGTGAGAATCAAATGAGATAATATTTGTAAAGCACAGTGTCAGGAACATAGTAGGGGCTATATAAATGTTTATTCCCTTCCTTACCTTTTCTAATGACTGTGCTACATGTTGGGATTCAGTGAGGTAGTCCTTGTTCTCAAGGAGCTCCTACTTCAATTGGGGGAGACAAGGCATATATGAGAGTTCAGCTGCAGGGTGGACGGGAAGGTCAGTGGGTCCTGAGGATTCATTAGCAGGTCAGATTGCAGCATGTAGGGATCAGGTTAAATGATGAGACCCAGAAGACTTTAGAAAGCAATGGCAGGGAACCCTCCATCTTACCAAAAGGCAATTTTGTCTGCTCTTCAGTTGGGGTGGGGGCCCTAGAGGGATCCTGCCTACACCAATGGAAGTGGGGAAGTGACCTGAGAATTAAAACGGAATGAGGATTCTGGGTTCCCTTGTGCATGTATGATGGGGACAGAGGGTGAGAGTTAGTATTCAGACAGGAGGTAGGGAAAGAGAATGTTGGATTAAAGGTTGAAGGTGTAAGGGTCCCACTGATGACCATTAACACCCAGCTATGCCAGGGGACCTGGTTTGACCTAAGTCTGGTAGGAAGGAGGGAGAAAGGAAGAAGGAAAAAGAGAAAGAATAATCCCCCACTCCCACCTTCATCACCAGTGATGAGATCTGGACAACCTGTGTTGGGGATAGAGGGAGGGAAAAGAGGAGGAGGAAGAAATATGGCTAGAGGAGGGACAAAGAAGGTTACTGGTTCCTCTTTCCAGTCCGATTAAACCCTGGCTCAAGACACCCCACAGACACTCATAATCTCCTCCCTGCTCTCCATGGTGCCTGCTCCCTCCTTGCTTGATTACCCCACACCTACTTTGTTTGGCTTCCAAATATCTTATCCACAAGTCTCTTCCCAAGGTCAGGCTCATCAGCACTCTAGGTAGTTTGTCTCCTGATCAAGTTTGAAACTCTCCTGGAATTTATGTAAGGTTGGAGGGAAGACTGTCCAACTTAAAAGAAACACTCCATCCCCCTTGGTTTTGTGTTTCAGTCTTTTTGGCTGAGCTCCTAAAGGTGGGTTACATTCATAATTAACTATATGGCTATTGCTAAAGCCCATAATGACCTCACTTGTGTGTATACGATTGAATAGAAACAGAAGCAGAAAAGCAGGAAAGGTCAGCTTGTCCTGAACTCTCTGAAACTATTTAGAAATCATTGGGATGAGACATGAGAACAAAGTTTGATTTTCATTCTGAACTTAGCAAACATTAAATGAAATGAGCACTTTCCATACACATGCACACAGTAAAACTGAAAAGAAGACTGCATGTGAAACTGTAAATCTATTATGTACAGCTTGGTTTTCTTTTTTTAATATAATAAATTTAATATATTTAAATTAGCTTCTGGAAAACAATGCCCTGTAGCTGTCTTTACTATCAGTCAGTATTTTTATGGCTGACAAGCTGCTTTCTTTCAGGTCCTCACAGAACAGTCTGTATTGAGCTACTTTTCTCTATATTTCTCATACAATTGTCTTTTTATGCCCTGTTCATCAGACTTCATCTGGTGACAAACTACTTAGAATGCTGAAGAACCTGACCTTGGGAAGAGACTTATATAGAAGGCAAACAAAGGAGGTCTTAGGGAAAACAAGAAAGAAGGAGGAGAAAGGGGCAGCTAGGTGGCCCAGTGGTTAAAGCATGGACTCAGGAGTAAGGAAAACCTGGGTTCAAATCTGGCCTCAGACACATACTAGCTGTGTGACCCTGGGTAAGTCACTTAACCATATTACCTGGGGGGAAAAAAGGAGGAGAAAGTGGTCATCATGGAGATTAAACAGGAGATTATGAGTGTCTATTGGGTATCCTATTCATTAGTGGTAGGTCATTACACTTGAGGAAGCCTTGATTTATGGCTGGAAATGTAGAGAACCTGGGGGAGTGTAATGTAAAAAGTGACATTAAAAGCTGAATCTAGAATAAAGAATCCAACTGAGTTGAGAAACTAAAGTGCACTGAAAAGTTGGCAGAAGCAAAGAAGGGCAGTGGAGATAGATAATAATAGCACTTGTTCTCAGTTGATATCAAATAATGAGAGACAGATGAGCTCTGCATTTGATACAGGGAGATGATCTGATTCTGAAAAGCTCTGATGTTGGGAGCTGATTAGAGAAAGCACAGCTAACTGGGGAAGAACTGACTGCCCTTGACACCTGGAGAGAAGAGAAACCCCTAAAAACTTTGCCTAGCTTTCCCCTTTATTGCCTTCTTTGGCTCTAGAAGGGGTAGACCTTAAATTTCTGAAAGCAGGCCTGAAAAGTATTACAGATCCCAGGTTTAACAGCTTTTTTTCATTGAAAGTATGTATCTCAGCACCCAGAAAAGGGAGCGTACCTGGGACATCCTGAAGATCCAGGCTTCAGGCTGATATTTGTTCAAAAAATTCAATACAATAGTAAAAAAAGGGGCTTCTACATTCAGCAGGATAGAAAAGGCCCAGAAGAGGCCAGCTGGCTGTTCCATGAGGAGATCCAGGACACCAAAGCTTACAATTCAGAGTTGTGAGTTGTCCTAGGTATGTGGATTTCCCTAGTCATGTGTCTTAATATTAGGTTTTTATAAATTTGTGGTCATTTCTTTTATGGATGTTGTCGGCATTGGTAGGAGAGTATGACCCAAGTTTTTTTTTTTTAAGCAATTGGGATTAAGTAACTTGCTCAAGGTTACACAGCTAGTCATTATTTATGTGTGGGTGCTCATTTTCTGAGGCCGGATCTGATCTCGGGTCATCCCAACTCCAAGGCCGGCGCTCTTACTCACTGCACCACCTAGCCGCCCCTTTAGGACAATTGGGGTTAAGTAACTTGCCCAAGGTCACATGGCTAGGTTTTTGTTTGTGTGGATTAAGTGTCCGAGGCCGGGTCCGAACCCAGGTCCTTCTGACTCCAGGTCCGGCACTTTCCTCACTGCACCACCTAGCCATCCCTAATGACCCAAGTTTTTTAATGTACAGTTGTGTTATATTGTTGTGATATGGGACTGGTCAATAAGCCCAGTCACCATGAGCCTGTGCAGAGTGCATTAGACTGCTGCTGATACAATTCCAGAGCAGAACTGAACCACTTTCAGAATGTCTACAAATGCTCCAGAGTCTCTCCAATGTACTTCTATCATATATTACCATGATTCCCCCTTAAGCAGGCTTCCCAGCCTCTTCCACATTATATCAGGAGAGCATGATAATAAACCTCGTGCAGGTTCATTAGGACTGAGTTTATTGACCAGTCCTCTATTACATTTATGCCCTGTAAATTCAGAGATTGAGGTTTGCCTAAAAGTCCCAAGTAGTTATTATGTGGGCCCTGAAAGTTCTCATCCTGGGTTTTGTTCTGAGCAATTGATTTGGGGCGTGCCCCTGGGTGGAGTTTCAGGAGACTGATGCTGGACTCTGCCAACTATCAGACAATCTGCTGGTTGAGTAACAGAACTGCAAAATCCCCTTTGACTTGGGGTTCCTTCCCTGTTTATTTTACTACAGGCTCCAGACTGGGCTGGAGGCAGAAAGACCTCACTCCACTTCTGGGGTCAGAGGCACATAGTTTCTAGTTGATTTGAACTTGTTCCTCATACAATACACAGCATAGGACCCATAACCAACCCTACTGTTGCTTCTGGGCCCACCTTCCATCCTCAGTCTGTCTTGCCCAGGAACTGGGGAGTGAGTGACAGAGCTATCAGTTAGAATCTGTTTTCTGCACCCTCCACAAAGTTAGGCCTCTCAGTGCTGGATCTGCAACATCTTCTTGCTCTGGTGTATAACCTTTCTCTGTGCTAGATTGCTGTGAACCGTCCTTTCTGACTAGACTGCACCCCCAGTGTCCACAGACTTCTCTGTCTCTTTTTGCCAAGTTTGGCTGAAAGAATGACTCACCGTGACTTTTTTTCTTGGATTTCCCAGTGAGGACTCAGTCTGGTGCATTTTCTAGGTCCTTGTGGAGGAGTCAAGGGGTAAAATCCAACTATACTTCCTACTACTCCACCATCTTGGGTCTACCTCCCTGGGTGTTTTCAATTTGGGACTTCTTTTAGTAAATGACTGGCAGGTTCTATTTTCACTTTGCCTTCTGGTTTTAATAGATCTAAGCAGTTTTCAACTATGAATTCTTAAAATATGTTATCCATTTTGTCTAGTCATGGTTTTCAGGGAGTACTACAAACCTTATATGATCTCTCATTGCCCTGTTTCTAGACCAGGTGTTTTTGATAATAGATACCTTTCATTTATTTGTTTTTTCAACCTTTTTACTTTATTCTAATATTTCTTATTGTCTTGTTACATGATTTAGTTCTGTTCACTCCATTCTGGTTTTCAAAGTGTCTACTACTTGATTAAAATTTTCTGTTTTATTTTGTAAGCTATTTATCCTTCTTCCAATTTCTTCCTTTAGAACTCTCTCTTTTTTTTAATTTACTGCTTCATTTCTTCCAGTCATTCTTACAGTCCT
The DNA here is from genome assembly GCA_011680675.1 of Gymnobelideus leadbeateri. Classification (NCBI taxonomy): domain Eukaryota; kingdom Metazoa; phylum Chordata; class Mammalia; order Diprotodontia; family Petauridae; genus Gymnobelideus; species Gymnobelideus leadbeateri. The sequence goes on from WOXC01002657.1 coordinate 13,848, forward strand.
TATGGTCAAGTGATTTTTTTTTCCTCTATGGCTCTGCCTATACCTTTTACAATGTTACTCACTCCTTCTGGGTTACCTCCTGGGCTTCTCTTAACCCACAGTATTTCTTCACTGTTTTTAGTGTTTTCTTCTGTTTACTCATATCTTCTTGGGATTTTATACTAGTGTCAAACATCAGACCCCCTTCCCTTCTCTACTCTTTGATGGGATTGGGAGCCCCTCCTTAGACCCTCTGTAGTCCAGGTACTCCTACTGCTGTTCTAGGACTAGGCTTTGCCATCTGCCAGAATCTCTGGCTTTTAGCTCCATCTTCTGGTGGACCAGCACAGATTTTAGCACCTCTGTCTGGTCTCTGTCTCCTCTTAAACAATCCTAAATGGGAAGCTGACTCTATCCCTTGATGTGGCTCTGACAGGTCTCAATCCAATGCTGTAGATTGCTTAATGAGCAGGTCTCCAGTAAGACCCTCCACTGCTTGTGCTTCCTAGGCATTGCACTGGTCTTGTGGGGCTTTGTTTATTTGTTTTAATTTTTTAATTAACAGAATACAATGTTTATTTTAAATTTTTCTCTGGGAAGAAGTTTTTGGTTTTGGCCTTTTTTTTCTCTCTGAGGTGTTTTGTTTTTGTTTTTGTAAATTTTACGAAAATTTACAAAATTTACAAATTTTCTTTACACAAATATAAAATGAGAAGAGAAAAAAACATTGCCATGTAGAATTGTAGTGCCAGTACAATATTTACAGTGCCCCTGATCATGATAAAGACCATGGCTATAAATATCAAATGGCTTTCAATTGCAAAATATAACAAACTCTCCACATAGAAGACAGAACCAAAGCATTTATATGGACACCAGAAAACCAAATCCCCAAACCAGTAAGCCGATTCCATCATAATAGTAAAGAAATTAACAAGCCATAACAACAGAGAGCCATGCCATCCTTCAGTTTTTCCACAAACCAATACAAGATCAATATTTACTTGAAAATCTCTCTATCTCCTTGCCTGAGCTCCTCTCTCTCCCACCATCTTGCTAGCTCTGGCTCTCAGCTTCCTGTGGCTCTGTTCTACCTTTCATCAAACTCCTCCCACCACAGGCTCCATGTGACTACATTCAGCCTATTAAGGTGCAGAGTTTACTTTCAAAGCAGGGAAGTTCTTCAAATTTTCCCCTAGGTCTATTAAGGGGCAGGGAAAATCTTCAAATTCCCATTCCCATTAGAAGAAAGCAGACCAAAAGAGAGAATTCATTATAAAACAATAAATTTACATTTCAAGAAAATGTGTATAATAAATACTACACATTGTTTTCAAAGCTTCCCTGCTTTTCTTTCCTTTCTTGTTTTCTTTTGTTCTCTACTGTGCACTTTGTACTTTATTCTTTCCCCTCCCTCCCCCATCCACTCTAAAGAAGACTGCAATTAAGCATGGATATACATAGACATAGACATATACACATACATACACATACACACAAACTTACACATACCTACACGTGTATGTTTGTATATGTGTACATATGTAGGCATATATACACTCATACACATATATTTAAGTCCAAGTCTTTCCATGTTTTCCTAAATCAACCAGCTCATCATTTCCTACACTATAGCAGTATTACTTTATGGATTCAAACAGCAGCTTCCTTCATAGCATCTTTGAAGTTAGTTTGGGTATTTATACTAGTCAGAATGACTTGGTTGCTCAAAGTTGTTCTTAAAACAATACTGCTGTTACTCTATACAATGTTCTCTTGGTTCTTCTCATTTTGCTCTTCATTATTTTGTGGACCTGTTTTTCTAAAATCATTGGGCTCATCATTTCTTATATAGAGTCATAGTCCATCATGAACATATTCAACAATTTTTTTAGTCATTCCCCAATTGATGGGCACCCCTGCAATTTCTAGTTCTTTGACACCACAAAGAGAGCTGTTATAAATATTTTAGAACATGTGGGTTACATTTTCCCCAGTCCTTTTGGGAAACAGACCTAATAGTGGTATGACTGGGTCAAAGGATTTAAGGCAGTTTAATAACTCTTTCGGCATAATTCCATATTGGATTAGCTCATATTTCCACCATCAATTAATTAAGGTCCCAATTTTTCCATATCCCCTCCAACATTTGTCACTTTCCCTCTCTATCATTTTAGCCAATCTGATAGGTACAATATGATATCTCAAGATTGTTTTAATTTGCATTTCTCTTTTTTTTTTTTTTTGCTTTTTTTTTTTTGGAGGGCAATTGGGGTTAAGTAACTTGCCCAAGGTCACATGGCTAGGTTTTTTTGTTTGTTTGTTTGTTTGTGTGTGCATTAAGTGTCTGAGCCACATCTGAACTCAGGTCCTTCTGACTCCAGGGCTGACGCTCTACTCACTGCGCCACCTAGCTGCCCCAATTTGCATTTCTCTAATCAATAATTATTTGGAGAATTTTTTCACATGACTATAAGTTGCTTTGATTTCTTCATTGGAAAATTGCCTGTTCATACCCTTTGACCATTTATCAATTGGGGAATGACTCACATTCTTATATATTTGACACAGTTTTTTATATATTTGAAATATGTGACCTTTATCTGAGGTCTATCTCTTCTTTGTTCATAAATTGTTCAACTATCCATAAGTCCAATAGACGATATTTTCCATGTTCTTCAAATTTTCTTGTAATATCTTTCTTTACATCTAGATTATGTATCCATTTTGACTTTATCTTAGTAAATGATGTAAGATATTGTTTTAATGCCCAATTTCTGCCAGACTGCTTTTCAGCTTTCCCAATAATTTTTTTTTACCAAATAGTGAATTCTTAAGTCCTTATTCTATAGCAAACTATATTCTTTAGCCACTGTAGATTGTATATCTACTCTGTTCCACTGATTTACCTTTTTATTTCTTGGCCAGTACCAGATAATTTTAATAATTATTGCCTTATAGTATAGTTTAAGATGTGGTACTGCTAAACCTCCTTCTTTTACATTTTTTCCCTTAGTTCCTTTGATATCCTTGGTCTTTTGTTCCATAAAATAATTTTTTGGAAATTTAGTAGGGATGGCATTGAATATGTAGATCAATTTTGGCAAAACTGTCATTTTATTTAATTGGTCCTGCCTACCTACCCATGAACAATTATTATTATTTCTCCATTTATTTAAATCTGATTTTATTTGCGTACAAAGTTTTTTATGATTTCGTTCACATGTATTCTGGGTTTGTTTTGGTAGGTGCATTCCCAGCTATTTTATACTGTTTAGAGTTATGCTAAATGGAGTATCTCTAGATATCTCTTCCTGCAGGAACCTGCTGATAATATATAGGAATGCTGATGATTTATGTGGATTTACTTTATATCCTACAACTTTGCTGAAATTATAAATTATTTCAATTAACTTTTTAATTGAGTCTTTAGGATTTTCCAAGTATATCATCATATCATTTGCAAGAAGAGATAGTTTTATTATCTCATTCCCTATTCTGATTCCTTCTATTTCTATTTTTTTATTTTATTGTTATTGCTATGATTTCCATTACAATGTTGTATAATATTGGTGACATGGGCATCCTTGTTTCACACCTGATCTTACTGGGAAGACTTCTAGATTATCCCCATTACAAACAATACTTACTAATGGGTTTAGGCAAATGCTTCTTATCAATTTAAGGAAAAGTCCATTTATGTCTATACTTTCAAGTGCTTTTAATAAAAGTGTTTTTAAGAAAAAAAATAAAAAGAATTTATCATATGATTTTTGTTCCTTTTATTATTGATGTAATTAATTGTGTTACTAGTTTTCCTTATGTTAAACCATCCCTGACACTTCCTGGCACAAATCCCACTTAGTCATAATGTATAATCTTTGTCATATATTGTTATAGTCCTTTAGCTATTGTGTTATTTAGGATTTTTACATCCATATTCATTCCTGAAATTAAGCTATAATTTTCTTTTTCTGTTTTTACTTTTCCTAGTTTAAGTATCAATACCATATTTGTTTCATAAAAGGAGTTAGGTAGGACCCCTTTTTTGCCTATTATTCCAAATAATTTATTTAGTATTGGAATTAGTTTGTTTTTAATAGTTTGACAAAATTATCTTATAAATCCATCTGGTTCTGGTGCTTTTTTCTCAGGAAGACTGTTCAATTTCTTTTTTTTAAACAAGTCTATTTAGATATTCTATTTCCTCTTCTGCTAATCTGAGCAGTTTGTATTTCTGTAAATATTCTTGCATTTCACTTAAGTTGTTAAATTTAATGGCATATAATTGGTCAAAATAACTCCTTATAATTACCTTGATTTCATCATCTTTGGCGGTATATACCCCCTTTTCATTTTTGATACTTGTAATTTGGTTTTCTCCTCTCTTTTTAAAAATCATATTAAGCCATGCTTTTTCTATTTTATTGATTCTTTTTGTGACACGAACTCCTAGTTTTATTTATTAATTCAATGGTTTCCTTACATTTAATTTTATTAATTTCGCCTTTAATTTTTAGAATGTCCAATTTAATGTTTAACTGGGCATTTTTAATTTGTTCTTTTTCTAGTTGCATAGTCAGTTCATTGGTCTGCTCTTTCTCTTTTTTGTTGATATAAGCCTTAGAGATAACCATTTTCCTCTGATTACTGCTTTTGCTGTATTTTGTAGGCTTTGATATGTTGTTTCATTACTGTGATTTTATTTGATAAAATTATTGATTATTTCTATTATTTGTTCTTTTTTGTTTTTCTGTTCTTTAAATACTTTTATTTTAAATTTAAATCTATATAATAAATATTACACATTATTTTCAAAGCTGCCCAGTTTTTCTTTGCTTCCTTATTGGTTTTCTTTGTTTCTGTTCTTTATTTTTTCTCCTCCCTCCCCCCTGCCACCCAAAGAAGGCTACAATTAAGTGTGAATATGTATGAATATATACATGCATACAGATAGATATCTATGAACATACACATATACACTCATATGCATATATGTAAGACTGTAATATGTTATTTCCTCCTATAACCTGTATCTCCAAAGGTGGATAGCATCTTCCTTCCTAAGTTCAAGCCTTTCTATATTTTTCTAACTCAACCAGCTCACCATTTCATATACCACACCACACCTACAACCCAATCACATCCTGTATGAGCGATTGTCTATGAAAGTTTTTCCCCCATTTTTCTGCATTCATTCTATTCTTTGCTACATAGATTTTATTTATGCAATAATTTTTTTTTATTAACTTCTGATTTACATCATTCATTTCCACCAGATTTTGAGTTACAATTTTCCCCCATTTTCCCCCTACCCACCACCCCAGAATAGCAGTCCCACAGGATATCCCCTCACCCAATCTGCTCTCTCCCATATCTTCTCCCATACCCCCTTCGACTTTACCATTAGGGCAAGTTGAATCTCTGTGCCCCAGTGCCTGAACATCTTATCTCCCAATTACATGCAAAATAGTATTAATAATAGTATTTATATATATTTGAAACATTTAATTTTAAAACTTCAAATTCCAGATCCATTACCTTTGTCCCTTGTCACCCACTCCCGCTGGGAAGATAAGCAATTCAGTATATGTTGTACATGTATAGTTATGCAAAACATTACCATAGCAGATATATTGTAAAAGACTGGCTATATTTCCCTCCCACCCATCCCACCCCCCACCTGGTCCATTCCCTACTTTGATCCTATCCCTCTTCACAAGTGGGTGCCTCCAACCTCCCCTGCCCCCAGCATGCCGTCCCCTCCATCATCATCCTCTCATCCCCCTCCCCCCTACTCTCCTGCAGGGTGAGATATCCTATTTAGTATGTATGTCATTCTCTCCCTGATCCAAATTCAATGAGAATATGGTTTTGCCTTTTTGCCTTCCTGTTCTTCCCCTCCCCTGCAACCACTTCCCCTTGCCTCTTCTACATGAGACAGTTTACCCCCTCCCATCTCTCCCCATCTCTTGCCACATTCCTCTCACCTCTTAACTTCACCCCTTAAGTATCATCCTTTCCCACCAAATTTGACCTGTGCCCTCTATCCATGTATACCTATAAACATATATACACACATTCACATATGTATTCATATGCCCATATACCCTTCTTCAACTATTTTCATACTGAGAAATGTTTCATCAATTACAGTTATTGTTTTTTCCATGTAGGAATGTGAATAGTTCAACTTTGATAAGTTCCTTTTGATTTTTTTCCCTGTTTACCTTCTCAAGCATCTCTTGCTTCTTGTGTCTGAATGTCAAATTTTCTATTCAACTCTGGTTTTTTCTTCAAGAATGCTTGAAAGTCCTCTATTCCACTGAATGACTATATTTTCCCCTGAAACAAGACACTCAGTTTTGCTGTGCAGGTAATTCTTGGTTTTAATCCCAGGTCCTTTGCCTTCTGGAATATCATATTCCATGCCCTTAGATCACTCAGGGTAGAAGCTGCCAGGTCCTGCACTATTCTGATTGTGTTTCCACAACATTGAAATTGTTTCTTCCTGGCTGCTTAGAGTATTTTCTCCTTGATCTGGGAATTCTGGAACCTGGCTATAATATTCCAATAAAATTTTAATTAAAATAATTTAAATGACCCTTTTTACACTTCAACAATGCTCTCACATCTTAATATAGTTTAAGGTCTGATACTGATGAATCTACTTCCTTTACATCTTTTTTCCCTGGTTTCTTTGAAGTTCCTGACCTTTTGTTGTTCCAAATGAACTTTGTTATTATTTTTTATATTAACATAGTAAATATTTTTAGTAATTTAATTGAGATGACATTAGCAAGGTAAAATTGTCATCTCAAAAATTATATTGACTTTGCCTACTCATTAACAATAAATATTACTTCAGTTATTTAGATCTGAGTTTATTTGTATAAAAAGTATTTTGTATTTATGTTCATATAGTTCCTATGTCCGTTTTGGCAGGTATACACTCAGGTATTTTATACTAAGTGTTTTAAATGGTCTAAAATAGTATTGGATAATATTGCTGACCCAGTGTAGTTTCTGTTTTTCACTTTTGATTAAATATATTTCAATTCTAACTTTGTCTGAGATCATGATTACTACCCCTTGCTTTTTTTACTCCTACCCTTTATTTTATCTTTGTATGTATCTCTCATTTTTATAATCTTTCCTGAAAGCACAATATTGTTGAATTCAAATCTTTAATCTGTTATCCATTTGCATTTTATGGGTAAATTCATCACATTCACATTCTAAACTTCCTTACTTGTGTATTTTCCTACTTCCTATTTTTGCTTACTATTCTTATTTACCCTTTTTTACCTTATTTACCCTCTCCCTCCTCAGTTCTGTTTTACTTCTACCTGCCACCTTGACCTCCTATTCCTCTCTAAGAGTCCCTCTTTTATCCTTTCCCCCTACGTCCTCCTAAATCTTAATCTACACATCCTTCTATAACCCCCATCCTCTTCCCTCACTCTCTTATTTCTTCATAAATTTAGATTTTTATACCATTCTAGATGTACATGTTGTTTTCTTTTATTGCTTTTTGGAGGGCAATTGAGGTTAAGTAATTTACCCAAGGTCACACGGTTAGGTTTTTGTTTGTGTGTGTTAAGTGTCTGAGGCTGGATCTGAACTCAGGTCCTTCTGATTCCAGGGCCAGAGCGCTACTCACTGAGCCACTTAGCCACCCCATGTTGTTTTCTTTTTAATCCAGATCTGATATGAGCAGGATTCCAGCACTACCAGCCCTCCTCCCCCAATTCTTCTATATCAGTTCATCCTCTGGCACCTCATTTGTATGAGATACTCTTTTTACCTTTTTCTGCACAATTTTGCTTTTTAGGATCACAGCAAATTCAACCTTATCCCAATCTTTCTTTCAAACCATCCAATTACTAATGATAATCTTAGGTATATTGTATACATTTCCACACATAAAAAGTAAACAATTTGTCTATTGAATCCCTTGTATTTGGTCTGTGTTGTTTACCTTATATTTCTCCTGGATCTTGTATGTCAAATTTTCTATTAAGTTCTAGTCTTTTTGCAAAAAAAAAAAAACCTCAAAGTCTGTCGATTCATTGAATATCCTTTTTTTGCTGTTGTTCAGGACTATATTTAACTTCACTAGATATTATATTTTTTGGCTGTAACCCTAGTTCTTTTGCTCTTCAATATGGGGTGTTCCAAGACCTGCAGTTTTTTGGTGTAGCCACTGCTATGTCTTGTATAATACTCTGATTGTGGCTCTGTGGTATTTTATCTTTTTTTTCCCTTGTTGTTCATACTATTTTCTCCTTAACCTGAGGGTTTTGGAATTTGGCTATGATATTCTTATAGGTTTTCATTCTGGGATGCTGGGGTGATAATTAGTGGATTTTTTTTCTATTTCTGCTTTCCCCTATCATTCTAAAACTTTAGGGCAATTTTCTTTAGTTACTTCTTGTATTATTGTATTTTTTTATTGTAGCTTTCAGGTAATCTGATTATTCTTATGTTTTCTCTTCTTGATCAGTTCTCTACATTAATTGTTTTTCTTCTGAGATGTTTCACATTCCCTTCTATTTTTTCATTCTTTTTATTTTATTATTTCTTGGTGTCTTATAACATCATTGGCTTCCCCTTGCCCAATTCTAGTTTCAAGGAGTTGTTTTTTTTTTTTAAGATTTTGGACCTCCTTTTCCAGTTGGCCTACTTTCTTTTCATAATCTTGGTTTTCTTGGATTATTCTTATTTTTTAAAAAAAGACTTTTCTTCAATCTCTTTTATTTTATTTTTAAAGGTTCTTTGAGTTCTTCTAAGATTCTTTTGGGGCAGGTTACTGAGTTCTTTTAAGAATTCCTTTGAGGCAAGTTACTCTTTGGATAGGAGAGGTTCTTTTTGCTTCAGTATCCTCCTCTGAAGATGAACTCTGATCCTCTCTATTCCCATAGTAACTGTCTATGGTTGGGTGCTTTCTCCTTTGCTTACTTTTTTTGTTTTAGCAGTTTCTTATTATAATCACCTCTAGTCCTGTGGTGTGGGGATGGTGCCTCTAGCCTCGGGTCATTCTTACTGTTATCTTCTCAGCTTTCTCCTGGGTCCAACCTCTGTATCCCTTTCCCTCTCCAAGTCACAGCTAAGGCCCCCCAGAATACTAGGCTGGAAATGCTCTTGTTTCCTAAAGACCCTGCTGTGGCTATAACTTTCATTTCTACCCTCTGGCCTGAAACTGAAACCAAGAACTCAGCTCTCCTGAGAGTGCCCACACCCAGCAGCTTCCTATCCCACTGCTTCTGCACTCACTGGTCACTGGTTCCTTTTCACCTTCCACCACAGCTCAGGATACATCTTGGCAGCATAGCTGGGCATCCCTCTGCAGCAGAGGTTCCTTCAGTCTTTCCTTGCTCAGATGTCCCCCAACACTGTCTGTGAGGTAAGAATTCTGGTGGCTGAGGCTGAGGCTACCTCCCAACCCAGCTGCCCCCCAGGGTTTATTGTTTATTGTTTCAGCAGAGATAGCTTGGAGGTATTTACACTTCACTCAGGTAGACCTCAACCTGGGATCTCTCTTTGGATCTTCTTCAGTTGTTCCCAAGAGGACCACTGCCCTGCCCCAACTCCTGCTTGTTTTTGCTGCTCTATGTTAATCCTGAAGTGCTGTTTTGTCTTGTTTGTGGAGGTCTGTTATTTATTCTTTAACCCACACTTTCTTTAATATTAGGTTGTTAAGTCTCCAATTAGTTTTTTCCTATGTTCCATGGTGTCTGATTAAATCTAATTTTATTACATTGTGGTCTGTAAAGGAAGCAATTAATATTTATGCTTTTAGCTATAAAATTTTTGTGCCCTAATATATAGTCAATCTTTGTAAATGTACCATGTAGCACTGAGAAAAAGATGTATTCCTTTCTATTTCCATTCAATTCTCTCCAGATAGTTATCATTTCTAGCTTATCTAAAATTCTATTCCCTTCCTTAATTTTCTTCTTTTTTCTTCTTCTTAGATTTGTCTAGTTCTGAGAGGGGAGGATTAAAGTCCTTCACTATTATGGCATTACTATCTATTTCCATCTGTAAATTCATTTAATTTTTCTTCTAAAAATGTAGATGTTATGGTATTTGGTGCATATAAGTTTAGTATTGACATTATCTATGGTACCTTTTATTATAATGTAGTTTACCTGTTTATCTCTTTTAATTAAATCTATTTTTAGCTTTGACTTTGTCTGATATCATGGTTGCTAGCCCTGCTTTTTTTTTTTTTGCATTGGCTGAGGCATAATACATTCTATACCAGTCTTTTATTTTATCTCTGTGTATATCTCTAATTTTTAAATGTGTTTTTTTAAGCAGCATATTGTTGGGATTCTGATTTTTAATCCATGCTGCTATCCATTTCCATTTTATGGGTGAATTATGGGATGAAGTTGTAGAAGTTTCAGAAAGAATCCATTTAAGCGGTTGCTTAGAAGATCATCATATGACTTCAACAATTCATTCATAATGGTTAGCTTCTTCAATTTTTTAGAGTTGATGGAGTTCCCATTTTTTCATATTATTATACTTCTTATCTTCAATTGGCCTTTTCTTTCAGAAAGGTCTTTTATTCTAGGTCAGGGATGGGGAAGTTACTGCCTTGAGGGCACATGTAGTAAGTAGCCTTTTAGGTCCTCAGGTGTGGCCTTTTGACTGAGTCCAAGTTTTTCAGAACAAATCCTTTTATTAAGGGGATTTGTTCTGTGAAATTTGGATTCAGTCAAAGGACCACACTTGAGGACTAGAAGGACCAGCCACATATGACCTCAAGGTCATAGGTTCCCCATCCCTGTTCTAGGTAATCCATAACAGTGCCATTCTCTGAAGGACATCTTACTCCATTTTTTGGCTAATGGAGCTCTAGCTCAAGTTGCCTGGCCACTGCACTGACTGGATATTTTTTTTTCTGGCCCTATTCCTACTATAGTTCTAATGTGAGCTGCCGAGCATCTGTGGCTTTGACCTCCTTTTTCCTCAGGTTTCTGGCAGTCTTTTGTGTGCAAACCTGGACTTAATGGAAGAGTTTAATGTTGTCTCTCTTCTACTTTATGTATAATTGTTCCTTCCAGAGCACTTTTAGAACATTGCTCAAGCATTTATGGGAAAGCTGGATTTCTCTAGGGTTCTTTACATTGCCATCTTAACCAGAACCTTCCATCTTAAGGGGTTCTGGGATTTTCACCCATTACTCTCCTTCATACACTCTCAAATGATGAATGAATGAATAAATATTTATTAAGCACCTACAATGTGCCAAAAACTATACTAAGTGCTGGATATACAAAGAAATAAGTGAGACAATACCTGCTCCTTCAGAGTTTGTAGTAAGTTGGAAAGACAAAATTTAAGAGCAGCTAAAGGGCAGATGGAAAGGCCCAAAAACTGAGTACAGCAATAGGTCAGATAGCTATGCTTAACAGTCTACTTTGTAGTTTTTTTCTGGTACCTCTAGATGGCAGGAAAATGAAAATGTACAGAAAAACCCAGCCAAGTACATGTATTTAAATATTTTTACATGTTATGTCCCCCCAGTAGAATTCAAGTTCTTATTGTCAGGCACTGTTTCTGGTTGTTTTTGTATTTCTAGCACATAGCTTCATGAATTTCACATGGCAGGCACCTAATTAAAGATTGTTGGATTGGATTAGATTGGTTTGGATCTATCATATTTATGGTAAATTCTTTATAAAGGATGTGATCAATAGAGTTTCTGATCCATTTAATAAGTTCTCTCAATCAATTTAATGAGATTACAGTGTATGAACTTTCACAGGAAGAGGATATTTCCCAAAGCGCTGATTTCTATCATTAGGCACCAGCCCATTCAGAGAAAGGATTTCTTTGAAAGCAAGCTTCTTAAAAATATTTCTTTAAGAGCTTACTTCTCAAAGGTGAAAGGACCACCAGTGAGTGGATCCTAGGGCCAGAAAAAACCCAAAACCACGTCAAGAGGAAAAAGGGGGAATAGACTTGGCCAAACTTCCATGATAGCACCATGGGCTGCTCAAAAGATGAAGATCTGAGGTGATTCTCACTATCCATTCATTAGTCCTACAAAGGATCTTACTCCTGGAGGAGTCCAATGAGTGCAATAGGCTATTGGGGTATTTTACATTTGTTTTACTTACATTTGTTTGTGTGGATCCTTTGCATTTTATGTATAGCGTCCTATACCTAATACTCATATTGCACATTGAACAGCTTTGTAAGAGCAGGGCAGTTAGGTGGCAAAATGGATAGAGAACCAGGCCTGAATGCAAGAATTCTCTTCCTGAATTCAAATCTAGCCTCAGATACCACTAACTATGTGACCCTGGGCAAGCCCTTTAACTCTGTTTGCCTTTGTTTCCTCATCTGTAAAATGAGATGGGGAAGGAAATAGCAAACCACTCCAATATCTTTGTCAAGAAAACTCCAAATGGGATCATGAAGAGTCAGTCATGACTGAAATGACTGAACATCATCATCATCATCATCATCATCATCATCATACTCATATCAGGAAAACCTAGACATGTACCTTACCACAGCATTGTCCTAGAAGTTTCCTTTGAGTTTTACTCTGAAGTTGCTACAAAGTCAAAGAGAGAAAATAAAACTTTGGGGATCAGGTTCCTGAAACTATACCTGGTTCTTGTGAGCCAAGAGCTTTGGTGGGTCCTGGGCCTTTGGGGACAACATTTTCCCCCATTCTGTAATCTTTTTTTTTCTATTTGGAGGGCAGTTGGGGTTAAGTGACTTGCCCAAGGTCACTTGGCTAGGTTTGTGTGTGTGTGTGTGTGTGTGTGTGTGTGTGTGTGTGTAAGTGCCTGGGGCTGGATTTGAACTCAGGTCCTCCTGACTCCAGGGCTGGTGCTCTATTCACTGTGCCACCTAGCTGCCCCCTGTAATCTTTTTTTTATATCTATCTTTTCCATAATAATGCCTTCTATTCATTGAACCAAAACAAATTCATCTCCCTTCCACAACTGAAATAAATAATCATTTTTTTCCATAATTAATTTTGTTTACTTTGGTTCCAAATGGACATCTAGCTAAGATTCAATGAATTATGAGGTACAAAAAATGAGTTAAAATCAGGGGTTCTAACCTTTTTTGTGTCATAGGCCCCTTTGGCAGGCTGGTGAATTTTATGGACCTCTTCTCAGACTAATGTTTTTAAATGCACAAAATAAAATGCACAGAATCACAAAGAAAACCAATTATATTGAAATAGTTATAAAAAATATTTTTAAAAGACAATATCATAGACCTCAGGCTAAGAAACCCTAACCTATTTCCTTTTCCTACCAAGTTGCTGACCAATTTTCTCAAGTATATTTGTTAAATAATTATTCCTTTCCCCAGTTTTATTTTCCATATGTAGTAGAGATTGATTGAATCGAAGCTCTAAGGATGCAGGGCATCCCTTTCTAGTAAGAAATGGATTCTAGCCCCTTCCTATAGAACATATGCAACCATCAATTACTGGCTGGACCCTTTGTGATGCCCTAACTAGAGGTTGTATTGAAGATTATTGGTAAATAAGCCAGAAAAAGCTGCCCTTTCAGTAGGCTATAAGACCAGAAATTCAAAATATGTACATTTCTAATTCTGGTAGCTAATTTGTGAGTCCAAAAGTTCTAAAGTCCCTGAGGTGATGCTTGTTGCCCAGAAGGAGTTGCTTCCTGAAACCCCATCACTTCTCAGAAGCATTCCAGGAGATTGCTTCAACTCAAGGCATGGTCTGGCTAGCCAGGAGATCTTGTCCTTGTAAATTGCCCAGATAGGCAAGTCTGAGATGAAAGTGAAATATTTGTTCTAGAGTTCTAAAAAGTCGTCTTCACCTTCCAGGACAGTATAATAGGTGTGATGGGTTATTGGTTTCTGTTTCAAATATTTGTCAATATCAGCTTATGAGTCTTTTGTGTTTTAAGTTTTTCTTTTGTGGTGGAAGAATAGCTGTCCTATACCTAATATCAACTTTTTACATTGAGAACCTTCCTAGAAGGACCCTACTGCTTGCTCCCCTTTTAGGGGAGAAAGTAGACATGGGTGAAACCTAAGCTCATTGTACATATTTTCCTAGGAGTTCTACTATGCAGTTGAGACCATAATGTATCAGGCGAATAAGGAAAATCTGAATCCCCTTTTTTAGATGTTAGGCTCACCCAGGATAAAGTCTTATCTGTGTGAGTTCAGAACAGGATTTCCTTATAGAAGAACTCCTCCCCTCTAAACCATGGGTGGCATTTCAGTTATCAAACACTAGTCCTTTGTATACATTTGGTGGGATGTCTGATTTACCTATTCTAATTCTTGAATTTATCTCTCTGTTTTTTGCTCAGTACCAGAGAGTTTTGATCAGAGGTATCAAACATGCAGCTGGGGTACCAGACAGAGTAAAGTAAACCAGATTGAAATATATTTGGAAAATATTTAACAAAATAAACAAACATATAAGATCATGTTAATATGTGGTTTTCTAAGTTAATATGTGGCCCTCAAGGATCTTTATATATAGGGTAGTAGTCCCTGTTTCTACTTGAATTTGGTACCACTGGTTTTGATAACTGCTTTAGAACATGTTTTCAAGTCTAGGAGTACAAGTTCACTTTCATTAGTTTTTCTATTCAATGCATCCCTTGAAGCAATCCTTACCTGCCACCCTTGCTCTCCTGCTCCCAAAATCCCATCTTCTCTTAGCTGAGAACCAGTCATTTTCAGTTGTTGGCTGTGGTAAGGACTGAGAAGAAATCTCTGAGATTGATGTGGGACAAGACAGATTGAGAAATTCCAGGAATTTGGTCAGTGAATGTGGTGGACAAGGACATAGGCCATACCTTTGCTCTGTCTGTCTTGGTTGATCTGGGAAGGCATCCCCACAGCTCATTGGAGCTTCTCTGGCTCTGGGGTGGGGACTGGAAGCCACTCCTGGGTTCCACTTGAAGGGACTTGCAGCAATTATGCCTCTGAACCTAATAAGCTCAAACCAAGGTAGGACAAGAAAGAATACCAGAAACCCCTATCTCTCTACCCCTAATACGATCTGGCAGGGAGATGGGAGGGCTGAAGAGGGCAAAGGCTAGGTCAGGTACTACGTGTTTGTTCATTCCCTAATTAATGAATATTTACTTTGTTTGGGGTTTCCCCTCCCCATACCTCAGGACCTGTTGATGGGAGCTGAATTCCTGAGCCCCTACTGTCTACTTAAAGGAAGGGTCCTAGACAGGGTGATGGCAGAATCTAGCCTTCTAGCAAAAAGAAGATTATAAGGCAGCACTAGTCTTATTGGGGGCCTCATTAGAAATGACTGAGTGAGGACACAGGCAAGATGGTGGAGCACAATCAACCATTCAATCAATAAACATTAAGTTCCTACTATGTGCTAGGGGTGGGGGAGGATAAGCATTGGGGATCCAAAAAGAAACGGAAGACAATCCCTGCCCTCACTCACAAAGACCTCACAATCTAATGGAGGAGGCAAAAAGCAAATAAACCAATAAGCTATATACTGGATAAATAGGAAATAACTAACCAAGTGAAGACACAAGTGAAAGCACTAGAATGCAGAGGGTGTTGGGAAAGGCTTAGTGTAGAAGGTGGGATTTTAGCTGAGACTTGAAGGAAGCCAGAGAAGCTAGGAAGCAGAGGTGAGGAGAGAAAGCATTCCAGGCATGGGGATGTGGGGGCAGCCAGAGAAAAGACCCCAAACTGAGAGATATGGAGTGTCCTGTATATGGAATGGAGTGTCCCTGGATCAAAGGGTATGTGGTGGGGAGTAAGGTACAAGAAGACTGGAAAGGTAGGAAGGGCTTTGAATGCCAGACAGAGGATTTTGTATTGATTCTAGAGGTGATAGGGAGCCACTGGAGTTTATTGAGCAGGGAAGGTGACATGATCAGACAGAGGTTTAGGAAAATCACTTTAGTGGCTAGAAGAAGGATAGATTGGAGTGGGGAGAGACTTAAGGAAAACAGACCCACCAACAGGCAATTGTAATAGACTGAGCATGAGGTGATGAGGGCCTACACCAGAGTGGCGACAGCATTAGAGAAGGGAAGAGGGTTCATTTGATATTGCCAAGGTGAAACTACCAGACCTTGGCAACAGATTGGATATTGGGGAGGGGTGGTGGTGGAAAGAGATAGTGAGACAGTTTGGAGCCTGAGATACTGACTGGGTGGTTGGTGTTGTTATCTACAGGTGGGGAAGGGGTGGAGATTAGGGGAAAGAGAATGAGTTCAACTTGTGTCATGTTGACTTTGGGGCATGTTGACTTTAAGATGTCTACTGGACCACCAGTTTGAGACATTGAAAGGCAGTTGGAGATGTGAGGTTGGAGGTCAGCTGAGGTAGGATTAGGACAGGTAGATTTGAGAATCATCACTGAAGAAATGATTCTTAAATCCATGGGAGCTGATGAGATCACCAAGTAGCAGGAAGTAGTATAGCTAGCTCCCTCCTGAAGAAAAAAAACATCTAGAAAAATCACCAGACAAAATTCTGATGGGGAAATCCAAGACAATGTCACCGTGAGTCATTTTTTTAGCCCGGGTCAGCGCAGGATGACAAACAGAGAGGTCTACAGACAATGGGTATGGTGTCCGACCAGGAGCATGACATATAGTGCACTCGAGCAAGGAGAGGCTGTGCACCAGGGAAGGAGGAAGTTCCAGAACCACACCACGGCATTTCAGCAGAGACAGGTGCCAGCTGGGCTTTGTTGCCCACTACCTTATTCCAGGTCACAGATCAAGGGCAGACTGAAAACATGCTATGTGTCCAGAGGTGGCGTTCCGGGGTAGGAGGAGGTGGAAGGCTCCAGGCTCTGTACTTGAGAGAGAAGTTTCTGAAACGAGCAGCAAAATGTGGCTCTGATCCCAGAAGCAAAGTGAAGCCTCAGTTACAGCAGCTGACCCAGTCTGAAGCCGACAGAGTAATAACCAGGGCAGGGATGCCAGATCAAAGGGAAACCTTACATTCTGACATTGAAACTGTAGAGCTTTCCAGTTTGCTAATAGTGGCCAAGTTCAGCCACAGCAGTCTACCATAACTCCAGAGGAGGCAAGTCCATAGGTCTGTTGCTAAGACCCAAACTTATGTTGGCAACATATGGAACTCACATGGGGAAGGGCCTAGGACACAGAAATTAGACTTTCTCTAAATCAGACTATTCTGAGAGCACTGAAAGCTTTCAGGTCCCAAGCCTGAGTTGTTCCTAAGATCCTGCAATAACACAAAACTCAATACCTCAAGAAAGCATCAGCAGGATCAGCTCAGACATTCTCTCCAGAAGTATTCAGAGTATGGCCCTAACAGAACAGTCCAAAACCAGGAAACAAACTGGAAGAATGAGCAAACAAACAAACAAAAAGAATTCCTCCACAAAAAGCTACTATGGTAAGACAGACACACAAGACACAAGATTAGATAGATGACAAGACTCCAAAATATCTACAAGCAAAGCCTCAAAGAAAAACACAGCATGGACTGTGAAATTCAACTAGAATTTCTGGAACAGATAAAACAAGAATTTCAGAAAGTTTTTTTTTTTTAATGCTTTACAAGACCTATAAAAGGAAAATCTGGAAATGGAGTTAACAGCTTGGCATAAAAGGTACAAAGCCTTGCCCAAACAACAAGTTCCCTGAAAATTAAAATACATTAAAATAGGCATGAACTCAGAAATCCAAACAGAAACCAAGGGGAACATTTAAATGTGAAGAAACCAACAGGTATATGGGGGAGGCAAAGGGTGCAGGGTAAAAAAGGAACAATTTTTTTTGTCAATTAGAGGAGAAAGATGTTCTCTAGCCTTCACACAGGTTTTTGGTTTGTCTCCTTTTAAAAAAATTAAAATAAGAACTCTTGCAAGATAAAAAAGCAGGAATTATTATAATATTCCTGTGGATAGGCTCCCATGTGTAAGGTAGGCATATGTGCCCATGTAATATAGGGTTGTATTCACATGGATTGTATAAAAACATAGATATGCCTCACAAGAGGCATGTTTAGATACTATCTGAGAACTGTCCTGCTTCTTTGGAAAGGAGGAAATCCTGGGACAATGCTTGCATAACAGCATACTACCTGGGGCAGGAAGGGAAAAAACCCAGGAGCACATTGGAGATGGGCTCTTTTCTCCTGTCTCCAAGAGATGTATATAACTAGAATTATAATAATCTGCCTTGCTAACTATTTCTGGTCTAGGGGTATGAGTTTAGTTCAGAACAAAAGTCAGTTCCTTGTCACTAGTCTTTACCTTCATTAACTCTTTCCCACCAAATGCTGGTTACACAAAAAACTATCATGAATAGTGAAAAAACTCATCTATCCAAGCAAACAGCAAGCATAAATCAGAGACGTTATACAAATTAGAATATACCAGAAAGTGACTGAGCTCTTTAAACAGGAATGAGATGAGATCTCAGCTCAAATCAAAAGAGAGGACCCAATCTCATCCATAGAAAAATTGTCTCTGAAGCCTCTAAGGAGATAAGCTGGAAATCAGGGATATGTTGAGGATTTGGCTGCCTCTACATGTCTGCTGTTTTCAAAGCCTTCCTCTCTCTGTCTGTTTCCAAAGAATACATTCCAAGAATCTCTTTCATCAATTTACCCCTTAAGCAGGTACTTAGCATCAAATCATACACTGTATTCTCTCCATCATTTGGTAGTTTTGTTTCCTGTACATGCAGCAGTACACAAAATACCCCAGGCTTGGGTGAAAGCCCAGATACACCCAGATACATGGATAAAGAAAATTCCTGAGAAGTATGCCTAGTGGAGAGAAGTTCTCCCCTCATCCCCCAGGGCTCTTACAGTTGATAGATAAGGAACTAAAATCACAAAAAGGAGGAAGTGAAGACCTGTAATTTGTTCTCTGCTATCATTGTTTTTTAGATAATGGTTAAATGGGGAAGGGGTTGCCCTCTAGCAGCCCCAAAATGCTTATTGGGTGGAGTCCAAACCACAGAGAGGCTCATATGAGAGGGACTCTATAGGACCTTCTGGGATAGCTCAAGATTCACTAGAATATTGTCTCACTGGCAACTCAGAGATCATTGCTCTTCTGAGGGGGATTCAAACCATAGGGTGACACTAAATCAGAAGGACTGTAGGACCCTTGTAGAAAATTGGAACCTACTGGTGGGGAGAATTGTGTTGACTGCTTATGGACTACTGGGAGGATTTTATGCGTATATTTTGTGCACATTGGCTCATTCAGGTTCTTTGCATCTTCTGCATTTTCTGTGGGGAGAAATAAAGGCTGACTTGTACTCAACAGCTTTTGGAACTTGGATCAGGGGACCCTGATGTTTCCACACATCTGTAGAAACCTAGTGTAGTACCTGCCTAGGTAGCTGGCTCCTTCCTTCACATTTCTCTGTCTTGCCTGGGACTCTGTCTGAGGGCAGAACCAGAGTTAGAAGGGAAAAGGAAAAAAAAGCAGCCATATATCATAAAAAGTTGCTCAAACGAGGTGCATTAAAGAACAGACTGCATCATATGGTTAGTAGCTGCTCAAATTGGTAGGATGGAGTCAGGCAGGATCCCTAAGGGACCTAAACCAGATCAGACTGCCATACAACACACAATGAAGCATAACTTTGCAGACTAGTTAACTCCATATCCCCCTCTCAAGCCTCTTTGAGGGAAGAGATATGACTGCCTGGGATCTTGGAGAGGTGATAGAGATTTACCTCAGTGAACTATTGGAGAAACAGGGATTGTGTGCCTGAAGTGAGAGTTTGTGAGTTCTGGGTCACAGGGAGCCAGAATTTGAATGTTAGTTGGCCAGCAACCATAAGCTACAAGAGTCAGATAAGAGTTGCCAAACATGCTAAAGACCAAGATTTTTCCCCCTATGCATGATTATAACCTGGGGGATAAGGAAAGGGTGGTGCAAATGAATATTTCTCCTTTGCCAATAGCTTTCAGATGATCTAGTTCCTTTGGGGGGATCTCAGTTCTCTTTGGAAGAGAAAATGTGTGAACTCAGCTATTAATGGGGTAGCTAGTGCTAAGCTTGCAGATGGGTGATCCTTTTATCCAAAGAGCCTGAGCAGTCGTTTATAAATCTCTATTCTATTCTATTGTTTATTTCTTGCAGTAATTATATCTAAAATATAATATGTTTTCCTTTTGGGTCACACAAAGCTGGGCTAAATCTTAATGAGAAAATGAGAAAGATTTCCTCAGAGCCAAAGAGTGACATTTATGAAACATCACATGCCAATGATCCTTGAATATTTAAAGACCCTAGACCATGCCTAGAGGAACCTGAGTCAAAATTGGGAGGATAGGAGTGAAGCATTTGCTATTGTAATTTCTATCCTAAAGAAGTGGAACAAACTCTTCCCCTCCTACTCTTAATGACGTGATGAAATCTCACCTCTTATGAGAATTCATACTGATATGTGAAATAAACAGCACTCTCACACCATTCATGAACTGTACACAAACAATATTTGGAAAATTTCCTAAACTCAGTGGAGAAAAACCAGTTAAAAGGTTGACCTTTTGGAGTCAACCCCTCCCAAAAAAAAATACCTGATTCATTTGAACTTGAGGAGCACTGGGAAAAAGATTACATCTCTGAGATTCATGTGGGATGAGTTGGTTTTATTTACTGGGTAACCTTCAATCTATCCTCCTCCCCAGTGCAAAATCCCTTTTATGAGGTAAACAGGGCCAAAACCAGGATGGTGGCAATATCAGTGGAAAAGAGGGGACAGATACGATAGATGTTGGCAAGGTAGAATTGACAACTTAACGAACCCAGCAATGACAGAGGCAACAGTGATTTCAAACCTGGGTGATGGGAAAGATGACGATACTATCAATAAAGAAGGAAGTTGAGAGGCAAATGGGGGGGGGGGGGCAAGGAAGATGATAAGTTTAGGTTTGAATATAATGATCTTGAGGTGTCAGCAGAATATACAAGTGGAGCTAGATATCCTAAGGGATATAGGAAAGGAGATGGAAATGGGAGACTAGAACACAGGGAGAGATTGGGACTAAAGGTAGATTTAGGAGATATCTGCATTGAGGTGATGATTGAAACCATGGGAATGAATGAGATCACCAAGGACAAGAGATGAAAAAAGGGATGACAGATCCTTGAGGGATACACAATGAGAAGGCAGAAGGGAGAAGATAAATCATTGAAAAAGACCAAAGAGTAGTAGCAACATAGGGAAAGAACCATAAAAGATCACTGTTATGAAAGCCAAGTAGAGAATGTCAATGATTGAGTGACCAACTGTCAAATACTGCAGAAAGGCCAAGAAGCAGAAGGAATGAGACCAATTCATTGGACTGGCAACTAGCTTGTGAGTGCCCTGGCAGGAAGCACTTTATGTAGAATGATATAAGAATGGAAGCCAAGGGGTAGCTAGGTGGCACAGTAAGAGCCCGGCCTCAGAAAATTAGCACCCACACATAAAAATAACTAGCTGTGTAACCTTGAGCAAGTTACTTAACCCCAAGTTACTTAACCCCTTCGGCAGTGGGGGCTGAGGTCAAGGCCGGGGCCATGGTTGAGGCAGTGGCCACGGCCGTGGGGCCCGGGGAGGAAAGGCTGAAGACAAGGAGTGGGTTCCTGTCACTAAGCTGGGCCGGTTAGTCAAGGACATGAAGATCAAGTCTTTGGAAGAGATCTATCTTTTCTTGCTTCCTATCAAGGAGTCTGAGATCATAGATTTCTTCCTGGGATCTTCATTGAAAGATGAGGTTTTGAAGATCATGCCTGTTCAGAAACAAACTAGAGCTGGACAACGTACCAGGTTCAAGGCTTTTGTGGCCATTGGTGACTACAATGGCCATGTTGGTCTGGGTGTCAAGTGCTCCAAGGAAGTGGCCACAGCTATTCGTGGTACTATCATTCTGGCCAAGCTGTCCATCATTCCTGTGAGACTTGGCTACTGGGGGAACAGAATTGGCAAGCCTCACACAGTACCCTGCAAGGTCACTGGGCAATGCGGGTCGGTTTTGGTGCGCCTGATCCCCGCCCCTAGAGGAACTGGCATTGTCTCAGCTCCTGTGCCTAAAAAGCTCCTGATGATGGCTGGAATTGATGATTGCTACACTTCTGCAAGAGGCTGTACTGCCACTCTGGGCAACTTCGATAAAGCTACCTTTGATGCCATCTCCAAAACATACAGCTATCTAACCCCAGACCTGGGGAAGGAGGCTGTGTTCACTAAGTCTCCTTATCAGGAATTCACCGACCATCTTGTGAAGACTCACACTTGAGTGTCTGTCCAGAGGACCCAGGCAGCTGCTGTGGCAACCACATAGATTTTTTTTGGTAAACAAATAAATTGAACTATGCCTGATAAGACAAAAAAAAAAAAAAAAAGAATGGAAGCCAGATTCCAGGAGTTGAGGAGTCAGTAGGCAGTGAGAAAATGAAGCTCCCAAATACGGACTACTCTTTTTTGAATTTATCAGTGAAGGGGAGGAGTAAAATATGTTGATTTATAATAAATAAGTTTGACAAATTGATAGATTTTTGTTAAGGGACAGTAGGGTATCAGGATCTTTAGGGTTCCATATATGCAGATTTGTGTCATGTTCAGACAAGCAGTTCAGCCTTACTCAACAAACAAGCAAGCTCTGATGTGCTATCTTAACTGTTTGTACTAGGGCAAATAGTCCAGCTACAAAAAGAATAAAGTATTGTAAGGCTAAAAGAAGTATGGTTCTCAGAAAAGGGATCTAGCACTGGGAAGGAAAATTTATCCCACATGAACCTCAGAAATGTAATCATTTGCCCAGTACCGCCCCACCAAGTTCACATGAACCAGGTCTAATATGGGGTTTGACTCTAAAAGATTAATCCATTGGCTCACTTCACTCTGCATCAGTACCTACAAGTCTTCCTGTGGTTCTCCAAAACCATTTCCTTCATCATTTCTTTTTTTTTCTTCTGCTTTTTGGAGGAGGGAAGGCAGGGCAATTAGGGTTAAGTGACTTGCCCAAGGGCACACAGCTAGTAAATGTTAAGTGTCTGAGGTCAAATTTGAACTCAGTTCTTCCTGATCCAGGGCCCGTGCTCTACTCACTGCGCCACCTAGCCGCCCCCCTTCATCATTTCTGATAGAACAATAGTATTCCATCACATTTATATATCATAATTTGTTCATCCATCTCCCAATCAATGAGTACCACCTGTTTCCAGTTCTCATCCACCACAAAAGGTTATATTTATGTAGTTTGTTTTTCTTGATACTAATCCTTCCCATAACCTACCCTCCCTCTAATTCCCCTTTCCTCCTTCCTTTCCCTATTTTCCAGCTGAATGAAACATACTTCTATAACCAACAGGGTGTGTGTATAGTCTTCTTTTGACTACTTCAGAAGAACATGAGATTCAGGTGTCACCCACTTCTCCCATCTTCCTCCTAGTTTGTATAGAATTCTACTTGTGCAGTTTAAGTGAGATAACTGTCTCTCACCTAAGCTAAACTCCTTCTTCCCCCAGCCAGTGTATCTTTTCTTCTTCCTTGCCATTCTTCTTTTAAGATCATCCGTCAGTCAATAAACATTTACTAGGTTGCTGCTATGTACTAGTTACTATGCTAAGAACTGGGGATACAAAGAAAGACAAAAGACAATCTTGTCCCTTAAGGAGCTCACAATCTAATGAAGGAGACCACATGCAAATAGCTAATTACAAATATGCTATATACCGGATAAATAGGAAATAATCAACAAAGGAAAGACACTAGAATTAAGAGGGTCAGGAAAGGCTACAGTCTCCCCTCTATGACAACTAATGATGACAGGGTTCAAAAGAGACATATCTTCTTTCCCTATAAAAATGTAAGCAGTTTAACCTTTAGTCCCTTATGATTGTTCATTCATTTTACCTTTTTGTTTCTCTTCTCTCCTGTGTTTAAATCTCAAGATTCTATGCAATTCTATTTTCATCAGGAATACTTGGAAGTCCTCTGTTTCATTAAAGTTCCATTTCCCCCCTATAGGATTATACTCAATTTTGTTGGGCAAGTCATTCTTGGTTCTAAGTCTATATCCTTTGAATTCTAGATTCTATTACAAGTTCTCCACTTTATATTAGTTGTTGCTAAATTGTTATAGTGACTGTGGCTTCTCAGTAATTGAATTCTTTCTTCCTGGCTGCTTACAGTTATCTTTTGTTTGACCTAAGAACTCTTAAATTTTTAGCTATAATATTTCGGGGATTTTTCACTTGGGGGTTTCTTTTAGGAGGTGACTGGTGGATTCCTACTATTTCTACTTTGTCCCCTGGTTCTAAAATGTCTAGTTAGCTTTCTTTTATGATCTATTTGAAATATAATGTCTAGGCTCTTATTTTGGTCATGGTTTCCAAGTAGTACAATGATCCTAAAAATTTTCTCTCCTTGATCTATTTTCCAAGTCAGTTTTTCTGCTATGAGATACTTGATGGTATTCTATTTTTTTTTTTTTAATCTTTTGACTTTCAGTATTTCTTGTTTCATCGACAATGGCTTATATTTGCTCCATTATCATTTTCTGGGAGTTTGTTGCTTAGGAAAGAATTTATACCTCTTGTGCCAAGCTGTTAATTCTCTTTCCAATTCTTCTCCCTATTGATCTAATTTCTTTTATAATTTTTCTAATATTTTCATTTCACCTATAAATCCTGTTTAACTCATAATTTTTATTCTATATCTTCTAGGAAGTCTAGTTGAATTTGTGCCCAACCTGTTTTCCTTTGAGGTAGTGTTTGTAGAAGTTTTGGGTTTGGATCTTGAGTGACCCTGTCACTACCATCAGCTCTTTATGGAGGAATTGCTTGACCATTTTTCCAGCTTATTTCTTGATTTCAGACTTGAGGTTAGAGCCAGGCACTGCACACTTCTGGAGAGAATGTCTGGGGCCAGTTCTGCTGCTTTCTTGAGGTACTGAGTATTGTGTTATTCCGGGATTTCAGGGACAGTTCAAGACCGGAACCTGCAAGCTTCCAGTGTTCCCAAAGTGGTTTAATCAATGTCCCCCTAGTCTGAGCTCTGCAAGCTGCCAACCTGGGTTTGGGTCTGAACAGCAGACTCTTGGGTGCCTCCTTTGGAGTTTCAGTAGACTGCTGCTGCCATGATGACCAGCTGGAAAGCCCTACTGGTTCATAGTAACAGAACTGCAGAGTTTCTTCTGGTTTGGGATGCCTGCCCTGGTTATTCTTCAGCAGGTTGCAGACTGATGGTAAATTGATGAGACCCCATTTCACTCTTGGGATCAGAGGCACACAGCTGTTTTCTTCTGAACTTGTTTCTTACTCAGCATACAGCCCAAGCCCACAATTGCTTCTTACCTTTAGCACCACAACTGGGCACAGGTCACTGCGTCAGTGTGTCTTGGATGTGAGACCTACAAGTGAGTAGTGGCAAAGCTGCCAGTTGGCACCTGTTCCTGCATCCTGCACTAGGTCACAGTGCCCTGATGCATCCCTTGGAGCTGCAACACTCTACACTGCAGTTCCTGGCTAGACTGACATCTCATGATGGCAGAGAAGCCTGTCTGCCTCCCTGCTCCAGTGATTTTCTTTCAGCTAGGTGGCACAGTGTACAGAGTACAGGGCCTGAAATCAGAAAGACTCATTTTCCTAAGTTCAAATCTTGCTTCAAACATTTACTAGCTGTGTGATCCTGGCCAAGTTCCTTAACCCTATTTGCCTCAGTTTTCTCATCTGCAGAATGAACCAGAGGGAAATAGCAAACCACTCCTGTAACTTTGCCAAGAAAATACCAAATGAGGTCACTAAGAGTCAGACATAACTGAAAAACCATCACATTTGTTCAAACTTATCCCCTCAGTTAAAATATAAGCCTCTTGGAAACAGATACTATTTAAGTTTTTCATCTCTGTACCTCTAGTGCTGGGCACAGTGCCCTACACATAAAACATACTTAACAGATGTTTAACTTGTTGAATGCTAGGCAGATTACACTCTATTTCCTCCAAGTTTCCTTCAAACTTAAGATATCATGACCCTAAAATCATTATCATTTCCCCATCTGGGAGTATATAGGCATTTTTCAGTAGCCTGTTGGAGATATTAATTCCTTTAAAAAAAGGAAAGATGCAAGTGTGGTGTGATTTGGTCATCAGGGCTACTATAAGCTTATATCAAGTTGCAGGTCTATGATCTGCCATCACCTCTGCATCCAGTTTAGCCTTTGTGTTAATCCAGCAAAACCAAGGTAAGCAAGTAAGGCCAAATTTACTCTGCTGTTTTTATTTAGTTCTTTGGGAGCCTTGACTAAGTAGGTACGAGTGCAGATGATGAGAAGGCCTGGGTGGAGTATTCTTCCCCTTAAAAATTTTTGGCTTGAAAATGTGAAACGAAAACATATTTCTACCCCTATCACAGAGTACAAGTAAAAACTGGAAGTGACCTTGGAGATTATGTAGTCTAATGCCTTCATTTTATAGATAAGGCCAAGGTTTAGATATGCAGTGGATTGCCCAGGATCATTACAAACCCTGGGTTAGACTAATAACTCATTAGCAATAGCTTCAGAAACACTTGGTGGTTGTTCTTTGGCCTCAGAGCATCACCTAAAATTTTCTGACTTTAATAGAATGCAAATGGCCAGCCAAATTGAGTAGTTCTTTGTGACATAGGTTCCTGACTCATGGATCAATGTTTTTGTCATTATATCCTGATGCTTCAAAACTAGGTGTGTACCCCTTATTTCACTGGCTTCATTTATGGAAACGAATTTTAGCACAAGGACAAAATGAGCAGAACAGGAAAACCTGAAAAAGTCCCAAAAGTACCCAGTCTACTTCCTACCCCCCATCCTGGTCATAATGGTCTCAAAGTTTATACCCTGGTGCACACCATCCAGTTTGGGCCCCCTCCTCCCACCTCCCTCTTCCCACCCAGTCCCAGGCACAAAGAGGAGGAAGATAAGCTGCATTGTAACACTCCTTTTTTATATAAATATCCGCAAATATTACAGAGCCAACATCCCCCACTTACCCCATGGAGGGAGCCAACTGAATATCTTTGTTTTTTAACAAACCCACCACCTTAATAGTCTCTAAGGTGGCCCAGAACACAGGGGTACCTGCAACTCCCTGAGGCCAGGCTGGGGCTAGGGTTATTGTTAGGAAGAGTTCAGGAAGGCAGGTAGCTTCCAAGGACCTGCCTGCCTTGCTCTGCTCCGTCCCCTGTTCTTTGGTCTGTGGGACATGATGAATTCAGCCTCCCTGCTAGGGAACTCAGGGACTCTGAGGGGAGGAAGCAGCATAAAGGCAGATACCAAGTTCTGCCTTAGGACAGCAGGCCCCCAAGATTCTTGGGAATAGGAAAACTGACTCCTGGGGGATGCTTGGTCCAGAGCACCAGGACCTACACATTGAGAGGGACAGAATTTCTGAGGCTTAAGAATTCAGGCTATTGGAAGCCTGGGGATGACAAGAAACAAGATATAAGGCTGGAGGGAAGTGGCCTTGCCAGCCAATCAAAGAGGACTTTCCCCTTCCTCCTAGAATGGCAGGGTGAGATTAATACGGTATATCCTGGCCCAATTGATGGACGCAGGGAGGCCGTTCCCACTTTTGTCCCTCATCTAAACCACCAATTTCCTGAGGAAAATAAAGCCAAGTCCCTGGTACCTCCTGCTGGGTTCCCAATCCCAACTCCCCACCAGGCTTTCCCCTTTCCTTCCCTTCTTTCCCCCCTCCCCCCAGACAGAGAGGCGAGAGGCTGGGAACAGAGCACCAGTCTGAGGATTTAATTAAACAAGGGAGGGGGGAAGAGGGGTTGGGCTGAGGGGGCACCCCTGTAAAAATGTACAAAACACCTGGGGGGGCCATGTGGAAGGGGAGATAAATATGTACAGGGAACCCCCCTCCCCCCTAACCCCCATCTTCTCAGACCCTATGAAGGAGGGTCACTGGTGACTTCTGATGTCCCAGCAGCCCCATTCTGCTTCCCCCCAGGAGGGAAGGGGGAACAAGAGGCCTGGGTATGTGTGACTTTGGCCTCAAGGCTTGATAAGCCTACAGGAGGCTGTTGGGAGGCTTAGCATCCAAGGGACCCTCTGAGGGAGCCCAGATTTAAAAGGGGAAAGGGGAGGGGATAGGGAGAAAAGGAGAAGGAATAGCACTGCCTCTCAGGTGGTCACAACCTCTGCCCTCCAGGTGACCCCCATCCCTCTAGAGAGTGGCTCTTGCACTTAACCCCTTTGGGGGTGGGTGGGTCTGGGACCTCTATTTTCAGGATGATCCCATGGCTGGGGTAGTGACCTCTGACCCCATGACAATTCCACAGAAACCTAGGGGTCATGACCTTTGCCCTCCCAAACAAAATCACAACTTTCACCCTAAGGCTGGGTGGGGAAGTGAAAAAGGGGGAAGGAAATGGAGCTCTACCGCCAGCCCCTCCCCTCCCCTCACCTATCAGCTCTGGGTGGTCCTGGTGGCCTAGGAGGAGAGCCAGGCCGAGGGGCGGGCACCAAGGGCGGAGGAGCCCCCAAGAGGGCCCCAGGAGGTGTCTTGCTAAGCAACTGAGGGGGCCCAGGGGCTGCGGTAGGAGGTGGAGGGGCCAAACGACCATAGAGTAGAGGATGTGTAGGCTCCAGACCATAGAGGCGAGCTGTGGCCACAGCTCCTGCCCCTCCCAGCTCCTCCCCAGCCTCATAGAATCGTGGGGGCCGGGCCAGGCGTGGGGGGCCTGGCAGCCAGGGCTCCAAGAAGGGGGCACATCGGTCAGAAGGACTGGGACCCAGGAAGGGGGGTGGTCTGGGCCGATCAAAAAGCAGGTGTAGGCTGGGAGGCCCAGGGACCTCCTCCTTCCTCTCTTCCTTCACCCTCACAGGCTCCTTGGGGGGTCTTACCCCCTCCTCCCCAGCCCGGGACTTGGGGGTGGCTGGGGAAACTCGAAGCTGTGGTCGGGAAAATGGGAGATCCCTAAGGGAAGGGAGAAGAGATGTGCTTAATAAATGGTTGTTGCATGAATGAAATGAAGAACAAGTGACAGTCACAAAAGAAAAATGAAATGAAGAGAAGCTAGAAACTAGATTCTTTCTTGGTGGGTGGAAGCAAAAGATGGAGAAATGAAAGAGTCTGGTTAAGGTCAAGGACAGCTGAAGTCAGAGGGACAGAAAAGGAGGTGGAGGGTCACAGTGCAAGCTATACCTATCTTTCTCTTCTTTGGGGGCTGAGGGCTCTCGCCTCTCCACTGGACGTTCCTTGTCCGAGCCGGGCGTCCGTGCAGCCTCAGGGGGTCGGGCCCAGGCAGGAAAGGCAGGGGGACCACGGTGCAGCCGGGCCCATGGATCAGGAGGAGAGGCAAAGGCAGGAGGGGCCCCTGGGCTTTCTTTCTGGGCAAAGACAGCACCAGTGTCTAGAAAAAGAGAAAAATCAAGTTGGCCAGCTCTAAGTACCAGGAGGCTAAATGTGAAGCGACAGGATCCAAGTAGCTGGCTGCTCTACCACTGGGCTGAAGGACCAACACAACTTAGAGAGGACAGGGGCTCTTCTCTGCCCCAACTCTTCTCCCCATCTCCCTGACCACAGCACCCCCAGACTCACTGAACGTAGGGCTGCCCAGGCCTCCAAAGGCCCCATTGGAGAGAGCAGCCAAGGACGCAAAGCTGGTAGGACGCCCAAAAGGATCTGGAGGGGGAAAGGGAAATCAGTGAGTAAAGCATTGATGTAGCACTTGCCTTTCTCTAGGCCCGTGTTTAGGATATAAAAATGTACGATAAGGTCCCTACCCTCAAAGGAACTAAGAAGTCTTCCTGGGAAAACAAGACTAACACAGAAAAAGTCATATAAAAGAGATGTAAAGCGGTTGTAATATAAGATTTCAAATGAATAGGAAAGACAAGTGTTACACCTGTCCAGGAGGGAGGCGTCACCACAGGCTGGGAATGGGAGAGAATTCTTAAACCCAGAACAACAGAAAAGATGTTGTTTGAAGGGACCTAAGATGTCACTCAGTCCCAACTCCCTCATTTTATTGAGAAATCAAGGTCACAAAAGAAATGGTTTACTAAATGTTGCATTATAAATGAGTGGCAAAGCCACTTTACCCCAGTCCAGGATCTTTCCACTAAACTTTGTTACTTAATGGAGACTGACTTAAGCTGAGTTCAGAAGAACTTATAGGCTCTAGATAGGTGAGAGGGATAGAAACAGGGGTATCACATAAGTGAAGAGCAGAATAAGCAAAGACTCAGAGAATTATGTGTGTGATACATTCAAGGGACACTGAGGAAACTGGCCATGGATGATTGGGAAGGACTACGGGTTCTTCGTTTTTTAGCTTAATCCTAGGGCTAGTATAGGGAAGACTATGAAGAATGACTCTTACCAATGTGGGTACTGGGGCTCAGAAAGGATGCAGGAGGCCCGGGAGCTGCTGTGAAAGGGTTGGCAGCAGGATGGACAGCACCTAAGAAAAAAAATGGAGATAAAGCTTTCCACAAAGGAATTCAACATCAAGATTCTAAGATATTATTATCCAGCAAAAGACAGAGCTGTAAGAGACTCACTTTACAAATACAGGAGAAGAAACAAAGGCTGAGAAAGAAACCTCAAGTGACTTAGACAACATCATACAATTATAGTTAGTGGCACAGTCACTACTGGAACCAAGGAAAACTAACTCCCAAGCTAGTGCTCATTCCCAAGCTCACCTGTTGCGGTGAAGAGGGAAGCTGGGTGGGAGAGTTCCTGCCCAGGGGGAAGGCCTCCATAGGCCCCAGGGAGGCAGGGCAGAAGGTCATTCCGAAAATCCAGCTTATGAGGATCACCCTGCATTAACTGGAGAGGAAGAACTATGGTGAGGGATTTTAGTATCCTCCTACCTTCTCTATTCCCTTCCTCAAGGTTTCCTTAAGATGCTAACCCCTGGAGAGAACAGGGAAATGGGCAAATCTAGTCTTGGGTCCCCTCTCAACTCCCTTTTGAGAGACCACTGTCCTTAACTGGACACTTTGCCCAAAGACTTTCTTTTCTCTCTGAAAGCTGGCCCCACTCCCACAGAGACAGGTTGGAAAACAATCTGATAAATTAGACCGTGTTAAGAGTTTATGTAGGTACCACTTCTTCAGTGTATATGGAAGGGGTGGGGAATAGCATTGCATTTTTATAGGAGAATTAAAAAATCAAGCCCCAAAAGGAACGAAGCCTTGATGTTAAAGTTGTAGGCACCCTCTGTCTGGGGACAGAGGGTTCTCCTGCTGCTGCTCATCTCCCACTACCTCACATGCCCTAAATCAGTCAGTAGAACATGTCTCCCAGCAGCCTGTCCTTCCTCAGCTCAGACTCTCATGCCTCGAGCTCCCCACTCTCCATCCTCTCTCTACCAGGCCTGGTACCTTCATCTTCTCCTGGTGCCTCAAGATCATATAGGCCACTCGCACATGCATGGCACACCACTTCCCTGGTTTCTGAGGTGCAGAAGGAACGGAAGACAAGTGACACCATTAGCCTTCCCCAGTCAAACTTCCCTCATTCCCCATCACCCATAAGCTCCTAAACCCATGCCCTTCTCCCTCCCTGCCCCTCTGAACCCACTAACCCACTCCCTTTCCCATTCTACTCACCCTCAGTGGGGGGCGGAAATGGTCAGGAATCTGAAGGGTAGGAACAGAAATGGGAGGACAGCTTAGTTCCATCTGCCAGCACTCATTTTGGCAAACCCAGACTCTCTAAAATTCCAGCTTCCCTTTGCCCTCGGGGTCCTGGCCTCTGAGCCCAGAGATCACAGTCCTCAGAGCTCTTTCCCCTTAAAACAGCCCCCTCCCTTAGAATAACACTGCCCTTTTATTAAGCTCCCTTCCCTGAGCTATAACCTGTGCCTAAAAGCTTGTCTCCAAAAGTTCCAATTTCCGGGCGGCTAGGTGGTACAGTGAATACAGCACTGGCCCTGGAGTCAGGAGGACCTGAATTCAAATACAGCCTCAGATACTGAACACTTTACTAGCCATGTGATCTTGGGCAAGTCACTTAATCCCAACTGCCTTGCATTACCCCCTCCAAAAAACAAACAAACAAAATTTTTTTTTTTAATTTTTAAAAAGTTCCAATTTCCTAATGGGTCCTGTCAACACTTCCAAGGTCTCAAAACTTTCTTCTTCTGGATACTCCCCCTACTCTGGTCATTCCTTGAGGAATTCTCTCTCTCTGAAACCCCTGCTGCTCATTCCTTTGCTTGGAAACCAAATATTAAAGCCCCTAGGAAATGGCTACAGTAAGAATATTTTTCCTTTTTCTTCCTTGGGGGGGGATGGGGGAGGGGGGGGAGAAACAACCACTAACCCAACCCATCTTCCCAATGTACTCACCACTGCTGCCCCTCTTTTGTCTCCCCCAGGCTCACCTGTGTTCCCTTCTGGGGCAGTCCGCTGGGGACCGGCCCCAGTCGTGGTGGCAGTTCTGGATTCGTGCTCTGGGGAAAGGGAGAGTGGGTAAGGATATGGGAAGAGATCTGGTGACTGAAGGCACATCTGGCATCTAAGAGTTAATTTCCCTAGGGCTTTGGAAGTGGGACAAAGAGCACACGACTTATCAAGAGATAGGTGGGAAAGGAGAACATAGTATCTGTTTTGGACACTCACCTTAGGCTGGAAAGCCCCCTGCAGAGAACCAAAGGAAACAGCAGGAGGCAGACCAGGGGGTAGGCCAGGGACAGCAGGGGGGAAGGCCGCATAGAGCTGTGAAGGAAAAATGACCAAACTGGGCAGAGAACAACAAAAAGGCCTCTTTTCTTGCCTATCATACTGCTCCCTTGCTCCATAACTAAGAATTCAGTGATATCTCATCTAGGACAGACTTGGTTGCCACTGGCAGCCTGTGTCCCTACTACATTGCTGAGTCCTCTATACCAAATGAATGCTCATTAAGCTCCAAGAGAAAAACTTTGCCAGAGTATTCCCACACCCAACTATGATCCAGGGCTCCTCATGGTACTCACGTTATGCCGGAAAAGGCCTTCGATTTTTCCTGGATATTTTTCAAACTATGAGAAAGAAGGCAGGGATAAATTCTAAGCCAGAGACACTAGACTTCCCTATCTCCTGCTGGAAGGACCTCCCATACATGGATTCAGATGGTTCCCTCCCACATACACACTCATCCCTCCCCGCCATCCACCTCAGAGTACACTTCACCGTCCCATACTGTCAAACAATCAGGAAACTTGCCCCAACCCTCCAAAGGCTTCAGATGCCCCTTCCCACCCCTACTAGGCCCGAGTGGGAAAGGAATCTCACCATGTGGGGACCGTGGGGGGGCAGCAAGCCAGGAGGGTAGGGGGTGAAGTGCTGGTGGGTGTGCTGGTGGGTGTGCTGGTGCTGGTGGTTGTGCTGGTGGAACTGGAAGGCCAGGGGCCGGGCTGAGCCCCCTGCCCCCCCCACCTCGGGGCCTCCCTGGGCGCTCAGGAACCGAGTGCTCAGGTCCTGCCGCATCAGCTCCTGCTCTGTGAGAGGTGACCAGGACGAGGTAGGGTGGAGGGAGAGAGGGATTTATACCCCCTTCCCCATTCCCCCAAACCACCCAACTCAGGCGTCACCCCCACTGGGCTCTGACCCCTTGCTTCTGTTTCTTCCTGTTCCAGCCTTTCATAGATCAGTCTTTCCTCTTAGGTTCTTGCCTCTTTTGAGTAACTTTCTTCTACTTCTATTACCTAACATTTATTCCTTCATCCTTTCCTTTAAGGCTTCAACCCACACCCTTCTCCTGGATCCGTTATCTCTCGAAATTGAATTTCCCCAATTTAAAAGGAAGAATGCCTGCCCTAGTGCTTCTTTCTCTAGGATCTCTCTCCACCTTTTGGAGCTATATAGGCTCTTGAAGACTCACCAGAGAGGGCACTGGCCGTCGCAGCCCCAGGGTGGCCTGCCACCTGCAGCAAAGGTGGGGGTGGGGGTAGAGTAGGGCCAGGGGAGAATAGGGCAGGATGGGGTGGTGGGGGAGGTGGCCGGAGCCCAGTAGGGGGGAAGCCATGGTTGGCCAGGGGCAAGGGCAAGGAGGGTGTTGGAGGCCGATGGGAGAGTTGAGCTGAAGAAGATGAGGAAGAGGAAGAGGAAGAGGAAGAGGAAGAAGGTGGAGGTGG
The DNA here is from genome assembly GCA_011680675.1 of Gymnobelideus leadbeateri. NCBI lineage: Eukaryota > Metazoa > Chordata > Mammalia > Diprotodontia > Petauridae > Gymnobelideus > Gymnobelideus leadbeateri. The sequence continues at coordinate 47,899 of WOXC01002657.1, forward strand.
GGCCACTGGAGGGGCAGGAGCCTTCGGGGGTGGCCTCGAAGAGCTGTGGAAAAAGAAGTAGGGAAACAGGAGAAATTTGGAAGAATCCCATCTATTTGGGGGAAGGTCAGATTTGCTAACTACACCCTTCTCACATCCGATGCATTTATAAAGCTTTTCTCCAATATGAATCTTCTGATGTTTGCTAAGAAAAGACCATAAGATTTAAGCTTACAGACAAATATGAGGGTGTACCTCCCCGCCCAACAAACCATTCTCAGGCAAAGAAAGCTTTCATTTCTTTTGTTTCTGTTGCTTCTTATCCCTGATCCTTTCCCATCAACTTCTTTCATCCATCCTAATTGACCTGGCCTACACAGATCTCTCTCTTCTCTGAACCCCATGAATATATATGCTATAAGCTACAGCATTTAACCTCAATTTAACCTCTAGGGCTTTACGTTACTCAAAATCCATACAGTCTACGACCAACGCATCCCAGCATGCCGTCTTCCTCTTCCCAGGTTCTCTTTTTCAGTATAGCTCCCTTTTTTAGATAGTATGTAGTAATAAAAAGAACACTAGATATAAGAAGTCAGAGGACCTATCCTTTAGTCCTGACTGTGCTACTATCTTACAGCAATGGTCTTGAACAATCATCTTCCCTCTCTGACTCTCAGTTTCCTTATCTGTAAAATAAGCCCTAATATTCTATCACTCTTAAGAGTTTCACGTGAATTTTTTCTCTCCCTAGTCAGAATATTTGGTCCTTTAAGGCAGGGATACCAAACATTTTCCACTAATGCCCCATGCTACCTAGAATAGTACAAATAGAAGGAATACATGCATAAATAAAAAATACGATCAATCAAATTAACTTCCTGGGATCACTTACCTGCCAGTGCTGAGGTCCAGGCCACTGCCATAAGTGGAAGAGCGGATGCCGAAGGGTGAAACACGGAGCTGCAATTGGGGTGGGGGTGGGGGTGGCAGGCTGACAGGGGCTGGCATTGGGGCTGGGGGGGTGGTTGGGGGTCTAGGGGCCGGTGGAGGCAGTGGCTCCTTGGCAGGGAAAGGCACTAGCAGCGGGTCGGGTCCTGGGGGCTGCTCCTGACTCCGCTCCAGCCCCGACACTTTGGGGATCACAGAGAGTTTCGCTTCACAGTTCCCATTTAAGTTGCCATGGGGGCCCGAGGCTAGAAGGGGAGGGGAAGGTACAAAGTCAGTGGCAAACTGGGTGCTTTACTGTCCCTCCTCCCTTCTTGGGAGCAACTAATGTCCAGGCTGTGCTCAGCCTCAACTCCAACCCTGGCCCTGGGAACAAACCTTTGCTGGTTGAGACAGTAAACGATGGATCGAGGTCATCATCAGAGACCTGTCAAGGGAGAGAAGGGAAAGTCGTCAGTTCCTGGTGGCACTAAGAGATTCTACCCAGAGATGTCACAGTCCCAAGTCCAAATAGCCTCTGGTCACCCTTGGCAAGATCTACCCCCACCCAACACAGGCACCAACTCACCCTCTCGTCCAGGTCACTCTCCGCGTCACACTGGAGAGAAGGAGAGACAGAAGTGTCAGGGGAGGGGAGAAGAGTTGGCAGGGGATGCGGCAGTGTCTTCTGGAGAGAGAGTGGGAAAAAACTGGGCAGGGAATGACCACTTACTATGTATCCGGCTTCCAGAGAGTTTCGGGAGGAGGCCTATAAGGGAAGAGTACATAGGTAAGGGACACTCATCAGGAAGAAGTCAAAGGCAGAGTCAAAGAGGCATTTGACTCCCTGATGTTACTGTTGTCCAACTCAAGCTCAAACTTCACAAAGTTGGGCCAGTTTGCCCTATGATCAGCCTAAATTTTCTTATATCAGAAGACTTGACTCAGTACTAATTAGTTCTAATCTTAAGGGGTTATGAAATCTTAAATATTAATGCAGATTTTAGGTCACTTAATCCAACCTCCCAACCTGAAAAAAAATATTTTCTTTAATCTGACATATGATCACCCATAGCCTCTGCTTAAACACCCCCAGATGGTGAGATCACACCTCCAAAGACAACCCTTCCAATTACTAGACAGTTTTGACTGTTAGGAAATTCTGCCTGAGCTGTCCACCCCTTATGCCTTGGTGTGTGGCACATTACAACCCTTCAAAGGAATGTTTAAAGATATCTATGTTCTTCCTACCCTCTCAAACCCACAAAGCAGTCAAAAACTCTATTTATGAAAAGTCTGCAGCTTTGGCCTGCTCCCCACCTCCTTCAAGATTCCTATTCTGAGACCCTAGGACACCTTGCCCTTGAAGAGCTGTTTCCTTTAGACTGTAAGTTCCCAAAACCCACTCCTCTAAAAATCCTTGAGTTAGAAGTAAACTTAAGAATCATCTAGTCCAATTTCCCACTGAATACAGGAATTCCTCTCTACGACGTTCCTAAGCGAGCAGCTTTCCTGTAAACCTTCACCCATTGGTCCTAGCTCTACCCTCTGAAGGGCTGTTCTCTGGACCTGTTCCAGTTTGCTCATTTCCTTTCTAAAGTACTGTACCCCCAATTTAATCACAAAGCACCGAAAGACAAGGTTAGCTACACTAAGACCAAAAGAAGACTTACGGAAGGAGTACAGTACAGTAGAGAATACATAAGGGACTTATGGAAGGCTGAGAGTGTGGGGATGGCACATCTCACCTCTTTCCTCCTTCGCTTGCTGGACCTTTTTCGGGCACGGTCCCCTGGGGGCCGGCCAGTCTCTCGCTCTGAGCTGTCTCCTGGCTCCCCTCGGCCCCCCCCTACACCCCCCCGCTTCCGCTTTCCGGAATGTTTTAGCCGATGCTCCAGTCGCTCTGGGGGCTGAAGGGATGCATCCTTCTGTGGGCAAAATTGAGTAGACAGGTGAGAGAGACCCTGAAGAACAGCCATTATGTACACTGCACTTCAAGGCCTGCGCAGTTCTCTGCAAACATCCCTGAGGCCTCACTGAGGATCCGACCAGTATTTACGAAGCACCTACTCCCTACAGGGGCTGTGTACAGGCCTGACCCCCGAGGGGACGCGGCCGTGGTCACACAGCTAATGAGCACCAAGGGCAGAACAGAGCCCCGGCCTGCTGATGACAGGCTGTGCCGGCCTTCTGGGCTAGGCCGGGCTCCCTCCTCCTCCTCCCCCTCCCACCCAGGCTGCCGCTTCTCTTTTCTCCAAGACCAGCCCCACGGCCTGCTGATGAATGGCCGGCCAGCTCTGGGGTGTGGTGGCTCCCGCAGCCAGGTGGCCCCGGGGAGGGCAGAGGCCCGGCCAGAGGAGCCGGTTGCTCTGGTTTGGGATGCCATCTCCCCTGCCCCTCCTGCCAGGCCGGCCCCTCACTCCCGGGCGCTGCCGCCCCGGGCCTCCTCCCCCGCTCCGCCCCCGGGCTCCAGCTTGGGCCCTGACAACCCCCGGCCCGGGTCCGGGCCCGCCGAGGCCTCACCTGCAGGGCCTCAAGGCTGGCGAAGCTGGCGATGGCGAAACCATCGATGAGGTCCTCCTCCTCCTCCTCCTCTTCCTCCTCCCCCTCCTCCTCCTCGTCGTCGTCCTCCTCCTCCCCTCGGCTGCCCGAGCCGGGGGGCCGCTTCCTGCCCCGGGGCCGTGGGGGCCGGCGCCGACGCCTCTTTCCTCGGGGGCTGCCTCGCTCCCCGGAGGAGGCGGACGACCACGGCCGGGCCGGGGGTGGCGGCGGCGGCGGAGGCGGCGGGGGCGGGGGCGAGGACGACGACGACGACGAAGGCAGCAGCGCCGAGGCCGCCCCCAGTAGCGTCCGCGGCGCGTCCCCAGCTGCCGCCCGCCGCCCCCCGCCCCGGCGCCGCCGCTCCCGGTCCCGCCGCGAGCACCGCCGCTGCCGCCGCGGCTGAGAGGCGCCCTCGCCGCCCCAGCCCGGCGGGCCAGGGGCCGGGGCCGGGGCCGCCGCGGTCTCCATGGTGACCGCCCTCAGCCCCGCATCCGGGAGCAACCGGAGCCACCCCTCAAGCCCGGAACCCCGGGGGCTACAGACGGAGCAGCAGGAGGAGGAGGAGGAGGAGGAGGAAGAGGAAGAGAGGGCCACAGCCTCCCCTTTAAGGCGGGGTTTACAGTCCTCCCGGCGAAAAGCTGGGGGCCGCCCCTTTAAAGAGGGAGCCGAAAGTCCTGAGGAAGATGGGAGCCGGCACCACCCCTTTAAGAACGGGCTCAGAGTCCTCCGGGCGGCGTAGGTCACCCCTTTAAAAGGGGCTTAATGTCCTCCTGAGGGGGGGAGGGAGAAACCACCCCTTAAAGAGACTTTGAAGTTTGCCAGCGACAGCAGCAGCCCCTTTAAGACAGCCTTGTGCTTGTCCGGGAGCAGCAGACTTCCCCCCGGAGGGGTGGTTTTCAAGTCCTCCTGAGGAAAAGCAAGGTTCAAACCTTCCCAAACGGCACGAAAGCTCTAAGACAGACGCAGGCCCGACCTTTAAAAGGATCTAAGACCTTCCAGGTAACGCAGACTGCTGGTTTCCAGACTTTAAGGTCCTAGTGACACGAGCGACCCCTTTAAGGGAACGAGTTAATTTACAGTCCTTCACATGCGTCAACTTCCCCTTGAAACCAAATTTAAAAGGCCTGGGGGAGGAAGGCGGAGATGAGAAGCCACTTTCTCCCTAGTCTTTCCGACGGCCCTGTCCGTGATTTGGCAGCTCTTGTCCGGCAGCTTCCCCTTTAAGACAAACGTTGGTGTCCTCCGAGTGCAGCAACCTCCCCTTTAAGAAAATTTAAAGGGGCCTCCTCTGAGCCCAGTTTCTCCAGCCTCCTCCTCCGGTCGCCATGAAAGGCGTGAGGGGGGGGCGGGGCTGAAGGGGCAGCCCCCAAATCCCCGGATGTGAGGCAATGGTGATGGGGAATGGCTTTGCTTTCCGCCGACATAAAAAAGTCCTTCCTTCTTCCCTTTTCTTCCTTCTTCTCTCCCTGACTTGCCCCTTTAAGGGCCTGGGAGCGGCCGTTGAGAGGGCAGGGGTGGTGGTCGCGCTCTCCCGTTGTCTTTAGGTTCTCCCTTCTCTTCCCCTCCCCCGCCCCTCCTCTCTCTCTCTCTCTCTCCCCGTCTCCTTCTCCTTCTCCTCCTCTTTTCCCTCCCATTCGAATGACTCGATCGTTGATAGGCCAAGACAGTGTTCGTAATAGGAGAGTCTGGGTGGAGATCAGTAGCCCAAGAAAAAGTGATTGGATCGTGTGAGGAGCTGACCCCGCCCCTTTCCTCTTCCCGAATGCTGATTAGTCTGACGTATTTCTGGTCCCGGTCCCCCGACTCCCCCGCCCCTTCCTGCTGCTTTCTGATTGAACGGCCCGGGTGACGGAGGTCCTGCGTAGCTGGGAGGTGGCGCGCGCACGCCGCCCAAATCGGTTGGCTAATTCTTAGCGCGTGGACGCGGACCGAACCAAGTTCGCCTCCTCTCTCCCCCTCTCCTCGGGGTAGTTTCTTCCCCACATCTCACATGCGCAGTTTCTTCGCCCCACCTCCGTCCAGCCTAGTCCAACCACGGGGTCCCAGGTGCGGCCCAGTTTTAAGTGGTGCTGGGGTGGGGGCTGGGGGTCTTGGAAGGCGGCCTCGTGCTCGTGGCCTTTCCCAGGCCCGCCGTTCCGAGGGTTCCTAGAGGAGTGGGCAAGGGAGCTGGGAGCCCACCTGGGCCGGCCGGAACCTTTCTCCGCCTCCAGGCCTCTTCTGCCCCCGCCGGGCTAAGGCTCTGAGCCGATAAGCGCCGGGTGGGAAGCCCGCGGGGCCAGAGCTGTAGACCTGGGCTGCGCATTGTCAGTCCTGTCCAGTGCTACGCGAGTGTGCTCCCTGGGGACACTCCCCGCTAAGGCGACTCTCCCGGTAGAAGGGTGGCAGCTTCCAGTAAGCACAGGTTGGCTGGGACACGGCCTCAGAAAGGTCTTCAAGCATCTCCCACCTTCTCACCTCCAGGGCTCTGATTACGCCGGGACACGGTTCTCTTCACCAGAACGTAACGTCCTCCCCAGTTCAAATCCCAGGCTTGGCCACAAAGTAACTAAGTCACTTAAATTCCCTTGGCCTCAATCCCTCGTCTGTAAAATGAGGGGGGTGGCTGGACTAGGCAACTTTTCAAGGACTCCTCCCAGCTCTAAATAAGAAACTATGATCTGAGGGGTGGGGGAATCACAAAGGGACAAAACAGCCATATGAAAAACTTTACTAACATTAGGGAGAAAAACAGTCTTCTGACTGAACACCCCTCTCCAGGACCCCTCCTCCCAAGGATGGGGCCCAGTTTCCAAGGCCGGACGGACAAGCTGGTGGACGTAAAAACTGAAGCTCCTAACCCTTGCCTGGCTCCTCTTCCTCTTGCAACAGCAGGGCATCTAGTTCCTCCAGCCTCTGCTGCAGCAAAGGTCCGAGGTCAGGGGTAGGGGCTCGGCCTGGGGCAGGTCGCACTGCCCTGGAAGGCCTTCGATGCCGAGGGAGGCTGCAGTCTCGGAATTCCACCGCTCTTCGAAGCTTCCTGGAACTTGTGAAGACGAGGGTTCCATTCCGCTCTCTTGGCTCTTCAAAGATAGTCTCAAAGGACCTAGAACACCCAGAGGCAAGTTAGTGTCCTCTAGAATCACAACAGCAGACCTGGAAGGGGCCTCAGAGACCAACTAGTCCAAGGATCTCATTTTACAGGGGAGAAAACTCAGGGAGCCTCAATGACTTGCTAATAAGTGGCAGAGGGAAGGACTCCAATCCATAACTTTTCACACTGTTAGTTATCTCCTGTCTAACCTTTTTGATACCCATTGATACCCTCTCCTTGTTGCTACGGTCCCATCATCTATGCCTTAAATGTTGCACTTTTTCCCAACCTTTCCCCTATTCCTCTAGTCCACTCACCGTTTGGCTGTAGGGGACCGATAATTCTTGTTGGTGTAAATTTCCTCAAGACTGAACTCCTTCTTATTCAACCTATGGGTCAAAAAGGGCAGGAAGCAGAAAATCTGTTCAACCTAACTCCTCACAAAATTACTAAAGACATTAATGGTGAAAGACATTAATGTTTGCAAATGATTTAAAAGCTGGAATTCTTAAGTTATAGATCCATTAAAAGTGACAATGGTCAATAGTGATAATACAGATTATTTCCTCTTCCTCATCTTAAAAGTCATTGTTAAATACTTTTTAAATTTTTGTTATTGGAGAGTTCTAACAACAAAAAAAAATTAGGTAACTCCCTTTGGCAGGGTACACTGAAAAGCCAAACTTAACTTCAGGGCTTCAGAAATAAAAACAGGCCTGGTATAAATGGGCTTTTCCAATGTCCTAGCAAGAAGATAAGTGAAAAATTAACCCAAATTGAGAATGCTGTAGTATTAGTTCTTTCCACAATGAGAAGAGACCACACCCATAGCAAGGACAGGCCACACCCATAGCAAGGACAGGCCACACCCACAGCAGATAGTAAAATCGTATAATACCTCTATATAAGGGCAATGGGTGTGGAGGTAACAGAGCCTCTCACCTGATTGGCCGAGGCAGCCCCATTGGAGTGAGGTTGGGCTGCGTCCTGGAGGGTGTCCTGCGGATCCTAAAGCAGGAGACCTTTCCCACAGCCTGCCAGCAGGAGGAAGGGAGGGGACAGGTCATGAGGTCTGCCTCAGTCCCTTGGTTCAAAACCTCCCCCAGTCCCTCCCTCAAATGGTTCTACCTTGGTCTCAGAGTCTGACAGCACCAAGTCCTCTGGTCGTTGTTGCTCCTCCCCTTCTGAGGAGCAAACCCTAGGGAAAAAAAAGCACAGCCAGGCTTATAAACCCATCATTTCTCTTAAACCTCTTTATCTAAGCCCATACCTAGCCCAAAGCCCTACCCTAGATACTGCCCCCAGAAGGGGAAAGAGAATAAAGAAGGATCTAGAGAGGAGAGAAGTCAGGATACCGTAGCTAGATGGTGGGTTACCTGGATTCTGGCAGATCCGAGAAAGAGGAGGAAGTAGAAGCAACAGGAGAGCAGGTGGTGACAATGTTTGGGGGTGCACCTGAACCTCCCAAGGGAAAAACTTCTTTTCGAAGGCAAGGTCTGGAAGGTGGTGGGGCCCGGGCCAGCTCCCCACCCCCAACTGTGTGCCTTCTGGGTCGAGGCCTATTTGGATGTGGAGGGAAGGGTGACCACGAACATCCCTCTTCCCCAGGGGGTCCCAGGTCTGGGCAGGAGTGGCTTCGTCCCAGAGGAGGCCTAGGGGCAGCAGGGAGGCCAGGATCCTGGGCCCTCCACTGACGGATGGGGGGTCGAGGGCTTACAGGCCCCTCCCCTTCCTCTACCCTGACTCGCCCAGACTCAGGGGCTTCAGAGATGGCAATCTTCAGCTCCAGCTTCATGGGTGAGTCCGGGGATGTGGGGCTTGTGGGTGGGGCCTGGGGGGTTTTGGTTGGGGTGAGGAAGATGTCAGCAAAGCTCTCCAGCTTAGAGCGGACAGAGCGGAAGAGTGGTGCCAAGCCCCAAGGGCTCAGGCGTGGCCGCAAGAGGCTGGAGGGTGGGGGAGACGGGGTCTCTGGCTCTGAGCCTGTATAGGAAAAAAAGAAAAGGAAGGTGAAGGGGGGGGGGGGAGAAGACTCTAATATGGGTTCCTGACCAAGATCTAGCCCTATAAATAGACTTAGCCATTAAGGAAAGAAGTTCCAACCCAGAAAGCTAAACTCCACCTCTAAGCTACCTTTATGCTACTTTTCTTGACATTTTCAATGAACAGTCTTCTCCTATGTTTATAGAGAATTTACTTACCCCCTTCAAGAGCCAAGATGTATATGCTATAAAATCCAATGCCACTTCCTGTCAGCCCTTACTAACCCTCCAGAAAGATAGGTCAGGGGGTTCAGTGCCCCACCTACCTGGCAAAATGCATTCAGAATGGTCCACAGGAGAGGCCTGCCGAAACACTGAATCCAAGTCCATGGAGGAAGACATTGATTGGTGAATAGCTGTCATATGATCAACTCTAGGGGAAAGAAAGGGGCAGATAGTATTGGTTTGGGGTGAGGGGCATGGGGGGGGGGGGGGGAGGAATAAAAAGCAATGCTGGATAAAATCCCCAGTTACACCAACTCATCCAGTCAAAGCCTATCTCTCTCTCCAGAGACTCCATCTCTTCCTAATTACAGACCAGGAAGGGTCACCTTTAAAAAGTGGATGGGGATAGGCATGAAAGTAGGAGAAAGAGAATCCCAAAAGATGCCTTCTCTTAATCCACCACAGTGGATTTCAGGGGACATTAAGATGAGACAAGAAGGGAAAAGGGAACACAAAAGGGAAAAGGGAACTCAAGAAGGGAACCCCACTTTAGGCTGTACCCACTCAGAAAGGAGATAGATGCTAAAAGCCACAGTAAGCAGTTCCTGTCCCCCTGCCACACTAAAACCAAACCACTCCCCCTGCTTAAAAGCCAAGTTTCCAGGGCATTCTGCCATTGGAGTTGCCTCCCCAGAAAATGTTGCAGGTCAGTGGGAAAATGCCTGGCTGACTTCTGGGATAGTCCCAGCTGACCCAGGCCCCTCACCTGCATGCTGAGATCCCTGGGTCTTCAGTCTCATTGTTGAAGCCCTGGGGATAAGCGGAACAGAACTCACAGGGAGGGGAGCCACACAGGGAAGACCCCCTTTGGCCTCCATTAACACTCAATCGTTGCCTGCTACCTTTCTCAAACTTAAGGTTATTGATACCAGTTCTCCCTTATCCCTAACCTCCCCTCTTAACAGCGACCCCCATTTCTTCATTCATGCTGTTTCTCCTAACTGGAAAGTCCTCCATTCTTCTTTCAGCTTATTTAAACCTATTCATCCTTCAAGGCCAAGCTCAAGCCCCAACTCCTCCATGAAGCTTACCCCAAATACTCTAGTTCACATTGCTCTTACCCTTTTCTGAGGTTCTATGATTTTACAGACAGAACATACAATTTAGCAATTAAGCTGTTCTATTTTGTACTATTAGTTTTAAAGTGTAATCAGCTGGAGGGAAGGAGGGTATGTTTCTTCCGTATTCCCCAGAACACCTGTCTCAGGGTTGACCACAAAGAAGAGCTCAAAACAGACTTGACTACTTTAATACCCTGGTGTCCCTGTCTTCTTGTTCCTTTCTTGGGATCCTCACCAACAGCTCCTGGGCCTTCACTGGAGATGGAGGATTCTTGATGTCCTCCAACATCACAAGCAGGGTTGGCTGGGAGGGTTTGTCTTGGTGGTGTAAAGGGCTCTCCTCAGCCCCCCGCCTGGATGTTCCCAGTTGTAGTGGCCTCCTCCTCTGCATTCCCATACGCTTTGGGGCTCGAGTCAGTGGCTCCCGACACAAGGTAGACCAGTCAGGAGGTCTAGAAGGGAAGGGAAGGAAGGAAAAGTCAGGTAAATCTAGACTGGTCTCCCACCACAGATTCTACCCTATTCAGTGGCCCGACTTACCTTGACTGAGGGCTCCAGGAGGACTGGAGAGGAGAGATAGAAGGCTGGGAGCGGCTGGATTCTAGTCTACTGCTCCGTCGTGGCGTAGTTGAGGACACTTCAGGGAGCATCTCTTGGGACTAAAAGAAAATTAGTGGAAAGGAAAGGAAGGTGCCAAAATGAAAAAAGGCTAGACCGAGATCAAGGGCACTGAGGGAAATGAGCTGTCCAGATGCACTGACTTCTGGTAGACACAAAGAGGGGCCAAACAAAGAATGATGACACCGATTTCAAAGAGGCCAGCACGGGAGAATAAACATATAAGGACGGGTAAGAGAGGGATGAAAAAGACTAAGGGGAAGCACCCTTTTAGAATGCAGCCTAATCAGCTAATGCCTTGTATACATCGCAAACAGGATAAACAGCCCTGGAATGTATGCAGCAGCACTCTTGGACCCATCTCTGATACCACCATATAGTTTCTGCCAGGAAGCTACTCCTAGAAATATTACATACCAAACAAACATGCTAAGTATTTTGGGGGGGGAGAGGCAATCTGGGTTAAGTGACTTGCCCAGAGTCACACAGCTACTAAGTGTATGAGGCTGGATTTGACTTTGGTCCTCCTGACTCCAGGGCAGGTGCTCTATCCATTGTGCCACCCAGCTGCTCCTAAATGTACTAAGTATTGAAATCCATGCTGGGGGTGGGGCAGGATCTAGGCCCTTCCCTCTTTGAGGACTCACCATTCTGGTGGCAATGACATCCTCCAGCACCACTGTGAGGACCCGCTGAGAAGCCTTCTCCAGGGGTGATGGAGTCCCTGCCACCCTGGGGCTCAGCCTGGGTTCTCCAAGCTGCTGCTGCAGCCTTGGCCGCTTCCGAGTTCTGGCTCTCCATGGGGCTCTAACCAATGGTTCCCGGTTGAGGGAAGGCTGACTGAGGGGTTAAGGGGATGGAGGAGAAAAGAGGAAGGTGTGTGTGTATATGACTCCCCCAGAGGAGTGCTTGATTAGCTCCATTCATATACCCTTTGCCTGGTAAGAGTGTTGATAGGTCAGAAAGGAAATGTATCCCACAATGCCCCAGAACTACCACCCCCAGGTTCCCACTACCCTACAGGGGGACTGAGGCTCTTCCCTGAGGAAGAAGGATGAAGAAGATCTAGAGGGAGGCCAGGAGCCACGCTCTCACCTGGAATCTTGGGGCAAGTCCATAGGGATAGCGATAGCTTCAGGGAGTCCCTGAAGGGTCCCAGGTTTAACCCCTGGCTGCAGCCTGGGGTAGGGGGGAGGGGAGTAAGGGTCAGCCCGTCGTCTAGGGCTGTCCCCAACATGGCACCCTCTTTGCTAGGCATAAAAAAATACTTTTAATCTTTCCTGGAGAATCCCTTCACTCCCAGAATACTGTTAAAACCCATCTCCTTGAAGGAGTCCATTACAAATTACATCCCACTAATTGCTCAGGAAATCCCCTAAAATCTTTTCCTCCTTGGAAACCTTGAAAAGATTTACCTGTTTCCTCAAGCCCAGTGAAGAATTACTCTCTCACGACTGCTTGGATCCTTACATAGATCTTTTTCTGGAGACTCAAAGATTCTCCCAACTGTCCTTCCTCTCTCCCACCGGGTCCTTGGGGGAGCCCGCCCAACCATCTCTTAGAAAAATCCTACGAGTCTTTGTACCATAAATTTGTGCCTCCGATCCCGCACCCTCCTTCCTTCATAGGGGTGGGAGGAGAATGTTCTCTGAAATAGCTTCCCTCGGTGACTTTCCTCCTCTTCGGCGAATTGCAACTATTTTCCTCCCCTCAGACTGATTCAAGAGCTTTCACCCTCACAAGTTTTTCAAGTTCTTCCCACCAGGTCCCACTAGTGGACTTTCAGCCTTGCCAGATCCCTGCACAATCAGTCCTCCAGCCTCACTAAGTCAGAAATCCACCGGACCAATAAGCGCCCTCTCCTAACACCCAACCCGGAGATCTTCTTTCCACCAGATGTTGCCAGAAATTCCCTACTACCAGATCTCCCCAGCGAGCTCCCTCCGAAGATCCCTCGGGATCTAGTGTCAAAGCGATCCCCGACCCATAAAAGCCCAAGAACGTCCCGCCCACCCTGGATCAATAACCCACCGGGCTCTCTTCCCCGAGGGGGAGAGCATGAGTCGGCTTCCCTCCCTTCATCCCTCCCCGCCGTTTGCTAGCTCTCGCTCTCTTTCTCTTTCTCTCCCCGCCCCGTTTCCCTCCCCTTCGCCCATCCCTCCGCCGGCCGCTCACCGCCGCCTCCCGCAGATCCCGGTTCTCGGACTGTTCCCACCTCCGGCTCCTTTAAAACCTGCCCTTCCTGACCCGGCCCAACCGCCGTACACCTTCTTCCCTGGGCCGACGGGCGCCGCCCAATCGCCGGGTACAGTCTTCCGGGGTGGTAAAAAAGGGCGTGAAGCCGCTGCTGCGGCCATCTTCCCTATGGGCAAGAAGCCAAAACCTTCGCCATCGTGCTTGAGGGCAAAGAGGAACGTGCTAAGAGGGCCAGAGAGGCCGAATTGGCGTCATCTTCTAAGAGAGAGATAAAGAGAAGCTGTTAAGAAAGCTTCCTTGGGGGTAGGGATAGAGGTGGCGAAGCTAGGGCAGAGACAAATAGTCTAAAGGAATCTTCCGGTTCGGTTGTCCCCCCACGTCCCAACAGCCATTGAGTTAGCACCACTGAGTGGCTTCAACTCCCTGAGTCCTAGAAGAGCCCCACAAGAAGCTACTTCCGGTCCCCTCTGCTCCTCTCCTGGCCGGAGAAGGCGGGGCTTCTCTAAGCCCTCGGCTTCGGAGTCCGGACACCCGAAAGTGCCCGAAGAAAAAAGCCGGAGCTCCAGAGAGCGAAACTCTGAAAAGTGGGCGGAGCCTCAGCTTAAGGAGTGGAAGGAGTTCCCCCGAAAAAGATCGCGCACGCGCCTGCTGGGGCGACTGGGCGTGGGCGCTGGCGGAGTGTGATCACGGGGAGTGCGGGACGTCGGAGGTGGAAGGGTTTCAGGCTGTCGGGCCAGGGGCGAGGGGCCCGTGAGCTTCGCCGATGTGGCCGTGTACTTCTCCCCAGAGGAGTGGGGACGGCTGCGCCCCGCGCAGAGGGCCCTGTACCGGGGTGTCATGTGGGAGACCTACGGGCACCTGGGCGCGCTGGGCGAGGGGCGCGGCCGCGCGTATGGGGAGGGCGCGGGACACGCGCTCTTTGGGGCAAGGCTTAATGGGGGGGGGGGAGGAAAGCAGGGGCCCTTTACCTTTTTGGGGTCTTTGGACCCTTATGACCGTCTGGTGAAACTACGAACCCCTTTTCAGAAGAAAGTTTTTGAATCCATAAATAAGAACAAAGGGGTACGAAGGAAACTAACTCTGTTTCTCACATCAAAGTTGTAAAAGTGTTTTAAGTTTACAAATCCCAGCTTAAGACCCTGTGATCTAGAAACGAGAGGGTGATTGGTCTCTTCTTGACCTTGGGAATGGAGTATGCCAGCCAGTGTGGATGGGTTCAGCTAGGAGAAACTTTCTACCTTAGGACTTGGAGGCTAAAATTGTTCACGGATAGTACTTTCTTGTCTCCCCAGGGTTTCCAGTCTTTGAGTCAGCTCTCACCTCCTGGTTGGAACCAGAGTGGGAGGGCTGGGACCCAGATCGGCTAGATCAAGACCTGTGGCCAGAATAAGCCAGAGAGGTGAAGGATGCCACCACCACCTGCTGCCTGAGTGTGACCTGGCTCCCAAGTCCCTTGCCAGCCCTTTTCAGATCCTCACTGCAGCATCTCTGCTAGTAAGTTTCCCTGCACCAGAGATGAATGACGACAGTCATTCTGTATGACTGACTACAGTCCACCATGTTACAGGTTTCCAGGGTACAACCTAGTTACCGTTTGACCTGAGCTTACCAGCACCTCCTAGAAGGACTGAACTGTTTTTATAGTCACACAACTCCTCAAAATGTTCATGTTGACATTGAATGCCCTAACCCAGAATTAGTGATTTTTCTGAAAGTACCAGTACAATTCAAATGTACCTTATTATACAAAAATACATCAAGTTTATATAGATCCTAGGTTAGGCTCATAGCTGACTTGTATATTTATATAAGTGCTTTAAACATATTCATATGGACAGCATATTTTGATTCTTATAACAGATCTGTAAGGTTGGTAATACAAATGTATCTACTTTAAATGAGGAACTTAATGGGCCACATTTGTGCCCATTACTTCTACCTTTTCATTCAGCCCTCTCTCTCCTATATCATAAGTGTCTCTCCATTCCCAAGGGAACTATTTTGATACACATTACCCAAAAATTCACTGAAGAATTTTCAAGTCCTTTGGGTCATATTTCAGTAAATATGTTCCCCTTGTTCCTTCACATGTTGCTGTGCTTTGAGTTGTTCCTTATGCTATGCCTGAATCTTTTAGCTAGATTAACTTGTTACTATTTCTGACAGTTTCTACAAAATCAATTTTAAAATCTTCAAATTCCCTTACTCTGGAACATTGGGAAAGATATTAAAAGAACCTGAGGTCATTTTCACTCCATTTGTTAAACTTTTTCCTTTAGATTTTTGGACAACTAGTCTAGAGTGAAGCTCAATTTACATGGAGCCTGGATTCAAAAAGTAGAGTTTTCTTTTTGCAAAGAGGCAGCAGTCAGATGCACGTTATATTCTCTGACCACCTAAAACTCTTAGATCCCTAATAAGTCCCCAAATATTTCTACACAGGGATCTTGTAGGCTAAGGCTTTAAATTAAGATTGTCTGTTACTTCACCCATAGGGTCACTATTTCCTCTCAACAGGACTCTGAGTGACATTCTATCATTTGAAGACCCTCATGCCAGTGGAAAGGAAAGCAGTTTCCCCAGTTTTACAAGGTTAGATTCCACGCCACTGCCCCCCGCCCCTTTGAGGTGGACACTGAATATACTCATATAGTAAATAATCATGTTCTTTGGATTCCCTGGAAACAGAGCCTCCTTCCAACGGGGGGATAGGAAGAGGCTTAGGTGTCACTTTTGGTCATTATAGACAAGGGAACCCTTACTTAATTCCCAAGGGGCTGAGTTTCCAGAGGCCATTCTCACTATATTTAAGGGGAGGGCAATTCCTTTGCTACAAGAATAGGCCATTTCAGAGAACTGAGCAGCAGGGTCCCAGAGGAGCTGTTTTGAGGATCCTAATGAGATACCTTTGAGAAAAAAATGGTCATTGTATCCTGCCAGTGCTCTGAAGCCATAACATTTCATCTGACCCTTCTCACTAAGGCTGGGTCCTGCTATCTGTGGCAAATCTTTGTCTAAGCCTTCAGTCCTAGCCAGACACCACCAAAATCACACGGTTGAGCAGCCCTATCCTTATCTTGACCATGGTCTCTGCTTCATCAACTCTTCCACTCCGATCCACCATCAGCCTGTGCCCAATGTGGGTTTCCATTCCACTATCAACCAACATGTTGCTCATCACTTGGGCACCTTCCACAGAATCAGTCCTGATTTTCCTTTCTAAGCTCCGTACTCTAATTTCAAAACCTCTACTATACTATACCATTTTTAAAAGAACTTCTAAACTTTCAGACTTAGACTCTCAGCCTTCTTTTAGTGAGAAACTTAACCATTCACCCAGTCACAACACACACAGAATGCCTGGAGTCCCCATAAGCTCCCATGGCCGTCCTATATATGGGAAATTGTGTTCCATACTGGCAGAGCATAACCACACCACATGGGGAGAAGCCACTCTACTACCCTGTCTGTGGCAGAGGCTTCAGCAGGCCCTTCTCACTAAGCTAATGCTCAAATACCTCGTGAGGTAAGCAGTCATACATGGTTTCAAATTTCCATACTTGGTCCTCACCTCTTATCTTCATGTCCACATAGAGGAAGAGGGGTGCCTGTGCCTGGTGCAGAGGGCCCTCTCTGAGGTTGTCATGGCAGACTGTTTGCACTCATTTCATCTTCTAAGCTCAGGATCTTGGGGAAGGAAAGTATATAGAAGGAAAGGATCTTGTGGATCAGGAGCTATACGTAGGCTATTTGCGAGAGGAGACCAGGCTTCTAAGCATTATTCATGGGCTAGCCCACTAGCATTGGGTGCTGAGAAAGTATTAAAGCTTTCTTTTTAACTAGGCTCCTAGCCACATGAGAGTTCTTCCTACACCACTGTCAGGCCCTTGTCATCAGCTTAGAACAAGAGAAATAGGGCTGAAGACTAAGTGCAAGACTGAGAGAAAGGTTTTAAGTAGAGCATAGAAAGCCGAGAAATGAGTTGTCTGCAAGGATTGAGATATGGTAAAGAGGGATTTAGTCAGTCTATAAAGACTGCAAGTCTGTCCAGACTAAGGAAACAGCAAAAGTAAAAGTGTTGCTGAATCCCAGAGACACTTTGTAAATTATGATATATAGGAAGAGAATCATCAGGTTCTCTTTCCGGGTTTGCTAGGACACTATTGTCCCTGAACTGGGCTCTACAGAATGTTCTACAGAGGCCCTTGGAGCCTTCTAGGTGGGAAACAGCTCTACTGGGGTTCTGTGTCTGAGAACAGGCCACTGGCTCCATACCACTTGCAGAGGATTGGGAGATATTCATCAGCCATTGAATCCTGTGTGAGAGATTGCTAGTTTGTTCCTTTGTATTTTGGAGGTAGATAAAATACTTATTTCTTTGTCAACGTTTCCTTCTTCCCACAGAAGAAATACTCGTAGTAGAATGGAATGTTTGAGTTCTGGATTCCTTGTTTCTCTACAGAAGCAAGAATGAGAAGCAGGAAGAGATGAGACATCCAGTGGGGTCCTGTATTTGCTGAAGCCTTCCTCCAAGGCCAGCTGTGGCGAGACTGAGCACCAGCATACTCACAAGAACAAAAACAACTTCCTGGCACCTTCATTTCAGCAGCTTTTTTAAATTGTTCCAACACCACCCTAGCTCTTCACCCAGAAGTCATCTATGGAAGCAACCTATCGATCCACTGTCCTGCTCACCTAGGAGGATTGTGCCTTCTGCTTCTGTCCAAGGTCATTTAGATTTCTTCCTTGGCTTTCAACACTACCAGAGATCATCTAGGAGGAGGGCTGACCTACTTGGTCATGAGCACTGAGGAAGGACTGAAGAGGCCCATAGCCAGGCAAATATTCAAGAGGATCTGAAGACAGAAAACCCTTATCTCTTGGTGTCCTAAGAGACCAAGAGGGGGCTGGACAATCTGTGAGTTCCTGTGCCAACTCTAAAAGGCCAGGTGGGTGAGAACAACTGTATCCTTACTCTTCTTCCTCTGCCTGCCTTCCATTAAACTCAGGTCCATATCTATTGCCTCCCTCCTATCTGTCCTTGACTTCCCTTTCTTCCCATACAATTTCTTCTCCTCCCTTTCCCCCAGAAAATAGAGGCACCAGATTTTCATTGGTAGGCCACAAGATAAGAAATTATGTGTACGGGCTACAAAAATTTAATTATTCAATCAAGTTCACCACCACTTATAATTCATTGGCCTAAGCCTGCTACCTGGACACCTCATGGCTCAACTCAACAGTATCAGTGATCTGGTGATTGGACCTTAGGATATAGAATATGTGCAAAATAAATGGTGGGGGCAGGATGTTTTAAAAACTGGGGGAGAGTCAAGAAAAATTCTTTTGAACAGTATAGCCCTTGAGCTGATTCTAGAAGGGAAGTAGTGGTTCCAAAAAGACAGATGAGAAGGGATGACGTTCTGTGCATCATGTATTCTACCTAATCGTACCTTTTTTTATGCTAAAAATTTAAGACTTCTATGTTTAGCTAGAGTCCCCTAGCTAAAAGCACGGGGGATGACTCCTCTGGGTTTGGATTAGTATGTTCACGGAGTAGTGATGATTCAGAAGGGGGCCCTTCCCTAATCTTGAGTTTCTTCATATACTCTTCTACATTCCCGCTTTCATCATCTGGGAAGACACTCTTCTTTTCAAGGGAGGGCAGGGGCAAGAGGGCAGGGGATGCTTTGCCAGAAGAAATGGCAAGGAGGGAGTTGGTAGGTTGAAACTGTCTGAATTTCCTAGTGTAGACAAGGGAACCCTTACTTAGTTCCCAGGGGAGCCTAGATAAGGGCATCAAGTCATCTGAAGGGCAAAGGGGAAAGATCTACTTGAGACAGGGTGTCCCAGATGATCTCTGTCCCCATGGAAGTGAAATCAGAGAGCACGCCTCTACTTCATGTCCAGCCCGTTGCCAGGAAGCATCGCTGCTGTCCCTGACCTGCCAACATCCTAGAGTCACCGTCCTCCAGAAGTTCAGTTCTACTTCACATTACTCCTAGGGATGGTGACAGGACCACTGAGTACTTGCAGGGACCAGGACTGCGACAGGGACAACTGGATCTTCTGAGTACACCCTCCCCTCCCCTGGAAGGGAAGTTGTGAAGGCCCAGCTGGGGCTGATCAGAGGCACAGCTGAGGATGTGAGGCCAGACTGAGGGCAGTGGGCATGAGCTTCCCCCATGTGGCTCTGTACTTCTCCCCAGAGGAGTTAGGGTGGTTGCAACCCATGCAGAGAACCCTATATTAGAATGTCATGAAGACCTATTGGCACCTGGATATCCTGGGAAAGTGAGGCTTTTGGTCATGGTGGATGATGCCCTAGGTGGAGAAAAGGTCTTCACTGCCTGGGCTCTTGCCCTCACTGCAGAGCCTCACCACGTCCAGAAGATCCTCCTGTTTGTACCCCAGACCCCAAGCTGTCTTTAACACAAAGCAGCCAGTGCTAACCCCTTACCCTGTACCCCTTTTTCAACCTGGAGGTCAGACTCTTATCTTTGAACATCTTTGTTCAGATGGAAAATTAAGGTCTTGACACTTTAAAGGTAAGCCTTTACTTGTTTAATTTTTTCATCAGATAAATATTAAGAACAATACTTGTTTACTTCAGGAATCCATCACTTCTTGATGTGAGAAATGAGTTTTTTCAAACCTTCAGAAACCCAAGATCACCTCCATGACATATTCAGGCAGTGGAAGAAGACATTCATGAAGTTTGTTATCGTTGATGCCTATTTTTCATTTGTATAGGGCTATTGAGGCTCACAAAACATTTTCCTCATACTAACCCTGTGAGAACAAGTGTTATGCCCATTTTACAGATGAGGAAATTGAAGTTCAAGCAAGTGGATTGTCCAAGGACACAACTGTATGTAAGAACTGGAGCTAGAATCCAAACCTAACTCTGCTGATGTCTATACCAGTACTTTCCCACTCACATTATTGTTACTCGCATTATTTAGATTAAAACTGTTTTTCTTAAAGCCAGCTTGCCTGTGTTTCTTTGACTCTGCCCAAAGAAATCCCCTGATTTTTCTTTATTCTGGACATGCTCGGCCTTCTTCAGCTTCCCTGAGTTGAACCTTCTTTTAGATCTTTCCCTTCGCTATTCCTGTTCTAATGCTTCTCGGTGAATTTAATCACCCTTTTTTAATTCAGTGTTGGACAGCTCCTCAGTTTTCCTCAGGAGCCTATGTTGAATAAATCTATCCACATGACTATACATTTCTGTGCTGTCCCTCTCTCCATTTTCTCCCTTCTCTGCTCCTTTACTGTGGTTCTCCATTCTTCTATAGGAACTTGACAGGAGTGCATGACTGGTAACCCATCTTGGGGGACAGAGGATAGAGCATCAGAACTAGGGATCAGCCTGAGTTGTGGGATATAGCTTGGAAGTCAGGAAGCTTTACTTCCAATCCATGTTCTGTCACTTAGGAGTTTCATGTATAGAGGGAAAAGTGCTGGACTTGGAATTAAATGAGCCTTGAATTCCAATCAGACTTCCAACTACCTAGCTATGTAGCTAAGTCAATTAATCATTACGAGCCTTAGCTTCCTCATCTGGAAAATTAAGATAATACCAATTTAAGATAGTACCCGGTGCTATGAGGATAAAATGAGATATTTGTCAAGCGTTTTGCAAAGATAAAAGTGCTATATAACTGCTATCTATTATTATATATTAGCAACCCTGACATGGGGTCAGTCAGAATAAGTGTACTAGTCCTTCCACATGACATCCCTTCCTGAAGTTCGATTATAGCCATTAAGTGTAAGGGTTTTTAACTGTATTTGCTGTCTTTATGATTCTTTATTCACTTGCCTCAAACTGGGTGGGAATCTTCCTCTGGAGGCTATTATTAAGCCCTTATTCTCTACAGGTACTACTGTGAATCTTTACTACCATGATTCCCTTGTTTGTTGCTCCCGAATTTCATTTTTTGACTTGTTTCTCATGATAGCTCTCCTAGAAAATTCTGCATCTCCCCAGTGCCAAGCTGAGTGTCAAAGCCAAATTTAAAACTAACACACTCTCTCTCTCTCTCTCTCTCTCTCTCTCTCTCTCTCTCTCTCTCTCTCTCTCTCTCTCTCTTTCTCTCTCTCTCTCCTAAAACTAATAAAGGATATTTTTACCTTGCCTTTTTTCTCAATTGATTCTACACCCCTGTGTATATGATCCCAGGTATAGAGTTAGAGGGATCTTAGAAACCATCTAATCCAGTTGTCTCATTTTATAAGATTAGGAAACCCATGGAAGTGAGGTGCTGGCCCAAGACCAAACTGCTAATAAGTGACAGCTGAGATTCAGACAGAGTCCTCTGATTCCAAACCAAGCACCCTTTCTACCAAATCATACTGTTGTCTTCAAAGCCTCATTTCCACCCTTGGTTTCTCCTTTCTTGGCAAAGAGATGGTAGAATATAGGTGAAGAATGGGACATTTTCTGACACTACTAACGTGAAATTGTCTTGCTTGATCATACATATTTTTACAAAGGAAGGCTTTTATGGAGGGGTTAAGGGTAGAGATTTGCAAATTATGAATGATGTGAAAAAGAAAAGAGCATCAATGAAATATTTTTGAAATACAATAGATCGGGGCGGCTAGGTGGCGCAGTGAGTAGCGCGTCGGCCCTGGAGTCAGAAGGACCTGAGTTCGGATCCGGCCTCAGACACTTATGCACACAAACAAAAACCTATCTGTGTAACCTTGGGCAAGTTACTTAACCCCAACTGCCCTCCAAAAAGCAAAAAAAAAAAACCATATATACATATATATATGTAATAGATCAGAAAGGGAGATAGACAAGTGGGACACTGTTAGTATTAAATTTTAACATTTTTTTTAACAAGCCACGTGGTACAAAATCAAGATTTACAGGGTTTTTTAAAGACTTCACCACCATTATTCAGTATTGTATTAGAAATACTTGCTATAGCAATAAGACAAAAATAAATTGAAGGAATAAAAACAGGCAATGAGGAAACAAAACTATCACTCTTTGCAGATGATAAGATGGTGTACTTAGAGAATCAACTAAAAAACTAGTTGAAACAATTATAGTTTTAACAGATGTATTATGAAGGATACAAAATAAATCCACATAAATCATCAGCATTTAAGTGTCTGCTAGCCAAGACAAACTCGGGTTCTCTATGAACACAGTTAAGAAACACTTTTCACACAAATATAGATTCAAACAGTTGTAAAAATATTGTTTATGAGTAAGCCAAGTCAATATAATAAAAAATGACAGTTCTATCTAAATTAATTTACTTATTCAGTGCTATACCAATCAAACATCCAAAGAATTATTTTATAGAGCTAAGAAAAAATTATAGCAAAATTCATCTGGTGTTGGGAGCCAAAGAGGCCTGAGCCAGGACTTTTATCTGATTCTGCACTCTGGTATCTTCGGGTGGCCAGCTCTAAACGTGATGTCTTTTGAGGATTGCACTTCAGCTTTGAAGTCTGCTTTCAGTTGTATCGGTTTATGACTGCGGCTTCAGTAAGAGGTACCTGAGGCCTAGATCGTTGTTCAAAACCTAAATATTTGAATTCTTAGGTGGTCAGTTCCTATGCAGATGTACTTGATGATGCGGCTTTGGCTTCAGGCCTTGAAGCCAGCTCTCCAGAGCATCCTTCGTGATGTGACTGCATATGAAAGGCGGTAACTGACTTTTCCTAAGACTTTCTGGCACCTTACTGCCATGCTACTTCCAGGATATGACAGACTAAGATAATGATGAATACTTGAGATCCCTTCCTTCCCTTCCTTTGTCTCATTTGCTCTATAAAAACCTTGTCCTGAGAATCAATAAATGGAGTTCATGGTTCTTCCTTGAACTACCCACATGGCCTGGTCATTTCTTATTCATGTCTCTGGATCATGCTAAGTGCTGGACACCGAGCAGCCCTCGGCAATCTGGAAATGTTAGCTATAGCAATATCGAGAATATCAAGGGGAATCAGTGAAAAAAGAGCGTGACAGGAGATGGCCTAGCAGTACCAGATTTCAAAATGTGTTACAAAAAAATAATCATCAAAATAATCTGGTATTGGCTAAGAAATTGAGTGGTAGGTCATTGGAATAGTTTAGGTACAAAATACACAGTAGCAAATGACCACTGTAACATAGTGTTTGATAAGCCCAATGATTTAAGCTTTTGGGGTAAGAACTCATCATTTGACAAAAATTGCTGGGAAAAGTTGAAAGCAGTTTGGCAGAAACTAGGCATAAATCAGCATCTCACACCATATGCCAAAACAAGGTCAAAATTGGTGAAATGATTTAAACAATAAAGGGTGTTATAAATTAAATAAATTAGGGGAACATGGAAAAATATACCTGTCAGATCTCTGGATATAGGAAGAATTTATGACCAAATAGATAAAGAGCATCACAGAAATTTAAATGAATAATTTTGATTAAATGAAATTAAAAACTTTGCACAAACAGAACTAATGCAGCCATAATTAGAAGGAAAACAGTAAACTGGGGGGGGGGGTTGTGAACTTAAAATAAATTTATCTGATAAAGCCCTCACTTCTCAAATATATATCCAATTTTATAAAAAAAAATATCCTCAGCTGATAAATTGTCAAAGGATATGAACAGGCACTTTTCAGAAGAAGACAAAAGTTATCAGTAGTCACATAAAAAATGCTTTAAGTCACTATTAGAGAATTAAAACAACCCTGAGATACCACCTCACACCTCTCAGATTGGTTAATATAACATAAAAGGAAAATGACAGGAAAATTGGGACACTAATTCACTGTTGGTGGGGTTGTGAACTGATCCCAACCATTCAGAGAACAACTTGGAACTATGCCCAAAGGGCTATAAAAATTTCACCTTTGAACCAGCAGTTCAGTAGGTCTGTGTCCCAAAGAGAGACCAAATAGGAAAAAATTGTACAAAAATATAGCAGCTCTTTTTGTGGTGGCAAAGAATTGGAAATTGAGGAGCATGTCCGTGGCTAAAGAAGTTGTGGTATATATGACTGTGATGGAATATTATTGTGCTATAAGAAATGATGAGCAGAGGGCGGAGCCAAGATGGCAGAGTAGAAACAGGTCATCCAAGCCACTCTGCCCCCAGATATCCCCCAAACTATGTAAAAGGGGACTCTGAACAACTTCTGGAGCCCCAGCACCCACAGAAAGACACAGAGAAGCTAACCTCCCGCTGAGGACAGCCCAGTAGCCCTGCAGGAAGGACCAGCGCAGAGCTCTGGGAGCCGGCAGCGCAGGGAGCCAAGCCGAGCCCAGGTCCCCGTGAGCCGAGGTTTTAGCCCCAGGGCGGCAGGGCCAGCAGCCAGCTGGAGAGACCCCAGAACACCAGCAGCTGTGGCGACTCCAGAATTATCAACATAGATATGCCTAGGACAAAGTAAGAGGTTAGTGTCCTATGGACTTTGGGGCCAGTATTTGGGGAATGCGTCGGCATAGAAACTGCTGAGGAGACACGCCATTTTGTAGTTTTCAGAGGCAGCTCCAGCTCCTGGCCTGTGAACTGTAGGGAGATCCAGCAATCAGTCTTGGGGGGTAATCGCTCTTGCTTTAACCTCCCTGGATCTGGATTGTGATCTAGGGTGGAGGTCGTGGGTGGGTTTACAGCTTGCCAGAAACGGAAGTTGCCCCCCACACGTTCGGGACGAAAATTCCTCTATCTGGCCTTAAAGCCATAGTGTGGCAACAAGCCCAAAAGTCAAGTAATTACGTGGCAACATGCCAAGGCAAAGGAAACAGAAAAATGCAACCCCAGACTCCTATATTGGGGGCATAGAGCAGGAAAAGGACTGTGAGGTCAGAAGTCCTGCTCCAAAAGCCCCAGGAGAAAACATGAGCGGGTTGCAGGCCATAGAGGACCTTAAGAAGGACTTTAAAATCAAATAAGAGAAGTGGAGGAAAAATTGGAAAGAGAAATGAGAAGGATGCAGGAAAAGTATGAAATGAGGGTCAACAGCCTGACTGAGGAAAACAACACCTTAAAAAATAGACTAACTCAAATGGCAAAGGAGGCCCAAAGGGCAATGAGGAGAAGAATGCCTTAAAAAGTCGAATTTGCCAGATGGAAAAAGAATCTCAAAAGTTCACTGAGGAGATTCATTCCTTCAGAGTTAGACTGGAGCAAATGGAAGCTAATGACTTTATGAGAAATCAAGATGCTGTTAAGCAGATCCAAACAAATGAAAGATTAGAAGGCAATGTGAAATATCTCATGGGAAAAACCACTGACCTGGAGAATAGATCCAGGAGAGACAATTTAAAAATTATTGACTACCTGAAAGCCATGATCAAGGAAAGAACCTAGAAATCACCCTTCAAGAAATTCTCAAGGAAAACTGCCCTGATGTTTTAGATCCAGAGGGCAAAATAGAGGTTGAAAGAATCCACCGATCACCTCCTGAAAAAGATCCCAAAAAGAAAACTCCCAGAAATATTATAGCCAGGCTCCAGAATCCCCAGATCAAGGAGAAAATACTACAAGTGGCCAGGAAGAAACAATTTCAATATTGTGGAAACACAATCAGAATAGCCCAGGACCTGGCAGCTTCTACACTGAGGGATAGAAGGGCATGGAATACGATATTCCAGAGGGCAAAAGAAATGGGACTGAACCCAAGGGTCACCTACCCAGCAAAACTGAGTATTTTGTTTCAGGGGAAAATATGGTCATTCAGTGGAATTTAGGACTTTCAAGCATTCTTGAGGAAAAAACCAGAATTGAATAGAAAATTTGACATCCAGACACAAGAAGCAAGAGATGCCTCAGAAGGTAATCAGGGAAAAGAAATCAAAAGGAACTTATCAAAGTTGAATTATTTACATTCCTATATGGAAAAACAATAACTGTGACTAAGGAAACCTTTCTCAGTATGAGAATAATGGAAGAAGGGTGTGTTGTCATATGAATACATATGTGAATGTGTGTGTATATGGTTACAGTTATATATGGATAGAGGGCATAGGGTGAATTTGTTGGGAAGGGAGAATACTCAAGGGATGAAATTATGAGGTGAGAGAGGAGATTATGAGGAGGCAAGAGGAGATGGGGAGAGACAGGGTAGGGTAAACTATCTCATGTAGAAGAAGCAAGGGGAAGTGGTTGCAAGGGAGGGGGAGAATAGGAAGGCTAAAAAGGCAAAACCACATTCACATTGAATTTGGTTCAGGGAGAGAATGACATATATACTAAATGGGATATCTCAACCTGCAGCAGGATAGGGGGAAGGGGGTTGAGAGGAGGGATGATGGATGGGAGGGCATCCTTGGGGGGAGGGGAGGTTGGAAGTACCCACTCTAGAAGAGGGACAGGATCATGTAGGGAATGGACCAGGTGGGGGGGGTGGGATGAGTGGGAGGGAATTATAAGCAGCCTTGTACAATATATCTACTATGATAATGTTTTGCATAGCTAGACATGTACAACATATACTGAATTACTTATCTCCCCAGAGGGAATGGGTGACAAGGGAGGAAGGAACTGGATCTGAAATTCGAGGTCTTAACATTAAATGTTTCAAATATATATAAATACTATTATTAATACTCTTTTGCTTGTAATAGGGAGATAAGATGGGCAGGCTTTGGGACACAAAGATTCACCTTCCTCTAATGGAAAAGTCGAAGGGGTATGGGAGAAGGTATGGGAGAGAGCAGATTGGAGGAAGCGATATCTTGTGGGACTGCTATTCTGGGAGGTTGGGTAGGGGAATAACGGGGGAGGGGGGAATGATTGTATTTCAAAATCTGGCGGAAATGAATGATGTAAAACAGAAGTTAATAAAGCATTTGTTTAAAAAAAAAAGGAAAAAAAGAAATGACAAGCAGGATGGCTTCAGAAAAACCTGGCAAGATTTAGAGGAACCGATACAGAGTGAAGTGAGTAGAACCAGGAGAACATTGTACACAGTAACAATAATATTGTAAGGATGATCAACTGTGAAAGATTTAGCTACTCTTATCAAGATAGTGATCCAAGACAGTGCTAAAGGACCCATGCTGAAAAAGCAGTATCCATCTTCAGAGAGAGAACTGATGAACTCTGAGTGCAGAATGAAGCATACGTTTTTGTTTCTTTTTCTTGTTTTGTCTGTTTATATTCATTAACAAGGCTAACATGTAAATATGTTTTGCATGACTTCACATATATAATCAGTATTATACTGCTTGCCTTACGGGTGGGAGAGAGAGAGTTTGGAACTCAAAAAAAAATTTAATTGAATGTTTAAAATTTACATGTAATTAGGAATTATTTAATAAAATAAAGGTTTTTTTTTAATTTTTAAAAGGAAGGGGGTGGAGGGGGGTGGAGCCAAGATGGCGGAGTAGAAACAGCATTTCCAATGTGCTCTGCCCCACACAAATTTCAAATAATGTGAAAGGGGACTCCAAACAACTTCTGGAGCCACAGTACCCACAGAACGGCACAGAGAAGCTAACCTCCTGCTGAGGATAGCCCAGCAGCCCTGCAGGAAGCGGCCAGCGCAGCGCTCTGAGAGAAGGCAGCACAGCATGCTGGAAACCAACAGCACAGTGTGCAGAGCCGAGCACAGATCCCCGGTTTTAGCCCCAGGGTGGCTGGGCCTTCAGCCAGCTGGAGGTACCCCAGAACACCAGCAATTGTGGCGATTCCAGAAATATCAGCACAGATATGCCTAGGACAAAGTGAGAGGTTAGTGCCCTATGGACTTTGGGACCAGTATTTGGGGAAAGCGTGGCTGCCTCCCCTGGGGGTGAAAAGCTGCTGAAGAAACACAGCACAGAAGCCATTTTGCAGTGTCAGTAGTGGCTCTAGCTCCTGGTCTGCAAACTGTAGGGAGATCCAGCAATCAGTCTGGGGGTTAATCGCTCTTGCTTTAAACTGCCTGGATCTGGATTGTGATCTGGGGGGGAAGTTTGGGGTGGGTATCCAACTTGCCAGAGTGGGTAGAGGCTTTACAGAGGCCACACAACTGGCGGAAGTTGTGAAGACCCCATGTTTGGGCAGAAGCTCCCCTGTCTGGTGGCAGAGTCCTACTGTGGCAACAAGCCCAAAAAATCAGGTAATTAAGTGGCAACATGCCTAGGCAAATGAAACAAAATAAACAGAAAAGTTCAACATTGGACTCCTATTTTAGGGGCAAAGAGGCTCAAAGCATGGAGGAGGACTGTGAGGTCAGAACTCCTGCACCAAAAGCCCCAAATGAAAATACAAGCTGGCTACAGGCCATAGAGGACCTTAAGAAGCAGATAAGAGAAGTGGGGGAAATTTTGGGAAGAGAAATGAAAAAGATGCAAGAAAAGTATGAAATGACAGTCAACAGCCTGACTGAGGAAAATAACACCTTAAAAAATAGACAAACTCAAATGGCAAAAGAGGCTCAGAAAGGCAATGAGGAGAAGAATGCCTTAAAAAGTCGAATTTGCCAGATGGAAAAAGAATCTCAAAAGCTCACTGAGGAGATTCATTCCTTCAGAGTTAGACTGGAGCAATGGAAGCTAGTGACTTTATGAGAAATCAAGATACTATTAAACAGATCCAAACAAATGAAAGAATAGAAGGCAATGTGAAATATCTCATGGGAAAAACCACTGACCTGGAAAATAGATCCAGGAGAGATAATTTAAAAATTATTGGACTACCTGAAAGCCATGATCAAAGAAAGAACCTAGAAATCATCCTTAAAGAAATTCTCAAGGAAAATTGCCCTGATGTTTTAGACCCAGTGGGGGAAATAGAGGTTGAAAGAATCCACCAATTGCCTCCTGAAAATGATCCCAAAAAGAAAACTCCTAGGAATATTATAGCCAGGCTCCAGAACTCCCAGATCAAGGAGAAAATACTATAAGCAGCCAGGAAGAAACAATTTCAATATTGTGGAAACACATTCAGAATAGCCCAGGACCTGGCAGCTTCTACACTGAGGGATCGAAGAGCATGGAATATGATGTTCCAGAGGGCAAAGAGCTGGGATTGAAGCCAAGGGTCACCTACCCAGCAAAACTGAGTATCTTGTTTCAGGGGAAAATATGGTCATTCAGTGGAATAGAGGACTTTCAAGCATTCTTGATGAAAAAAACAGAGTTGAATAGAAAATTTGACATTCAGATGCAAGAAGCAAGAGATGCTTGAGAAGGTAATCAAGGAAAAGAAATCAAAAGGAACTTATCAAAGTTGGACTATTTACATTCCTACATGGAAAAACAATAACTGTGTTTGATGAAACTTCTCTCATTATGAAAATAATTGAAGAAGGGTACATGGCATATGTTCACAGGTATACATGGATAGAGGGCACAGGTTGAATTTGATGGGAAGGGATGATTCTTTTTTTTTTTTTGGAGGGCAATTGGGGTTGGGTGACTTGTCAGGGGCCACGCGGCTGGGTTTTTGTTTGTGTGTTGGGTGTCTGGGGCCGGATCTGAGCTCGGGTCCCTCTGACTCCAGGCCCAGCGCTCTGCTCGCTGCACCACCTAGCCGCCCCAAGGAAGGGATGATTCTTAAGGGGTGAAGTCAAGAGGTGAGAGAGGAAAGTGGCAAGAGGAGATAGAGACAGGGTAGGGTAAACTATCTCATGTAGAAGAGGCAAGGGGAAGTAGTTGCAGGGGAGGGGAAGAACAGGAAGGCAAAAAGGCAAAAGCATATTCTGATTGAAGTTGGCTCAAGGAGAGAATCACATACATACTAAATAGAATATCTTACCCTCACTCACTCTCCTGAGTAGGGGAAAGGAGGATGAGAGGGGGGATGATGGAGGGGAGGGCATTCTGGGGGGAGGGGAGATTGGAAGTACCCACTATCAAAGAGGGACAGGATCAAAGTAGGGAATGGACCAGGTGGGAGGTGAGACGGGTGGGAAGGAAATATAAGCAGTCTCTTACAATATATCTACTATGGTAATGTTTTGCATAGCTATACATGTACAACACATACTGAATTGTTTATCTTCTCAGAGGGAGTGGGTGACAAGGGAGGAAGGGAACGGATCTGAAAATCGAAGTTTTCAAATTAAATGTTTCATAAGATGTCCAGGCATTGGGGCCCAGAGATTCACCTTGCCCAATGGCAAAGTCGAAGGGGGTATGGGAGAAGATATGGGAGAGAGCAGATTGGATGAGGGGATATCTAGTGGAACTGCTATTCTGGGGTGGTGGGTAGGGAAAAAATGGGGGAAAAATGTAACTCATAATCTGGTGGAAATGAATGATGTAAACCAGAAGTTAATAAAACATTTGTTTAATTAAAAAAACAAAACAAAAGGAAGGGGGTTCTAAGGGGATGTTTTTCTCCTTCTAAACCCTCTTATCCCCCACTTCCCACCTCTTCTACCCCCTCCCAGAAAAACTGATCAAGGCCAGCAATTGTTTTTTACTTTCTTTGTATCCCCAGATGTTATCACAATTCCTGACACATAAATAAATACAATACATTTTTTTAACTGATCGTTTGATTGGTATAATCATACAAGAAAGATAGAGTTTAAGGGGGGAAAAAAGGACTTGTCATCAGATGCCCTCACCAGTCCTGGGAAGATGGCTTTCTAGATTCCAAATTTTTGCTTATCCCCCAATCCTCTCCCCTACCACCACCAAAACAAAATTTTAAAATTCTAAATCCTATCATCAAACCATTGCTTTCTTAACCCTCTTTAACTTAAATTCTCTTTTTTTTCTTTTATTTTTTTTTCTGTTGGCACAAGAACAACATACCCCACTCCAGATATGCTATCTAGCTCATCCTTTTGCCAGTTCTCAACTTAAAATTTCATTTGTAAATATATATTTTGGAAGAGCCTTTCAACATGTTATTATAAATGGGACTAAGTTCCCAGCTTGGCCAGCTGAAGCCTTCCCAGCCCATAATATTTTTTTCTATTTCATACTGTTTACTTCTTTTTAAAAAACCATGTAATAAATACTAGACATTGTTTTCAAAGCTACATTGCTTTTCTGTGCTGTCTTCTAAGTTTGCTTTTGTTCTCTGCTGGGCTTTTTTTCCCCCTCCCTCTCCCCCTCCCCACCCCATTCTAGAAAAAGTAACTATTAAACACTAATGTGTGTGTGTGTGTGTGTGTGTGTGTGTGTGTGTGTGTCTGTAAGACTGTCTTATACATGCTTCTATTTATTAGTTCTTTCTCTGAATTAGCATCTTTCTTCATGGGTCCTCTGTAGTGACTTAGTTGTTCAAAGTTGTTATTAAAACAGCATTCTATTACTGAGTACAATATTCTCTTGCTTCTGCTCATTTCACTCTTCATTATTTCACACAAATCTTTTCATGTTTTTAAAATCAACCATCTCATCATTTTTTTATAGCACAGTAGTATTCCATCCAGCCCATAATGTTGATGAACTATACAGTTACTGCCCTAATAACCTCCACTGAAAACCTTTCTGCCAATTTCTCCCTCCTTCCACTCCCCAAATTCCCCCCCCAAAAAAACAATTATAGAGGATAATTTCATTTCCTTATCCCCTTCACCATTCTCATACTATACTAGCATTGGAATTGGTTTACCTGCACACCATGAAGAGATTCTCATTTCTCAGTAAAAATACCAACATTTCAGGTTTTGCTTTGAAACAAGGACTTGGGATTTTTTCCCCATGCCCATTTTTTGAGACACTGTGGTCTAGTGGGATGAACACCAAACCCGGCTTTGAATCCTATTAGTTCAGCTGTCTGAACTTTAGCCTTCTAACTAAGCAGAGCACAGTGTTGGTTGCTAATTTATAAAGAAAAGTTCTCCCTGCCAGACCCTCCTTTTCAAAATATCTGATGAAATTTCAAAATATCTGATGCAGAAAAGTCAAGGTCAGTGGCCTTTGCAGTCTGTCTAGCTGTATTTCTCAGGGCTCCAGTGAATCCCCAAACTATCCCTACAGATACATTAGTGATTTGAGGTTTGTTTGTTTTCCAGAATTTATTTATTTATTTTTAGTTTTCAGCATTCATTTCCACAAGATTTTGAGTTCCAAATTTTCTCCCCATCTCTCCCCCTACCCCCATCCCAAGAGGGCAAGCATACTCCTTCCCCAAGTCTGCCCTCTCATATATTCTCACCTATCCCTCCCCTTATCCCATCCCCCCTACTTTCTTGTAGGGAAGATGGATTGCTATACCCCATTGCCGGTGTATCTTATTTCCCAGTTGCATGTAACAACATTTTTTTTAACATTTGTTTTTAAAACTTTTGAGTTCCAGATTCTCTCCCTTCTTCCCTCCTCACACATCCCACTGGGAAGACAAGTACTTCAATATAGGTTATACTACATTAGTTTTTAAAAGGAGGTGTTCTCTTGATTCTCCCTCAGGGCCACTGGAGACAGTCCCAGTTTTACCTCAGTGTCAGAAGGTCCTTAGTAAGTGTTTGTTAATTGGTTGGGTGAGATCTGGCCTTCCCAGAGAAGCAGATGCTCTAGGTATCCTTTGTGTCCTTGGAGCCAGCAGAGAACCCACTCTGCTTGCCTTAGTTCCAAAATCTATATCTGCTATAGGGATTTGAAATTTCCTTCCACTGTACTGTTCTTAAGATTAAAAAAAACAAAACAAAACAAAAAAACTCACTGAATGTGTCCCCTTCACACCCAACCATTCCTGCTATTATTACAAATGGAAAAATGTTCCCTCACCAATACAGAAAGAGACCTAATGGAATAAAATGGGCTGTATTTTTGAGTTTTATCTTTTCCCTATCTCCCAGTAGGAGCCAGAAATGAGAAGAACAGAAACAAGGATCTGGTCTCCTCTGAGGAAACCATCTCCAGATCTTCAAACCAAGAAGAAAGAAGCAACGCGTGTCCGGTCCTTAAAGCTGCCAAATCTGCTGTCCAAGGCCCTGGCCATGCCTCAAGAAGGAGACTGGCGCATTGCCTCCTGCTCAGACTGTGGCAGGACATCCCCCAAACCCTCCATCATGGCACTCCACCAGTACACTCACATCCCTACCCTTGCCCAATTGATCAACCACTGGTGAGGACACTCTGGAGTGTGTCCTTATGCCTGTGTTGACTGTTGACACATTTAGAGTCCTGACAACCTAATCACTACTGATATGTTCTCTCTGGGAATCACCCATTTGCTTGTGCACAGTGTGGGGTTCGATCCTGTCATCAAGACAACCTTGTCAGACACCAGCTTCTCCACAATGGGGAAAAAGGCTACCATTGCTCAAACAGTGGGCACCCCTTTGGGTCCCTGGCTGTCCACTGGCCACACCCAAACTAGGAACAGCCATATCCCTGCCCTGAATGTGAGAAGCGCTTTTTGGACAGTTCATCTTTAGCCAAACACCAACAGCCCTATTGAACTGCCCAAAATAATACTGTTGGGCCTCTGTCAGCAGGATTGGGGCCAAGGTTTTTTGACCCAGATCCCCCTGTGAGCTTTTAAGTGCTACCCAGATATCATCCAAGAATGTGGGTGACCCTGATTGAAAAGACAGGAGGAAAACTCTCTAGGGTATAAGGTGCAGAGCCAAGGCACTAAGACCTTGAAACCCATCATGTCTCTGACTAGATGTGTATGCATATATAAAAATTCAAGTTGCCTAAACCTATGAAGAATTAAGTCAAGTAAAAAGAAAAAATGACCTGGCTTCAGCCAAGCAGCCTTTCATTTGGGAGCTTAATTTGGTGACTACTAGATTATTATGCATTACTCAGTAACACAGTCTAAAATTTAAATCAGAATCCACAAACATTGATAGAGAATCTACTAAATGCTTTAAGTGTAAAGCACTATATAAATGTAAATTATTGTCATAAATGAGTTATGATGAAAGGTGCCATGATAGATAGAAAGAAGTAAGAAGTAAAGAAAGTAAAGAAAGAAGTAAAAGATGTGATCATTGATCATATGATCCATTCATGGATCTTATAATCTAGTTAAGAAGAAAGGTACAAATGTGTGAAAAGTTAAAAACCAATGCATTAAACTATGCATTAAAAATGCCACTAAACCATGCATTTCAGAAAGCAGTTCCATGATTAATTGCCTATGGAAATATAAACCCTTAGTTCAGAAGGGGGAATGATTACTGTGTGATGGGAAGGCATCATCCAGCTGGGATGGATTGCACCTGGAAAAATGGAAAGAACTGAATAAGTAAAGAAGTGTTGTTTAGGAGACCTTGACTACAGGAATCAAAGGACTTGGTTCAAATCCTGCCTCTAATACTACCTGTGTGGCTTGTCCTCAGTTTCCTCATGTGAAAATGAGAGGGGTGGAGCAAATGGCCGCTGAAATCCCTTCTAACTGCATCTGTCACGCTGTGAATTGAGATTAGGTTGGTGGGGGATGAAGGGCTCTTTTAAGAGCATAGTGAAAAGTAAAAGTGGAAAGACCTTGAACGCCAGGCCGTTCAGGTTCTTGAGCAGGGTCATGTCAAGGGTCTCTTATCTGGCTCCAGTCTAACTGTCCGGACTGATTTGATGTCATTCTCCTCCATGCACTCTAAGGTCCAGAAAAAGTGGCTTTCTTGCTATTCCTTACAGTAACGTATCTTCCATCTCTGTGCCCTTGCACAGGTTGTCCCCCGTGACAGGAATAAACTCATTCCTCACCTCTGCCATTTAGGATTTCA
The DNA here is from genome assembly GCA_011680675.1 of Gymnobelideus leadbeateri. Lineage (NCBI taxonomy): Eukaryota > Metazoa > Chordata > Mammalia > Diprotodontia > Petauridae > Gymnobelideus > Gymnobelideus leadbeateri. Next base: position 82,133 of record WOXC01002657.1, read on the forward strand.
AATTTTCTTCGAAGCTCAGTGGAAGTCCCACTTCCTTCTGAAGGTCCGTTCTGCTTTCCTCCCCTCTCAGCTAATAACCCCAAAATTACCTTGTATTTATTTTTCTGGGCAGCTAGGTGGCACAGTAAATACAGTGCTGGGCCTGGAATCAGGAGACTGTTCCTGATTTCCAATCTGACGTCACTTACTAGCTGTGTGACCTTGGGCAAGTCACTTAACCCTGTCTGCCTCAGTTTACTCATATGTAAAATGAGCTGAAGAAGGAAATGGCACAACCCCCCCCCCCAGTATCTTTGCTAAGGAAATTCCAAATGGGGTCACGAAGGGTAGGACACAACTAAGACGACTAACAAAATTTATTTTGTATTATATTTTGCACGAACTTGTATGAGTTAAATTGCTCCCCCCCCCAAAAAAAACGGTAAGCCCCTTGAGGGCAGATGTTTCAGTTTGGTTTGTTTCATTATGGCCGGCGCACAATAGGCGCATAATAAATACTTGTAGCTTACAGACAAATGCCAATTAGGGCATTTTGCAGCCTATCCAATGAGGGCGATGCCATGCTTCCTAAGGACACTCGCGTTTTTGGTGCCTCCAGGCCGGGTCTCCTTCTTGTGAGCCACCAAGACGTCTGCGCTCGGGGTTTTCACGTTCCACTTCCGGTCCCCTCGGCTCCTCCCGCTCCCGAGTGGGCCGGCCGCTGGCAGAGCTCGAGGCGTGGGCGGGGTTGCTCTCGGGAGCCCCGGCCCCCAGAAACGTCACGGTGCCCCGGGACGTGTAGCAGAGGCAGCTCGGGGACTCCGGCGGAGGCGCTGCGCAAGATGAGCGAGGCTGGGGCCGGGCTGGGGTCCAGGGGCGCCGTGAGCTTCGCCGATGTGGCCGTGTACTTCTCCCCGGAGGAATGGGGACGGCTGCGCCCCGCGCAGAGGGCCCTGTACCGGGACGTCATGCGGGAGACCTACGGCCACCTGGGCGCGCTGGGTGAGGGGCGCGGCCGCGCGGGGGCGGGCCGAGGGCTGCAGGGTAGGAGTCTCACCCATCAGACTCGACCCCTGTTCTCTTTTCAGGTTTCCCAGGCCCCAAACCTGCCCTCATCTCCTGGATAGAACAAGAGCCAGAGGTCTGGGGTCCGGATGCCCGGGACCCCGAGGAGGAAAGGGAGACCCTGAGGGAAGAATGCACAGGTGAGAGTGAAGGAGACTGTGCACGGCTCACCTCCATCCCCACCCCAACTGAAACTGGCTCAGACGCTGAGGAAGCCCCTTAGCCCGTGCTGAGCCCTCCCCTCCCCCGGCAGGGGCCCTTTGTCCAGTATCTGTACCCCTGCCCACGTCAAGTTCTGTCTGACTACAGACCCCCTGGCTGGCTCTGACATTTTGGTTTCCTTTTTACAGTTTGTTCCAGTCCTGGACAGCAATTGGGCTGTCTCCTCTCTAAGTGACTGGGGCATCCTCTGAACAGCCACAGCATCTACTCTGTTATAATAGGCCTAGGGCAGGTAGCACTGTATTGGCTACTCATTTTTACCACCTCATACAAGTAATGGTAATAAGTTTATTATGCCTGCCCTGTTATTTCATTGGTGAAGTGAACTAAATCTACCAGTGGAGGTCAGTACCTGCACTGCAATTCATAGAACAAACTAGGCTATGTTAAGTTATATGTTCAGAGGCATGTAGGCAAGTATGCTTCCGAGTTGTGTCCTGAACCCAGATCTATTTGACTAAAGGTCAGCCCTCTATCCATAAACAGTGGTACTTCTCTGATAATAATATCAGGCATTTGTATATCACTAAAGCACTTTAGCACACATGATCTCATTTGAGCCTCATGACAAATCATAGGAACACAGAGATTGGGAGCTTAAGAGACCTTAGGGACCATCTTGTCCAGTTCTCATTTCACAGATAAAGCCCAGAGAGATTTAGGTCACACAGTTAGTGAATGTCAGGAAATAGAATTTGAATCTAGGTTCTCTGACCCCAGAGCCAATTTTTTTTTCGACTGTGCCACACTGCCTGTGAAGAAGGTTTTACCAGACTTGCTATTCATGTTGAATTCCCTGGTTTATTTAAGTAAAGTTTATTTATTTATTATTTAAGTTTATTAAGTAAGAAACCTTTTTGCACAGGGGTGATAATTTGATTTTGCCATTGTCTCCCTGGCTACAGTTTTCATGAATCTCTAGCTCTATCTTTATAAAGAAAATGCAAGTTTAAAATATCAAAAGGACAGTCTCCAGCTTCTCCCTAAGGGTCAGCTCTTCCTTCCCTTTGTCTTTTTCACCTCCTTTGAACCTATGGTGACTAGGCTTAGTGACCAAGGATCTTGGCCTTGATTAGAAGCAGCCTCTGAAGGGTGAGGCAGTTTCTTATGTCTCTGTGGACATTATCAAGCCAGAAGTGGTCCTTGCTAATGAGGATGGCCTTTGGATGTCCTAGGAATAGGGAAAAGGGTTAGCTCCAAGAGCTTGGAAAATCTCCTTCAATGAAACCACTAGTTTAGGGGAACCCTGGCAGCTTCTCTGTATTTCTTTATCTAGGTATTCCCTCTAATTCCAGTGAGAAGTGGGCCATCCCCATAACAACATTAGGATAGGACCGAATGTGCCTAATTTTTAGTTAAAAATTGTCTTCAACTCTTAGCAGCATCTGGAAAACAGAACAAGAAGAGGTGGAGAGAAGGGACTGGATTCCAAGAAGAGTCTGTAGAGGAGGTTTTGCCAGCTGAGGTACCACATGCCTTCCTCCAAGGTGATAGAGGCGCTCTCCACCAGTGTATCTCCAATCTGAAGAGTCCCTACCCTTGTCCTGAATGTGGACGCCATTTTGCATTTCCTTCTCTACTGGACAGTCACCTGCGTGTGCACTCTGGGGAACGTCCTTTTGTCTGTGCACAATGTGGGACACGATTTTCACAACGGAAAAACCTCATGCAACACCAACTCATCCATACAGGGGAGAAGCCCTTTCTGTGCCCAGACTGTGGGCGCTGTTTCCGGCAAAGTGGGTCCCTAGCCATCCACCAACGCACACACACAGGTGAAAAACCCTACTCCTGTCCTGACTGTGGGCGCTGCTTTGCCTATCCCTCCTTGCTTGTCAGCCATCTACGGGTGCATACAGGGGAACGACCCTATGCCTGCACTCATTGTGGAGCGAAATTTTCCCAAGGGAATAATCTTGTCCAGCACCAGCTCCTCCACACAGGTGAGAAGCCCTATCCCTGTCCCGACTGTGGGCGATGCTTCCGCCAAAGTGGATCCCTGGCAATCCACCGTCGGGCACACACAGGTGATAAACCATACCCCTGTTCTGACTGTGGGCGCCGATTTGCTTATCCCTCCCTTTTGGTGATCCATCAGCGAACCCACACAGGTGAGAAACCATACTCCTGCCCTGACTGTGGGCGCTGCTTTGCCTATCCCTCCCTACTGGTCAGTCACCAGCATGTGCACTCTGGTGAACGTCCTTATCCCTGTATACAATGTGGGACACGGTTTGCCCGCAGGGAGAATCTTGTCCAGCACCAACTCATCCACACAGGTGAGAAACCGTATTCCTGTCCTGACTGTGGGCGCTGCTTTCGACAAAGTGGCTCCCTGGCCATCCATCGACGTAAACACACAGGCGAGAAACCCTACCCTTGTCCTGAATGTGGGGTCTGCTTCACCTATTCCTCTCTACTGGTCAGTCACCGGCGAATTCATTCTGATGAGCGTCCCTTCCCCTGCACTGAGTGTGGGAAGTGTTTTAAGCGGAAGTATGCTCTTGAAGCACACCAGTGGGTCCACCGGTCTGGCGCTGAGAAGAGGCAGAATGGGAGAATTACTGTACAACCTCTTCCCCAGGCTTCTGTGAATGGGGTCCAGGAGCCCCCAGTGTACTTCCGCTACTACCCAGATATATTCCAGGAGTGTGGGTGATCAGGTCTTTGGGGAGGGAAAGGAGAGATCTCAAATCAGGTGGTCCCAATCTTCTCCATAAAGCCTAAGGCATGGCCATGTGGTTGTTCTACTGAAGCAGATGATAGAAAGATGTTAGTTGGTCTAGTGAAAATGACAAGTTCTGGAATAACTGCCAGGATTAAGGAAACCATAAGAGAAATAAAAGAATTGACCAGTCCCCATGACTGAGGTTGAAGTTCAACATTATGAGTCTGAAAGTCTAGTAGTTGTGCCAGGCTAAGACTCCACCATTTCTTGGTGTTTTCCCTCAAGGTACCAATTTCTAAGACTAAGAAGAGGTTTAGAGTTTACACCATTTACAACTGTGGGCTTAATGCACATTCTGGATTGGTCAAGGAAGCAACCTGACCTTCAGGTCCTGGACCCTAGTTTATGGTGTATTTATCCTCAGGTGTACCTTAACCTTATAGAAGGGTGATTTGCTTCTCAGACATAAGGGTGCCCGTAAGTAAAGGAGGTAAGCCCTAGATATTATGGCTACCTTACAGAAACACACACACACTAGTCCTGATCCTCAAGGAGTTTACTGTTTTACTGAGACTTTCTGTTTTAATTTCACAGTTATTTTCTATATCCCCTCCCCTCTGAATTGAACCCTCCCTCATGACAAAGAAAATGGAGGAAAAATCTTGATCCAGAGATTACACATGACAGTGTATACACTGTTTCTGAGGGCACTTACATTCTGCTGGAGAAAACAACTTGTGTACATATAAATCTATACTAAGTTCATGCAGGGTAAATAGAAAGTAACTTTGGGGAAGAGCACAGCAGGAACAGGGGAGATCAGAAGAGGCTTCCTTTGGAAGGGGGAGCCTAATCTGAGCCATAAAGGGAGCTAGGGAAGTGTAAGGTGTAGATGAGGAGGAGGATCATTAAAGGGAAGAGGGGAGAGCCTGACCAAAATCACCAGGGCGAGAAGTGAGATACCCTATGCGGGAAGCAGTACATTAACCAACTTGGTCATAAGGTAGACCATACCAGAGGCAATGATGTGAGATCAGCTCAGTTTGGCAGGCTAGAACCTGATGATGAAGGGTCTTTAACTCCAAACTGAGTTCATATTTTCTCCTTGAGTCAATAGATAATAAGCCATTGAGCAGAGGGATGGCAGAGTTCGATCTTCATTTTGAGAACATCATTTTAGCAGCCAAAGGGAAAGATGGATTGGAGAGGGAAGAGACTTGAGGCAGAGAGACCAGTTAGAAGGCTGTTAAAATAGTTCAGGCAAGAGATAATGAGGGTTTAAATTAGGATCGTGGGTGTGTGAGTGGAGAGATACGAGAGATTTTGCAGAGGTAGGATGAACCAGACTTGGCAACTGATTGAATGAGAGGGGTGAGGGAGAGGGAGGACTTGATAACTCCAGGACTGCAAACCTGAGTAACTGGAATGCCACCTTCAACAGAAATAGGAAAGAGATACCCAACAGGCAAGACCCACTGAGTTTTGGACCTATTGAGTTAGGGATAGCTATAGAACACCTGAGTGGAGATATCCAGCAAATAATTTAAAACATGGAAAGCAAAGTTTTGGAACAAGATAAAGGCTAGATGTGTATATTTGGGACTCATCCTCATAGATATGACAATATGAATCCATGAGAACATATGAGATCACCAAAAAGAGAGAATATAGAAAAGAAAGAATAAAGTACAAGACAGAGTCTTTGGGATATACCCATGCAAAGGGGGTGGGACATGGACAGTTGTTCACTTGTTTTCCAGTCATGTCCAATTCTTTGTGAACCTGTGTGGGTTTTTTTTTGGGGGGGGGTGAGATACTGGAGTGGTTTGCCATTTTCTTCTCCAACTCATTTTACAGATGAGGAAACTGAGGCAAACAGCGTTGAGTGACTTGTCCAGGGTCACACAGCTAGTAAGTGTCTGAGGCCTGATTTTAATTCAGGAAGATGAGTCTTCCTGCATCTAGGCCCAGCACTCTATCCATTGTGCCACCTAATGATCCAGCAAAGGAGACTGAAAAGGAATGGTCAGACAGGTAGAAAGAGAACCAGGTGAGTATCATGTCACATAAACCCAGAGAAGAGAGAGGGTCTCTAGGAAAAATAAGTAATTGAAGGTATCAAAAGCCATAGATAAGTCAAGAAGGATGGGAATTGGGGAGAAAAAAAGTGGATTTATCTGCTACAAGTTAACTAGTAACTTTGAAGAGACAGTTTCCATTGAGGAGTGAGCATGGAAACCATATTGCAAAGAGGTTAAAAAGTGAGTGGGAGGTCAGGTAATGGAGGCAGTGAGCACAAGAATTCAAGGGCAAATAATAGTATAATGTTTAACTATAACATCAGGATATATAAGGAAGGAAAGTGAGACTAGAGTAAAAATGAATGACATGGAAAGAAGAGTGGTTTAGGCTGAGGAACAGAGACTTTGAGAAGGATTAAGAACAGGTGTAAGAGGTAAAAAAAACATGGGAAAAATGGAATGGCACATTCTACTGAGCTTCATGTGCTTTCAAGGAATTGCTACTTCCCCCAGTCCCTTCCCTGTCTGCTTGAATGACTGTCTGGAATTCTATAAATGGGAGGATATTCAGTGTCTTATATCAGGAAACTACAATACATCATCTGTAGGGGGCACTGTATTCCTCCATGTAAGGCATTTTCTTAAAATATCAGACCATGGATTTGACTGGTACCTAATTCCCTTTAAGTTTCCTTCCCAATAAGCCCCTTCCCATCACTGTACCCTTTAAGTTTTGATTGTGTGGGGTATAAGGAACCTCTAAAAGCTACAGATTTGTATTTTATTCATCAGAGCACCAGCTCAACTCCAACTACCCAGAGAGGTCAGACTGGCACTCAGGAGAGATTTAGAGATCATTCTTATGTCTGCTAATAACAGTTGGACTTTTATATTATAGGGTTCTGCTATTAACTCAAACCTGTGATGTTTGCAAATCAAGGCCTCTTCTTCTTTTGATGCCATCATAATGACTATCCACAAAAACCTAAGGCATCTTTGACACCAATCCCTTGTGTTTCATATTCAGTCAAAGTGTTATATTGATTCTCTTGTTTCTATCCCTGTCCATCCATAGGACTTTCACTTTAATATGGGCTCTTATTATCTCCCATCTATATTATCCACAGTGCCTCCAAACTAGTAAGCCTGCTCCAGGCTCTCTCTGCTCCAATTAGGAGTAACAGAATGTAGAAATGATCAATGAACCTTCATAGTCCAATCTATACCAGAAAAAGGCTCCCCACCATCAGATACCCAACAGCCATCAACCTTTGCTTGAAGGCCTCCGTCCAAAGACAGAGGGGGAAGGGAGAGGTGGTAGACCTCTCAAGGTAATTCAATCCCCTTGTAGATACATCAAACTTAATGTGAACTCTTTTCAGCTTCTCATCATTGTCCCCACTTCTGTCCTTTGGAGTCAAACAAAATAAGTTTGAGTCCTCCACAAGACTGCTATTCAAATATTTGCCAGTTTTCATGCCAATCACTGATGTGAAATCTTCACTTGACTTTGATTCTTTACTTCTTCCCACCCTAGTGTTTTTTCAACCATGGCTTCTATGGTATTCTTCAAGGCCCTCCATCATCCTAGTGCTCCCCTCAGCATGATCTTCATCTTGAGTATCTTTCTATACTATGGCACCCACAACTGAATAGAATACTCTAGACATGGTTTTGTGTCCTATAGCAAGGCTATCAATCACTTCCTTATTCCTAGAAGCTTTGACAAGGCAACCCAATATCATCATAACTTTTTGGGGGGTAGAAGCATACACTCATTGAAGTTGTAGTCCAGTAAAACCCCCATAACCTCTAACAAACTTTTGACTACTCATTTTGTTCTTGTAAAGTCAATTTTTTGAACACAAGCATGAGACTTTTTACTTATCCCTATTACTAGATTTAGCTCCAGTGTTCATGCCTGTTGAACTCTTCTTAAATTTTATTTATTTTATTTTTTTTATTGTCTTTTTGGAGAGAGGAAGACAGGGCAACTGGGGTTAAGTGACTTGCCCAAGGTCACACAGCTGGTATGTCAAGTGTCTGAGGCTGGATTTGAACTCAGATCCTCCTGACTCCAGGGCCAGTGCTCTATTCACTGTGCCACCTAGCTTCCCCTGAATTCTTTTTTTTTTATTCTGACTCTGTCATCCAGTTTGTGAGTTATCTCTTCAAGCTCTGTGATATATGAAAATTTGATAAACATCCCATCTATGCCTTATCTAAGATGGAGAGCACAGCCAAGCCCAGATATCTGAGGCAGTCCACTAAAGGCCTGACAAACTGATAAAACTATTAATGGCTAGTATTTCAACCAGGACATTCAACCATTGCTGTGAGACTCACCTTAAAAGACTATATAAATTGTTTTTCAAAAGCTCTTGATGGCTTCCCAACACGTGTAGGATAAGACCCAAACATTTGAATTCAGTCCAGTTGATTTTAGAGTCCTACACAACTGTAAGCATTGGGGAATGTGGTTCTCCCAGTGGAATAACCTTCTCCATCATCAACATAATGAAACCAGTACAAAGCCAAATTTTTTACTATGACTCTGGGCTCTACTTCTAGGGAAGAATTGTGGTTAACTGACCATCCACTGACAATATAGACTTACATAGGTGGGCCTGGGGTTCCCCAATGCACTAGTCATGAAGGCAGATGCCTTTGTCTTCCCTAGCATTTCATATGCATCCCAAGAGGAACAGTCAGCAAAGAAGACTGAACTCCACAGGACAGAACATCAGAAAGTATGATGGCCAAAAAGCACTGTCTGCTCGTTTAAAAGTGATCCTAGAGGGGCAGCTAGGTGGTGCAGTGAATAGAGCACTGGCCTTGGAGTGAGAAAGACCTGAGTTCAAATCTTGTCTCACACACTTGACACACTAGCTGTGTGACCTTGGGCCAGTCACTTAACGCCAATTGCCTTACCTTCCTCCTACCAAAAAAAAAAGTGACCCTAGTATTCAGTACCTAGAGTTCACTACAGCATATGATTATTCTTCATGGTAGTTAATCCTGGGGTTATTCAGCTCTGTACATAAAACTCAGTCTGGAAATATGCAGATGTCATATTGGGAGCTCACCACATACAGAAGAGGTGCCTGGTTTGCTCTCAGTCACCCAGTTATCACCTAGAGAAGTAGAAGCTCTCGTTGTAGTAATGATTTTAAGTTTCCAGAACATAGACAAACTCCAAACACGAGGATCACATTTTTTAAAAAGAGAAATCCTCAAAGGAAGACCTTGAGAAGCCGACTTACAACCTTTTTTCAGATTTAACCACATAGATTGTATTTTAATAGCTAACAGGAATGAAATACAAGGACAAAAATGCTTCTTCCCATTATCCCTCAGATCCTGTAGGAAAATATGGGATGGGGGAGGGACTTACACAAAGTGAAAAGAAACTTGGCTATTACAAGTCCAGAATCTGGCCACACTGACTTTCCTCTTTAAAAAAAAAAGTGGGGGGAAGCATTTAAAGAGTTAAAGGACTTGAAATAACTGGTAAATGGGTCCTAGAGAGACTTAAAAATAAATTAATTAGAGAGGGGAAGCTCCCAGAGACCATCATCATCACCATCATCATCATCATAACTAGCATCTATAAACCACTTTAAGGTTTATGCATATTATCTCATTTTCTTCTCACAACATCCTTGGGAGGTAGGTGTCTATTTTTAAAGATGGTTCCCGATTTTAAAGATGAGAAAACCACAGGGTGGCTAGGTGGCACAGTGAATAGAGCATGGGTCCTGGAGTCAGGAAGACCTGAGTTCAAAATCTGGCCTCAGATACTTAACACTTACTACCAGTGTGACCTTGGACAAGTCATTTAACCCCAATTGCCCCTCCAAAAAGCCAAAAGAAAATAACAAAAAATTTTTAATAAAGATGAAACTGAGGCAAACAGGCTAAGTGACTTGTTCATGGTCACATAGCCAGTAAATATCTGAGGCCAGATTTTAACTCAGGTCTTCCTGACTCCAGGTCCAGCTATTCACTGAACATCCTTGCTTGTGAATGGTTGCATATATAAGAAGAGGGGAAAAAAACAACACATTTTAATTATCTTACCTGGTCTATCTTTGAGAAGAAATCACGGCTCTGAGTTTGAAAGAAGGTTGATTTTTTTGTTCCCTGTTGCCTAGCACTGTCCTAGCAACAGTGTCTGCTTTCTGAGAACCAACCTAGGTAAGTACAGAGAGGCTTGACATCTCTTGTTTGTCCACTTGGTGATCCACTCTTTGGTCATAGTAACCCATGAGACAAAGAAAAATACAGCCCCTTCCACTGCAAGAAAAGACACAGAGTGGTGGAAGAGGAGCTAGGAATACCACAGCTTTTAGGCTATCTACAAACTTCACCTTACAGCTGCTGGTTTCTCTGAGACCCTTATCCAGTGATCAGTGAGTATGAATATATCATTCACTGGAGGAACTGAATCAGATCAATCTTGACATTCTCAGCATAAACAACTGAAGAAGAAAGAAGCCATAGCTCAATGGGAACAATGGCTCACAAGTGCTCCTTAGACAAATAAAAGAACTGGTCTAAAGGCAACAAGAAACAGTTCATGAGATATCTGGTCATCTTATACTGCAGTATTCATGATAGGTATTTGGGGGGGAAATCATGAAAATTGGGGCAGCTAGGTGGTACAGTGAATAGAGTACCAGCCCTGGAGTCAGGAGGACTTGAGTTCAAATCCAGCCTCAGACACTTAACACTTACTAGCTGTGTGACCTTGGGCAAATCACTTAACCCAATTGCCCTGCCTTCCTTCCTCCAAAAAGACAAAAAGAAAATCATGAAAATAATTGCAACATATATATCATCAGTTTCAGGGAATAAAGAGGTAGAGAATTCTATGAAGAATTTGGTAAGACTCTCCAAATTAAATCAGCTTATGCTTTGACATTCAGTGACAAAGGACATTAACGAAGCACATGGTGGGTGTGAGAAGGCTGCAACAAAGAACAAATTAAGAACTCCAAAGAAAGGGAGTATAATGATATCTGAGAACATATGAAAGAAAAAGATGTGCTAGTCATGTGGTAAGGATTGTTAACCTGAAAATTTGGCTAAAGGAGACAAACAGTCTAGGTAATACACATATTAGTATTTATTCCCTTAAAGCCAGATGGAACTAGCTTACTTATATGTACAAGGAGCCAGAAGTTCTGACTGCCTGAACAACAGAATGAGAAAGCTTAAATACATTTTAGAACCATCCAATTCAGGGTGGCTGTGTCACACAAATTTATCATCTCCATATGTTTACTATCCATATCATGAGAAAGGAAGTTTCTTGTTTGTAAATACAAATTGACAAGACAATGGACAAAACAGGGTCCATTAGAATATATGATCTCAAGATGTCTGTTTTCTTCCCAAATGGAATATGTCCCAAGATAAGGGGAAATCACACTCCCAGCCTTATCTGGTCTCTGGAGTTCCTGACACAAGAAAAGGCATTTTTAAAGTAAAGCAAAGCAGTCTGTTCAATTACTACAGACTTTGGATAAATTTGATATTTAATGATTATCAGGATGAAAGGTGAGAAATGAACAGCTCCCGTGCTCCACCCTGAACATATCAGGAGAAAGCAAAATAGGCCTCCTGGAGTGTTAGGTGTCTCCCATCCCCAACATTTGGGAAAACAGGAACAAAAGCTGTACAGGAAGGGCATGTATGAATTTTGATCTGCTTGCCTGAGGGAGCATCCAAATTGATGTAATCATAGGTTCAGCTGAGTACCAGTCTTAGTACAACTCCTCTTACTTGAGCATTACTGACAAATGTGTATATTTACACAAAGTTTCAACTATTCTAAACCCCAATGATTTCTCCATTGTCTATATTCTTTTTGCATCTATCCTCAGTACCAGTACATTATAGAGGGGACTCATGCCCAGATACAGACTAGATGACCTCTGAGGAAACTTAAAATTCTGAGCCTCTGTGATCCTTTCCTACTTTTGGAGGTAAGTGTGAATTGAATAACCATCATTTCAGTTTACATGTGTGTGCTAGCTTGGCAACAGTGGCTCTATTTTTGGCTAGGGCTTTCCCCATTCATTAGGATTCATCTTTGCAGAGTGGTGTCTAATCATGGGGCCAGACTGTTAGGGGTGAAGTCAGCTGGCAGTTATGTTTAATGTGGGCCAGAAGAGTAAAAACACTCCACATGGTTGCATGGTAGCCAAGCATACATGAAACATGTGGGTCCACGAAGAACTTGGGGGATGGGAAGTCCTTCCAAGCTCTTGCCTGGTCATCTGCAAAATCCACGATGCCACATGTGCCTGCCACTCTAGCCCGCGTCATCTTTCTGGTGTCTACCTTTAGAAAATGTTTGGTTAAAGAAGGCAAGCAAATAGTAATAAAAAATTACATTATTTATTCATTATTCCCTTAAGGCTGGCAGTACTTGTGCAAGGAGTGCAGGACTAAAGTCCTCACTGTTGAACAGAGAAATTGTAAGACTTTTTATACATTTTTAGAACCATCCCAATTCAGGATGACCATGTCAAAAAACTTTATGACTTTCATTTGTTACCACATATATGTGAAAAAAAGTTCTTTACTTGTAAATGCAAATTGACAATGACCAGAGCAGGGCCTATTTACATTTTATGGTCTCAGGATGTCTGTTTTGCTCTCATGTGGAGTAAGTCCCAAGATAAGGGGAATCTCACCTCTGGTCTTTGAAGTTGCTAACACAGGGAAATATTAATCAACCAGAGCAGTTTGTTTGATTAATTCAGACTTTGGCTAAAATATGATATTAATGATTATCACTGGACCTGAAAAACACCTTCCCCACTGGGTCAGTTACAGAGATTCAGCAACCTGCTTGCCATAAGAAGCCACTCCTACTCCTGAGTGGACCTGGCCATAGCAGAGCTGGAGGTGTGGGCGGGGCTATTCTCCTGAGCCCCAGCCTGGAAAGAAAAGGTTGAGGGTGTCCCTAGGCATGCAAGGGAGGCAGCTTGCAATGTGGGGGACGGGGGTGGGTGGGAGGGGGGGGGAAGGCCTGGTGGTGGAGGTGTGGCTGACAATTAGCGAGCCTGAGGCCAAGGCCTGCCAGGGTTGGGTGCAAGGTGTCTCCTGAACTTTACCAATGCGGCCATGTACTTCTCCCCGAAGGAATGGGGACAATTATGCCCTGCGCAGCCAGTCCTCTACAGAGTGGTCTTACAGGACATATAGTCACCTGGCCGTGCTGGGTGAGGGGGGTGGACCAGGGCACAGGTTTGCGGGTGCAATGTGTTGTGCAATGTCCATCAGACTTGACTCTTATTATCCTTCCAGGTTTCCCAGACCCCAAACTGGCCTCATCTCCAGGATGGAACAGGAGTCAAAAGGCCTGGGGTCCAGATACCTGGGACCCTGAGGAGGAAAGGGAGACCCTGAGGAAAGACTGCTCAGGTGAGAATTGAGACCATGCACTGCTCCATGCACCACTCCCTCCACCCCCAAACTGGAACTGGCTCAGACCCTGAGGAAGCCCCTTAGTTGGTGCTGAGCCCTCTCTTCCCCCAGCAAGGGCCCTTTGTGCAGGTATCTGTTTGTACCCCTGCCCAGGTCCAGTTCTGTCTTCCCCAGACCTCCTGGCTGGCTATAGTTGTTTTCTTTTTACCAGGTTGAGAGCAGTGAGCTTACCAGTGAGCCAACCTGGCCAACCTAAGGACTTCAATTCGATTCAGCAAGTATTTGTTGAGCATCAATATGTGCCAGACACTATTCTAAGCCTTCAGGACATAAAGGCAAAACCAAAAATCCTTGCCCTCAGGGAGCTTACATTCTAATAAGAGAGATTATTTAGAAAGTTCAATACAAAATAGATACAAAAAAATTTCTGAGAGAAGGTCATTTGCTATTGTGAAGATCAGGATAGTCTTCCTGTGGGAGGTGGCTGAATTTTGAGGGAAGCCAAGGATTCTGTGAGGCTGAAGTCAGGCACAGAAACTGGCGGTGGTCTTGTATGAAGAATAAGCTAGCCAGTTTGGTTGGCTTGTAGAGTTAGTGGGGAATAAACCTGGAAAAATAGACTGGAGCCAGATTGTGAAGGATTCTGAAAGTCAATAAGAGTTTATGCTCTATCCTAGAGGCAAAGGCAGCTCCTGAATTTTGAGCAGGGGAGTCAGATATTCTTAAAGAATATTGATTGGCCACTATGTATTGGATGGACTGCCAAGGGAAGGGAATGAATAATGGGAGATCAATTAGGAAGCTATTGAAATTAGTTTAGGCAAGATATAGTATCTCATCTGTAAAAAAATGAGGATATATTGGAGAAGGAAATGGCAAACCACTCCAGTATTCGTGCCAACAAAACCCCATGGATTTTCATGCAGTCACATAGTAAGACATGTCTGAACAACAATCATTAGGATACAGAATTATATTAAGGCAGTCCATGTCAGTTCACATGGATTCACCTATTACCTCTATGTCTATGACTTCCAGGTCTATATATTTAGTCCCACTTTCTCTCCTCAACTTTAGTCCTGAATCTATCCAATCCAGTCTGACCTATTGTATATCTCCATCTGGATGGCCTATAAGTATCTTCAGTTCCACATGTCTAAAGCAAAACTCATTACCTTTCTTCCAAGATTCTCCCTTCCTCCTAACCTTTTTTTCTGTTGAAAGTACCTGAAAGTACCTCTACTCTTTCCCCTTCCTCACATTCTTTCAGGTGATAAGTCTTGACAGTCTGAATCTTTCCTTATCTTTCCCTTCATCTATATTCATACAGATATGGATGCCCTTAACTGTTTTCTAGAATGGTGATCTCATATTGGTTTATGGGAAGGCTGAAGGATGCTGTGGCTGTCAGCATTATTATGGCTTCTGAATATCTTTGGTACTATGATGAAATCGGCTTACTGGTTTGGGGATTCAGTTTTCTGGTGTCTAAATACATCCTTGAGTTCTATCCTCTATCTGGAGAGTTTGGCATATTTTGTGATAGCACATCATCCGATAATTATAGTCATGGTCTTTACTGTGATCGTGGGCACTGTAAATATTGCATGGGTGCTACATTTGGTGGTGAGGATCATGAAATATCAGACCTCTAGAGGTCTGATAGGGCAGAAGGGATGTAGAAGAAGAAATGGCTATCCCAGGATGGGAGGATTTGCCTTATGCCTCCCTAGTAAGAGAATGGTCTAAAAGTACAGGGCTCTGTGAAAACTGGGAACAGAGGCTGCACCACGGAAAACCTAGAGATTTAGAAATATGTTTGCAAAGAAGACCAATAAAACCTGGAAGAGAGCTGGAGGCAGCGAATAGAAGAGGCTGGGTTTTGCTAACAGGCTACTGTATTGTGTGTAAAAGCAGAGACAAGCTATTACAAGAGTTGACTAAGTGCCAGAATTCGAAACCTCCTTTAGAAGAACAACCTGGAGAGTCTCTGTTGGAAGGTGAGAGGGCTGTTGTAAATTTGGCTCAGAAAAAGAGGGAAAAAAGTAACAGGAGGAAAGTTTACACAGCTTAGGTAGAGTCTGAGCCTAGTTGCTAATGACAACAATTCCCTAGAAAGTCCATGTGTTGTACAGAATAGTGATACAATGTTACTGGATGTTACATTGTTTCATGGTGAAGCCTTTATAAGGGCAGAAGCTAGCCCCATACTGAGAAGAAGGCAGTAGAGTCAGGGAGGGCAAGCAGTGTTTAAGGAGATACTTGAAGATTTCACTCAACAGGAGTTTACTGATATTTTGAGCAGATTCACCCAAAGGATGGGAGAATCCTTAGTGTCTTGGATGGTAAGAATCAGTGATGAAGGAGCTACTGGGGTAGTGATAGATAGAGTGGACTGCTTGAAATTCATAAGTATTTGCCAGAATCCTTTTGTCCATCAAGCTTTTAGAGATTTTCATTTGGCAGGAGGCAACAATATGACCAATCTGTTAGCTTTAGCTGCTGCTGGGTGCAATAGAATGTATCACACTGATTCTATGTGGCCTAATACTGGTACTGGTACTCACTTAGAGACTATATGAGAAAGTTGAAAGAAGAAGTCATGAAAACTGCCATCATGGTTGGAGATGCACATATGTATCATGAAATCCCTTGGCAGTTCCTCATAGAAATATCATAGTGAAGACAGCTCCTCTTGCTTATAAGCCCCTACTTCTGACTCTATTAATTGGTGAAATAGGAAACCCTCTGTCAGAGGTGCTAGATAAGATTTCACAGCTAAGTGACTTAGGAGAATGGGAAAAAGATAGATTTCCTCATGAGAGAAAAGTAAATGGCCAAAGGATTCAAAGTAAGAATAGATTGCTAAGAAAAGAATTGTTTACTGCTCTGTTGAGAGCAGGGGTTGATTTTAGGAAAATTGATGGTATTCCTACTGATGAACTATGCAAATACATCAAGAAAATGGTCTTGATGTTAGACAGAATAGAGAAGTGAGAACTGCCCCTACAGATGCTCCTGAACCATTGTATCCAAGTTTGTCACACCTTCAGGGAAACTCATTAAATAAAAGTGCTGGGATAGCTGGAAGTGGTCAACGTGCTAAACTTGTAACAGTCAAGTCATTGGAATAGAGCGAGGAGGACAGTGTCATACATTCTTTTGTGAATGACGTTATGATAGTGAGTTCATGGATTCTAGAGGCATGGCTGACCCTATATTTGTTTCTTTTTGACTTTTTGTCTGTTAAACTTGTTTGCGAGATTTATTTTCTGCAGGATTGGTACCCTCCACCTGCAGATGTCTGATTATTTAAGCCAGATGTCATCCCTGGTCCATGACTGTGATGTGCTACTTCTGGACCTGGTGTCGACCAAGTTCTAGATGACAGCTAAAGAACTGGCCTTTCAAATGGGACCTCCTGGACCTGGCATTGGCCAAGCTCTGGATGACAGCTAAAGAATTGAACTCTTGAATGGGACCTCTTGGGGGCAGTAACAGCTCTATGTCCAATTTCAGCTTGGAGTAGCTTTGGAGAAGAGGCCTTTGCCCCTTACCCCAAGATTTTGAGCCCCATTCATTCTAGGGGGGAAGGATGGGATGCTTGTGCCCAAGTCCCCACCCTAAGCCATTGTTTTATGTGCAAAGTTTTTCTATTATCCCTGTTATATTGTTGCAAAGTTCTGTTGACACCAGTTTTTTCCACCAGTTATCCCTGAACTCTCATTTATTGTTAAGATATTTTTGCTATGTAAGGGATGTGAATGATCTTGAAGCCAAATGTAATGGGAATGAGAATCTGAAGATCTTGTCTGCCCCTGAATAGACCTAGGGGGGTAGTTTGAAGACCTCCCCTGCTTTGAAAGTAAACTCTGCCCCCCAATAGGCTGAATGTAATCACCTGGAACCTGTGATGGAGGGAATTTGCCAAAGGGTGCAGCAGAGCCCATAGGAAGCTTTCCTGCTGTGAAGATAAACTCTGCCCCTGATAGGCTGAATGTAGTCACATGGAGCCTGTGGTGAGAGGAGTTTTGCTGAAGGGAAGCAGAGCCCACAGGAAGCTGGTTCAGAACTAGCCAGACATTGGGGAGAGAGAGGATGCTCATTAAGGAGATAGAGAAGTTTGTGAGTAAATATTGATCTCCTATTGGTTTGTGGGAAGGCCTATTGGTTTGTGGGAAGGCTGAAGGATGCTGTGGCTCTCAGCATTATTATGGTTTCTGAATATCTTTGGTATTGTGATGGAATCAGATTACTGGTTTTTGGGTTTTCTGGTGTCTAAATACATCCTTCAGTTCTATCCTCTATCTGGAGAGTTTGGCATATTTTGCGATTGAAAGTCATTCGATAATTATAGTCACGGTCTTTATTGTGATTGTGGGTGCTGTAAATATTGCATGGGTGCTACAAATGGCTGGACCAATTTATAGCTCCACCAAAAGCGCATCAACATCCTAGTCTTCCTGCAACCCCTCCAACATCTGTCAATTTTGCAAGGGTGCATTGTTGGAGAACCATTGACATCAAGAGGGTAATGTCTTGATTTGGAAGTAAATTGGATTTAAGTGAGGGAGAGCTGAGCAAAGTCATCAGCTTCTTGCTCTCCTCTGAAGTCATAGAAGTCCAGTGGCAAGACATAGGTCAGGATGACCAGCAATTGGCCCTGGATGCAGTGGGAGACCTTGGTCTTTTTAAGCCAAGGTCTTTAACAGGTCTGTTTGTCTGAGGAAACACCCATTCTGGGATTTAAGGCTAGAGTGTGAGGTGATACCTTAAGCACCATCTTTTTAATATTAGTATTCTTCCAACCATGTTATATGGGAAACTACCATCTCTTGAGAATAAAACAAGAGTACCACACTTGTTTGGAATGGAAAACACTTCTGGTAGGAATGAGTAGTAATTAAAGGATGCCATTATAATCAAATATAAGATGGATAAGCTAGTCATGTGGCAACAATAATAACTAGAATTTATATGGCACCTTAATATTGGCAAAGCACTTTACAAATACCTCATTTTATTCTCACAACAGCCCTGGGAGGTAAGTGCTATTATTCTCATTTTACAAATGAGGAAACTGAAGCAGAGAGAAATTAAGTGACTTTCCCAGAGTCACTCTTACCCAGTAATAGTCTAAGGATTTGAACTCATGTCCTCCTGATTCTAAGCTGAGGGCTCTATCCACCATGGTATTCTACTGGCAGCCTCATTGCCAAGAAAGAACAAAGAAAAGTCTCTTGATCATTGGGTGGACTCCTTTGGATAAATTTATGGGAAGATATGGATGAGTCTCACAGAATGTATAAATATGGATGAGTTGAAATATACATCCTTGGAAGGAATAACAGCATCCATAAAATCAAAGATCCTGTGGCATATTGGAATGAGACTTTACACATCCCAAAGTATCAGATGTCCAGGCTCCTATGACTACTTGATGACACTTAAGAGTCTATCCTGCTCGAGCCCAGGTCCCTTCCTTTTTCAATTCAATTAGATATATATTTGTCAAACACCCATTTTGTGCAGAAAGATGTGTTGGCACCACTGGGTCTGTATTCCAAAGAGATTTAAAAAGATTCCAAAAGAGATTTAAAAAGGACCTATATGTGCAAAAATATTATAGCAGCTCTTTTAATGGTGGCAAGGGATTGGAAACTGAGGGGATGTCCATCAATAATGGCTGACCAAGTTGTGGTATATGATCATGATGGAATATTATAAAAAATGATGAACAGGATGCTCTTAGAAAAATCTAGAAAGACTTTCATGGACTGATGCAAAGTGAAATAAGCAGAACCAGGAGAACATTGTACACCGCAACAGCAATATTATATGATGATCAACTGTGAATGACTTTGCTATTCTCAACAATACAATGATCTAAGACAATTCTGAAGGACTTGTAATTAAAAAAAAAAAGATATGTTGGGGGCTAACAGGGCTGGGGGGTCTGAATAAGGTACAAACTATTTTAAAGTATTCCTTCTGGGAGATCCTGAATAGCCACTAGAGTTGAGGCCAAAGGTAAAACCAGAAATAGAGTCAGGGAGTCTTGGTATATCTTTTGTTTTCAATATCAGCATTTTCCAAAATATCTCCTTGCCCTACCCAGTGAGCTACTCTTGATAGCCATTTATGTTTTACTTTGGAAACAAATGTATCTTATACAGTTTCAATGACTTCCTACTACTTCAAGAAACAAATATAATCTCTGTTTGATCTTTAAAGCTCTTCAGAACCTGGTCCTTTCCTTCCTTTCTTCTTGTTACAATTTATTCTCCTCACCTTCTTCAATCTGCCCACATTGGCTTTCACACTTAGAATCCAGATCCCATCTCCTTGGCACTCAATATCCCCCCAGGCTTGGAATGCATCCCCTCTTTACCTCTGCCTCTGAGATTCTCTGCTTTCCTTCAAGACCATGTTGCCACTGGGGAAAAAAAAAAGAGTTAGGCTGAGGACTTTATGCAACTCTGTCTCACTTAAATCCAATTCACACACAAGTCAAGACCTCACCCTGTGATGTCTGTCAAAGATCTTCTTTGAAAAGGAAGGACAAACACGCTTCAGGACAACTCCTGCATCACCTTCTTAATGAATCTTCTGGTCCCTCCAGACTGCTAGTATATACTATCCCAAAATTACCCTGGATTCATTTTGTACCTATGTTGTATATACTTACGTATGTACATGTTGTTCCCCCATCAGAATGTAATGGCTGTTTCTTTGGGGGATAGGTGGGGGAGGGGGTATTCCTAGCACTTTGCAAGACTACCTGGCACACAGTAAAATGCTTGCTGATGTTTAATTGATGATTCCTGTACATGAACCAACTTTAGATGTGAGAGATTAAGCTAAGACAGAAAGGATTTAAGTCTTGTTCAGATTCATATCTCATATATGTTAATGATAGGCAGTGTGGCATTATAGATAAAACCTGACCTCACAGAGTTCACATCCTGCCTCTCACACATACTGGAGTGTGACCCTGAGCAAATCACTGAGCCTTTCATTGCGACTTTTTTCCCCAATATTTTTTGGGGGAGACAATCTGGGCTAAGTGACTTGTCCAAGGTCACACAACTAGTAAAGGATCTGAGGCCACATTTGAACTCAGATCTTCCTGACTCCAAGTCTGGTACTCTATGGGTTGAGCCACCTAGCTGCCCGAAACAAATCTCTTAAGAATGTGAATTGCAGGATGTGTCTGAGCTGGGCACCATACCCATGAAATCACAGCTCTATACCAAAAAGATAAGCATTTGTTATATGCCTACTCCGAAAGTCAAGGTCTTGATGTGGGGCCAAGGAGTTCAGGGAGTCTAGGCACCCCAATAGCCAAAGTCCCTAGAAATTAGTCTGGAATGAAGTCACTGACTCAAGCATTCTCTAAGTCAAGGTGGCAAAGATTTATTGTTATGCTGTATGTCGGGCAAGAGTTCTTAGGAAACCTGCAACCTTGGAGAAGTACAGTTAAAGTTTATATAGTATATTCTATAGTATAACCTGTGCCAAATATGTTAAGTAGGTGAGTCCAGGCAGGATTCGGGGGGGGGGGGGGGAATTAAGGAGTGGTCTGTGTTTAATATCTGTGCTTTTAATATCTACTATGCATGTGTATTGCCCAGAATTCACCAGGAAATAGCCCAAGGGGGGGCTGCATGGAGGTGTGGTTTTAGGCTTGAACCGTCACTAAATTAGCTAGCGGGCAGGGCAGACCAAGCTGCCTGCCGCCCATCAGTCATGTTTGACAAGATGGATGTTAGGAGTAAATTTCTATTCCAAGCTAGGGAGGGATTAAAGATGTATATAATGAGCTAGCAACTATACATATGACTGAGTCTAGGATATATATGATAGGTATGACCTAGTACACAGCTGCTTCAGCCAGTACACAGCTGGGTCAAACTACTAAATTCTATAGGTGCAGCTGGCTACTGTATCAGGAAGAGAGAGAAGTATTTTGTTAGGGCATGCTGCCCTTGAGCTAGAGAGAAACTTCCCGAGACAGTGTTTTGAAGCTAGGGAGATTTTAGGTTAGGGAGAAATGTGATTTTATAAACTGGGGTTCAAGTACAGGTACCCAAGCACCCCATCAGTCTCAACTAGCTAATATTCTACTGAAGGGAAACAATATATGCCCCATGATCCATGATCCAGGCTTCCTTGCTGTTATCTGAACGCTTCACTCCATCTCTTAACTGGAGACATTATCACTTGCTGTCCCCCATTCCTGAAACTCTTTCCCTCCTCATCTCTAGCCCCTGGCTTCCTTCAAGCCTCAGCTAAAGTCATCCCATCTGCAAGAAGCCCAGTCCTCTTTAATCTTTGTTCCTTTGCTCTGAGATTATCTCCAATTTATTCTGTGTATGTATGTATACATGCATACTCAGTGTGTATCTCTTATCTTCTTTCTATATAGTTGTTTGCATGCTGTCTTCCCTGTTATGACTGTGAGCCCCCAGGGGCAGGGATTTCACCTGGCTAAATGCTTGTTGACTAACTGCTACACAGAGAAGTAAATACAAAGTAATCAGGGCAACAAGTGAAGAAATCAGTAAAGTTTGATAGAATGTGGTGCTTGAGCTTAATCTTATAGGCAGCTGTGAACTATACTTGCTTATCCTGTTTCTCTGAGGGTTGATATTGTCTTCTTTAATAGGTCCAGGTCTTTCCCTATTTTTCTATTTTCCCACCAACTCATTGTTTCCTATACCACAGCAATATTCCAACGTTATACTATCTAGTTATTTTAAATAGCCTACAACAATATTAATATGGATAACATATAGTGTAGTTTCCCTATTTTTTATCTTCTGATTAAATCTATTTTAGCTTTAACTTTTTCTGATGACTACCCCTTTTATTCCCAAATAAATTCTACTCCTGATCTTTATTTGTTTGTGTGTATCTCCTATTTCCTATCCCACCTGACTTTATTTCTACCTGCTACCTTGCCCTCCTATTACTTAACCTATCCCCCCTCCAGGGACCCCTCCCTTATCCTCTCCCTCCCAGCCTAAAATCCTTCCCTATCATCTCTTCCCTCCCTAATTAGCTCTTTTCTTTGTGAATTAAGAAGACTCTCATGCCCTTCTAGACATACATGTATTGTTCCCTCTTTAACCCATTCTTGATGAGAGCAGGTTTCCAAAACTACCAGCCCTCTTTCCCCATCTACTTCCTCTGTATCAGTTCTTCCTCTGGTACCTCATTTGTATAAAAAAAAATTGCTCTTTTTATTTTTTCCTAGACTGTTTGCTTTTTAGTATCATATCATATTCAACTCTATTCCCATCTTTCTTTTGAACCCAATTACTAATAACAATCTTATCCATACAATTTACATTTTCTCATTTAAAAAGTGAAGTTTCAGGCAGCTAGGTGGCGCAGTGAGAAGAGTGTCGGCCCTGGAGTCAGAAGGACCTGAGTTCGGATCCGACCCCAGACACTTAATGCACACACAAACAAAAACCTAGCCATGTGACCTTGGGCAAGTTACTTAACCCCAATTGCCCTCCAAAAAGCCAAAACAAAAAACAAAAAAAGTGAAGTTTCTCTTTATTGAGTGCTTTGTAATTAGTCTTTAATGTTTACCTTATATGTCAGAAATTTGGCATTTTATCACAAAACTAACAAGAAACTGGTGAAACTTCTTGAGTTTGGGGAACTAAAGTGGTCAGACCTATGCTTTAGGAATGTCAGTCTCATAGTTGCTGAGAAGTTGTAAGTCAGGTTAGACCAGAGGTTCCCAAACTTATTTGGCCTATAACCCCCTTTAAAAAATATACATTATTCAGCACCCCCTGGAAATCTATTTTCTTTAACCCATTAACAGTTTTTTTCTACACTTGCTTCATTTCAAAAAAATATAAAATATTTTAAAATGACACATCTTAAATTGAATAATTTACTGTAAATTTGTGTTTTTCCCCTGCATTGAAATTGATGCAATATTGTATCATATAACTATATAGTATCAATATTGCATCATGTCACCATAAAGTATCAATATCAGGTTATGTAACTATATTGTATCATATTGTAAATAAGTCATTATACACACATTTTTGGGCTGGACTTCCAGACAATGCACTACCCTTGCCCGCCAACACTTGCTTGTTAAGATCTGTCAAAAGACTTGACCACTGATGGGTTATAACTTGCATTTTGTGTGTTTATTTGGAAAATAATGTCATCGTTACAACTTTAACTCTGTTACACAACAGATGAAACAATGTAAGTGTAAATAAGATAGATTTTAGTGTGTGTAAAGTGGATTTTTGTTATTATTTCTTGGAGTTCAATTTCCCAGAATCCATAGCCATAACAATCTAAAGATAAGAGCATCAGGGGCGGGTAGGTGGCTCAGTGAGTAGAGTGCCGGCCGGGAGTCAGGAGGACCTGACTTCCAATCTGGCCTCAGACACACACACACACACACACACACACACACACACACACACACACACACACACACAACCTAGCTGTATGACCTTGGCCAAGTTACTTAACCCCAATTACCCTCCAAAAAGCAAAAAAAAAAAAGGTAAGAGCATCAATCACAAAGGCCTTACTCCTTTGAACTGTGGCCCAGTTCATAGCCCAGCTCATGTGCTGAGTCACATAAAGTCAATCAGATGTTCAACAAATTTTCACATCTTCTGGCTCTGAACCTATCAGTTGAAACTGTATATATTCTGGGAAACTGATATTTTGCCTTGGGGCTTGTTCATGGGAAAGCCTTTTTTTTATTTTTCAGACTGGGACTCTAGGTTGCTATTATCAAGGGGCCTCCCACCTGACCAAAACCCAGATGTTGGCACTTGGTTTGGTGATGTATTTTCTCCACTTTCAAGGTAATGACCTTTCCCCTGAACAAGTGGATGATGTTAGAAAAGGAAACCTTAGGGGCGGCTAGGTGGCGCAGTGAGTAGAGCACCGGCCCTGGAGTCAGAAGGACCTGAGTTCGGATCCGGCCTCAGACACTTAACACACACAAACAAAAACCTAGCCGTGTGACCTTGGGCAAGTCACTTAACCCCAATTGCCCTCCAAAAAGCAAAAAAAAAAAAAAAAAGGCAACCTTAGGGTTGAACGCACAAGCTGGGATACTGTGTGTGCCTTGACTGGCCCCCATCAAGGCTTAGGGGAACCCACAGAGGAATCTGTGTGTGCCTTGACCAGCCCCCATCAAGGCTTGGGGGGATTTAGGGGAATGCACAAGCTGTGCCTGTCTTGATTGACCCTACTGAGACGTATGGGTAGCTGCACCCTCTCCCCCCTTCTCACCAGTCCTGTCCAGGAGGGTGACTAGGGAATGCTGTAGGAGTTGTGCTTCCATTATCAGCAACTCTTGTGAGAAAACTAAACTAGAAGAAAGTAAGATTATTAACCCCTCTGAAGGTGTCTGCCTGTCAAGAGTGGACCTGTTAGAGATACTGAAAACTCCAGTGCCTGCTGTGTGTTATCTCATTAATGATATAAACATATACCAATGGTTTTTCCAAGTTTTCTTACCTTCTCTTCTTTCCTTATGCTTCTTGCACTGGAGGCTACTAACCTTCCCCCCATCCTACCATCACCCCCACTAGGGGGTGGTATCACCCACTTTGGGAACCTATGGAGTACAGATACAAAAACAACAACAACAACAAACAACCAGTTAGGAGATAATTGCAATAGTCCAGCCAAGAGTTTGTAAGATCCTAGATTAGGGTGGTAGTGTGATGTGAGAAGGGAATGGATATGAAAGGCTGAATCTGTGTGAAACTTGGATATGAGGGTCCAAGGGGGGGTGAAGGGCTGGGGATGATTACTAGGATATAAATCAGAATGAACAAAAGAGTGGTGGAGAAGGCAGTTGCAGAAAGCAGGGGATTTGAGGTGAAAAGATAATGGATGTCTATTTTGGATATTTTAAGTTAGAGATGCCTAGATTGAGATGTTTGAATCGACATATGTATAGGTAATCCCAATCCTTTTTTTAAAGCTTGTTAATCTATTAACTCAATTATTTTTCAGGATCCTTCCATTGTGGGGCTGGAATGTGAAGGGCTTTAAAGGCCAAACAAGGAAGTTTGCATTGATTCTAGGATGAAGAGAGATGAACTAAAACTTCTTGAGTAGAGGAGTGATATGGGCTTTAGGAATACCATTTTGTCTGTGGAGAGGGGAAGAGACTTGCCCTCAAGAAGCTTATGTTCTATGGGGAGAGGAAGATGTGCACATATTAATATTAATAATGGTAGGTAGCCAAGAGTCATACAGCCACTTACCATGTGCCAAGTCTCTGTACTAAGGGCTTTATGATTATTATCTCATTCAATCCTTACAACAGCTCTGGGAGGTAGCTGCTATTTGGTAATCAGTAAATATCATATTTTGACCAAAGTCTGAATTAATCAGACTGCTTTGCCTCATTTTTAAAAGGCTCTTTTTCTGTGTCAGCAACCCCAGAGACCAGATAAGGCTGGAAGTAGGATTTAAAACAGGCATCCTGAGACCACAAATTCCAAACAGACCCAGCTTTGTCTTTGCTCTCTGAGAATACCTCGACTATGGCCCTAAGGACAAGACCCTTAACTCGAGGTATTAACTTAAGAAATGGAACTTTTTCTTATCTTAATATTTTCTAAACATATACCATGTTATGGAATGTTAATGGTAAAGAAAACACAGATATCCTGGATCATAATTTCAATGAACACTTTGTCAACTCTCTTGTTTTATTGTATTTAACATTTATTCAATTAAGAAAATTCCTTTCTTATACATTGATTTAACATTTATGGGGATCATAAATTTGTGTGACACAGCCACCCTGAATTGGGATGATCCTAAAATGGACCTAAGCTCTCTCATCTTTTTGTTCATCAGTTAGGATGTAGCTCTCCTAACTCCTTGTACAAGTCTGCTAGCTTTGGGGAAATAAATGTTGTAATTTATATTACTATTTGTCTGTCTCCTTTAACCAACTTTTTAAAGGTCGACACATCCCCATTTTGTAAATGAGGAAACTGAGGCAGCGACTTAGGGTCACAGCTAGAACGGTACGAGACTGGATCTGAACTCAGTTTACATACCCAGCCACCCTGCTGCCCCTAATTTATGCACAACGTGCAGGAAGCCCTTTCGGAATCGGGGCAGACACCAGGCTATCGTGAAGGTCAGGGTTTTGAGGAGGCATGGATTGGAAAGGGACGGGGTGCAAACACCTTACAAGCAAGCCCTCATGCCAGCCCTGATCATGGTCAAAGTAACGCCCGTTTTTCGAGCAAGTTTAATGCCCCATTATTCCCTCCTCCCGCAGCACTCCTACCTCACACTTCGAAACGAAGGTGCCAATCTTATTCCCAGTAACTAGAGCTGCAGTGCACTAACGGTGCTGAAGAAGGTCCTGAAATGCACGCCCATGGTGCTCTACGGCCACCGTACTTAAAGGCTGGCGGAGGGAATCTCAGGGCATTGAAGCAGATGTGTGGCCATGTTGGAAAAGGGCACTGTTCAGAGACTTGAGAAGAACCTTAGTCTAAGTAGGGGCAGTGAAGCCAGTGCGCCTCCAAGTCTTCTGAGGGCACTAAACGACTTCCGGCGCCTCAGGGACAGGCAGTGCCCATGTGACCAACCCCGAACCGTTTCTTCGGACTCTAGGACCGGGGTCTCCTGAAGGTCGCTTCCGGTCCCTAGGGCTGCTGAGGCGGGGCGTCGGGCGAGGGAAGGGCGCGTGCGAGCACTTCTGGGCGGACGATGAGCGGGGCCGGGCCCGGGCCGGGGGCCAGGGGCCCCGTGAGCTTCGCCGATGTGGCCGTGTACTTCTCCCCGGAGGAGTGGGGACGGCTGCGCCCCGCGCAGAGGGCCCTGTACCGGGACGTCATGCGGGAGACCTACGGGCACCTGGGCGCGCTGGGTGAGGGGCGCGGCCGCGTGGGGGCGGGCCGGGGGCGGGGTCCCACCCGAGGGGCGTGTTGTGCCCGCCGGCTGTGTGCTCCCAACTTGCTGTTCATCTTACAGGTTTCCTGGGCCCCAAACCTGCGCTCATCTGCTGGGTGGATGAAGAGACAGAGGTCTGGGGTCCGGATGCCCGGGACCCCGAGGAGGAGGCGGAGCAGAGGGGAACGGAAGACTTAGGAGGTAACAGCCTACTCCCACCCGTAGGTGTCCCATTTAGGAGCCCCTGATGTTGAGATCCTCCCAGGCCAGGTCAGTGTTTCTTCTTCACTGGCTAGCTGGGGGCAGGGGGCAGTAAATCCCTTTTTCCTGGGTTATGCAGAGCTCAGGCTCTGCTGTGCCCCTAAAATAATTCAGCTGTCCTCGTTCAGTCGTGTCCAGCTCTTCGGTGACCCCATTTGGGGTTTTCTGGGCAAAGATGCTACAGTGGTTTGCCACTTTCTTTCCAGCTCATTTTAAGGATGAGGAACTGAGCCAAGCAGGGTGAAGTGACACAGCTAGTGTTTGAGGCCAGACGGGGACTCAGGAGGATGTCTTTCTGACTATCCACTGAGACACCCAGCTGCCCCTTCAGTTTTCTAAGGACTGCCATCCTCAATATCTTCCTACTTCCTAGTGATTCTTGTGTGTTCCACTAGTGTGTCAGCCAATGACTAGATCATGGTTTGATGAGCAGTTTCTGTTCCTGAAATGCAGGGCCTCAATGAATCCCCAAAGTTTAGCACCACAGAAACTTTGCAATTAATATGGATATTAACCATGCAATTAATATTATAATGTTCACTCAAGCTACCTGACTCCTTGTTTTTCAAGGGAGTTTTTGACCCACAGACAATGACTGTCATCTCTGGAAGAAAGAGCTGAACCACTATAGTCCTTCTGAACCTACATTGGCTATATGGTGATTGGGTTATTCCTAAATAATCCACAAGAACACCTGTAGACACCAAGCTAGTGACAGAGAGTAAATCCCCATTAATTATCCTGAGTATGTGAGTCCAGTGTTAGTATAGGTGAATCCAGCCATTCCCCTTGTCTCACTTAGGAGATTGGTTTCTCGCCATATTTGGAATAAGCTTTATTGGACAAAGGCTGACAGACCTTTAATCTGAGTTCTAGACTCTTGTATTTTTTTTCTAATAGGAGTCAGGAACAGGGCTGAGAAGTGGAAGAAAGAAGAGCCTGAAGTCCAGGAAGCTGATGAAGCACATAGGAAAAACAGTCTGTCAGCTGAGGCTCTGCCAGGCCCACACCAGGAACAAGGAGCCTCTTCCTGCACTGACTGTGGCAAGACTTTGCATAAACACTCTATTGCTGCACTCCACCAATGTAATCCCAGTGGAAAGCGGTCATATATGTGTCCTGATTGTGGGCGACACTTTGCTTATCCCTATTTACTGGTCAGCCACCAACGAATGCATTCTGGGGAGCGTCCCTATCCTTGTGATCAGTGTGAGGCCCGATTCTTCCAAAAGAAGTACCTTGTCCAACACCAGCTAATCCACACAGGTGAGAAGCCCTATACGTGCCCTGAGTGTGGACGCTGTTTCAGACAGAGAAGGTCCCTAGTCATCCATCAGCGGCGCACACACACAGGTGACAAGCCCTATTCTTGTCCTGACTGCAAGCGCCAGTTTGTCTATCCCTATCAGCTGGCTACTCACCGTCGTACTCACACCGGGGAGAAACCATACTCCTGTGCAGAGTGTGGCTGCCGCTTCACATATTCCTCCTTACTGATAAGCCACAGGCGTATTCACTCTGACGAAAGGCCCTTTCCCTGCCCTGAGTGTGGGAAGCGGTTCAAAAGGAAGTATGCCCTTGAAGCACACCAGTGGATCCATCGTTCTGGCACTGAGATTTGGAGAAGCATGCCATCAGCAAGACAGTCTGCAGCAGAATCCTCTGACCAGGGTGCCCGGGATCCCCCTGTGCACTGCCGCTATTACCCAGACATATTCCAGGAATGTGGGTGAAGGAATCTGGGAAGACATGAAGAAGCTCACACTTGCAGGCTTGTATCTTCTCTATAAAGAATGAGGTCAGGCCATCTATGTGTTGGGAGGGAGTGATGAGAACTGAGGGTTTGGAGAGAAAGGAGATCTGGTAGAACTGCTGTGGGGAGTGTTATGGAAACCGAACAAGATGGGTAAAAGGACTGATGATCTCCATTAGGAGTTTAAGTTGGACGGCTGACCATGCTGGATTAAGGTCCAGACTTTCAGCCTTTCTTGGTACCCTGCTCACAGTGCCAAATGTTTTGGGATCAAGAAGGGAGTTAAGTGTAGGTTCTACCCCTTGGAGTTCTCAGTGTAGAACAAGACAAGAAGGTAACACTCCCTCCCCTACAATTTTTGCCAAAACTGTACACAGGTTTGGTTTTCTAAGGCATTGCCTTATGAAAGACCTGGTAGCAGTGTCCCACTCAGATATGGGAATGCCCTGTAGCCAGTTAGTCTGTTAGTTGATCCGTGCACTCACCCCACAAAATAGAATAACTCTAGGCAGCTGGCTAGTCACCTTGATGTTTGAACATAAAATCTCTGGTCCCTACCTTTTCCTTGAGATGGGAGTATCCTGCTGGTATCCATGTCCCACTCCAGAAAAGATGCTCCATATATAATCTACCAAACTTATGATACTCTAAAAGGGAGAGTGTCCATTGTTTTATGACAGAGGCCTAAAACACAGTCCCTTCTTTTTATTCTAATTTCTCTCCCTCATTTTCCTTCAGCTCAAGACCTGAGTATTAAGGCTGGAGAGTGGGGTGCCCCATATCTAGGGGTAGCTACATGGTACCTTTGTCTTCACTATAGTACATTTTCTTCCTCTGGAATAAATAGAATTTTAACTGATTTCAGACCTACCATGGAAACGGACTTCTTTATTAATAGATCTCTTTACTTGTTATATCCAGTTACAAGCAACTCACAAAACTCTTCTTATCTGTAATACAATTGTTCTGTCATCACATTGACCTTCTTTCTCATGGCAGGGATGAATAATTGTCTTCTTTTTTTGCTCATCCTTCTGACCGTTTATATGTATGTTTCTCTATCCCTGCTCAGTTTTGTAAAAATCTTTCTGGACTGTCCCTTACAAGTGCCTTATTCATAGTTGTCTTGACTATTAAATTATTTTGTCTATATGAGATATTAGACTCTTCCTTGTTTCTTTTGCCAAAAAACACATTACCTGTTTGCAGAAAGAATTATTTTAGAATAAGTGATATGGTTTTGATTTGGGACCCATAACTTACAATAAAAGGGTGCCCTGCCAAATCCTTTAAAAACAATCTGGGCTTCCATGATTTTCCTTGGCCTTTCGATCTTAGGCAAAGTTTTGTCCAGCTCATGTAGTATGTTTACATACATGTTTATCCATACAGTGGATTTGTCTGATTTCGGTTCCTTTTAAATTTGCTTTCTGTTGGCCATATTTCACTTGTAGGTATACAGAGGATTTGGAATTAGAGTTCCTGGGATTGAATCCCCATTTAGACACCTATCTGTGTGGCTTTGGACAAGTATTTTATCTGGGCCTCAGTTTCTTCATCTGAAAAATATGGGGTTTGGACTGCATGACCCTTAAGGTTCTTTACTGTTCTAAATGTGTTGTCTTTCAGGGGTAAGCATTTCCTCTTAAGCTGTTTGTCCTTGGGGATTGCCCCCTCATCCTTTTGCACCCTTCTCTAAACAGAGGCACCCTGTCTCTTTTCTGCAGGATGTTGACACTGGCCTATTTCTGTCAATTTCGTTTCCCTAGACCGTTCACTAGCACCTTGCAGCAATTTCCAAAGCTGGGATTTTGGTACCCCCTTTTATTCATTTCCAGCATCTCTAGGCACCTAGGTATGTTAGAAAGCTATATAATCGCACAACATACTGTTGTGGATTGAGTGGGTAGTTCTGGTCAGAATGATATTTTGTATTTCTTCCAAGATAGAGTATTCAGATGTCCCCATCCAAATCTCCACGGCCTTTATAACGAGAGATTAAGGGGAAAGGGCCCGAGAAGCTGATGGCGGCCATCTTGGAAGAGGGCGACTGCAGGCCACACGGAGGAAAATCATCTGTGTCTGGGGCAGTGAAGTCAGCGCGACGCCATGCGTACTAAGGGCATTATTCGGCTTCCGGTGGCTCCAGTACCTGGGAGCTCTTCTCAAGGCCTCAGCCCAGTAGTTCCCTGTGAACAACTCTTGGCCTTTCTCCGCCTGTGAGGAGGCTCTCGGATCTCGCACCTAGAGCTGGGCACGAGCTGGAGGGGGGGCGGGGGCGGCACGGCAGGCCGCGCACGCGCACACGCTCGCGCGCTCCTCGGAGCAGGGAGGGAGCTGGCGCCCGCTCCCCGGGAGAATCTGGGACTGACGAGGGGTAAAGGCCGCCCCGGGGACAATGAGCGGGCCCGGGCCGGGGGCCAGGGGCGCTGTGAGCTTCGCCGATGTGGCCGTGTACTTCTCCCCGGAGGAGTGGGGACGGCTGCGCCCCGCGCAGAGGGCCCTGTACCGGGACGTCATGCGGGAGACCTACGGGCACCTGGGCGCGCTGGGTGAGTGTGGGGCGGGCTCCCCGAGCGGTCCTGGGGCGGCCTCGCCGGCGTGCGGGCCGCCCCTGCCGGCCGGGCCTGCACCGAGTCTGGCCCCATTCTGAGGCGCCTCCTGTTTCCTCCCCCAGGATTCCCAGGCCCCAAACCTGCCCTCATCTCCTGGATGGAACAAGAGTCCGAGGCCTGGGGTCCGGCGGCCCAGGATCCGGAGGAGTGGGGGGCAGGGCTGAGAACAGCCTGCAGAGGTAAGGAAGGAGGAGATGACCTGCCCCAGCCTGGGCACTCCTGACGGTCCTGCAGGACACACTGAGAGAGGAGGACCCCAAGTGACAAGCAGTGCTTGCGCTAGGCAGAAACAGGGCCGGTGCAAAGGGCAAGAGTCCAGTTCTGGACCTGCTCCAAGATTGGTGGGTTCTGTCTCCTAACTTACAAGAAAGAGGTCTCAGGTCAGAGGGCGCAGATCTCTCCCTTTGTTGTTTCTTTGGGGTCAGAGGTGTTCTGACTCAGCCCTAATGAGGCTATTCCATCTCCAGGGCAGCAGTACACAGGCCTGAGTGGGAGTTCAGGTTCACCTTTCAACCACTGCATCCCAGATTGGGTGAGGACATTGATGCCTTTCACAGAAAAGCATTTCTGTCCTCAGGAATCAGGAATAAGCCCTGTGGAATAGAAGAGGCTAGGTTCTGAGCTTTGTATTCTCCTTATCCCTCAGCAGGAAACTGGAACATAAACAAGGAGAAATGGAAGAGAGAAGAACCCCAAGCCAGGGACCCTTTGGACACCCACGGGAGAGGCCAGCTACTTCAACCTGGCATCAGACTTATAGACTCAACACACAACAGACCCTTGGAACCACCATCCAAGGCTGACTTCAACAAGACTTTGCCTCAGCCCTCTACCCCAAAACCCAACTTGGACACTCAGGCTGGCCAGCGGCGCCATGCCTGTCCTGATTGTGGACGCCGCTTCACCTATCCCTCCCTGCTGGTCAGTCATAGGCGAATGCATTCTGGAGAACGGCCCTTTCCTTGTCCTGAGTGTGGAATGCGCTTCAAGCGGAAGTTTGCTGTTGAAGCCCACCAATGGATTCATAGGTCTTGCTCTGGGGGACGGAGGGGTCGTCGGCCTGGGATACGGGCTGTGCCACTTGCCCCTGTTCGGGGTGACCGTGACCCTCCTGTGCTATTCCGACACTACCCAGACATCTTTGAGGAGTGTGGATGATCTGCTTCACTGGGGATGGGGGAGAAATGATTGGAGAGGAGCTGAAGGTCTAAGCATGGTCAGAGTGCTAGAGGTAGGCTTTGATGGGCATAGAAGGGAGTAACCAAGTGAGGCTTGGACCTAAAGCCAGTTCCTCATGCCTTCTTTGGGGCATAATTCCATATTTGTTTAAAAGGGGGGAAAATGTGCCTGTAAAATATCCAAATTAAATTTTGTAAAAAATTCATTGCATACAAATAGAAGTTATGAAGTAGCTTAAATTTTAATGGAGCTATATAGTAACTAAAGTACAGTCTAGTCCAGCCTGCTGCCCTTTAAGTATCCACTATATGAATAAAGTCTTTGGCAGCACTGAGAAAACATTCACAATGAGATGAAGCATGAGGAGGAACTGGGGCTGCAAAGTCAGGTTAGGGAATAGATACAGTAGTAAAAAGTTCCAAATTAAGGCCCAGAAAAGTGGTTAAGGCAAAACTAGAGGTCCAGGACCAAATGAACAGTCCAGTGTTGGCATAATTTAGATAGGAAATGTCAGAATAGTTCTGGAATCAGGGATAAATTTTGGGAAGTAAGGATTAGCAACCTATCAAGGGTTAGAGAAGGCTGGGTGTGGTGAAGAGTTTGGAGACTGAAACCACATATAATGGGACAGCAGCCTCAAGCAGGGCATCAAGAGCAAACACATGTAAAGGCAGTTTGGGGTGAACTGTGGTCCAGCCAGATGCTTGGAGTTTAGTGATATTGGAGTGATAATTTTGTTTCTGTGTGCAGGATAAGCTAAAAAAGTAAAGACCGGTCATATCAAGACCAGTTAAGACACTATATTAGTGGTTCAGGTGAGTGGTAATGATGACATTGTTTGGCTTAGTGGAAGTTCAGTTATAAAGGAACAAATGGAAAAACCACAATAGAAAAATTGGAAGCTATGGCTTTGCTACTGTTTGGCTGGTGTGGGATGAGATATGACAGACAGTAGTCAAAGATGACGACGTTTCAAAACAGTTTTGAGCTTGAATGTTTAAGAATGATAGTACCATTGACAGCAAAAGGAATGTCACATTGACAACATGGTTTGGAGAGCACAGGGGAGTGGAAGATTTCTGATTCAATTGTGTGGATCATTTAAGGTACCCACCGCACTACGCAGATCAACTGAGAGAGTTGTCAAAGATAAGACTTTGGGATTTAAGATTAGGCCTATAGATGGAGATCTGAAAGCCATCAATATAAAAGTAACAGATATAAGAATGGATATGATCATGAAGGGAAACTGAAGGAAAAAATGCAAAGACTAAGCTTTAGCAAATGCCTATATTTATGGGGCAGGAAGGGAAAATAATGCAAAAGAGAGAGGAAGCAAGCCTTGGAATCCATGGAAAGAGTGTCAGAAAGAAGAAGATAGTCAACAGTGTTGTGTTGCAAGGTGGTAAAAGAGGATGAGGACATTTCAGAAAAGTGGTGAGAGGGGGTGGCTAGGTGGCGTGGTGAATAGCGCACTGGCCCTGGAGTCAGGAGGACCTGAGTTCAAATCCGGCCTCAGACACTTAACACAAAAACTAGCCATGTGACTTTGGGCAAGTCACTTAACCCAATTGCCTTCCAAAAAGCCAAAAAAAAAACCAAAACCCACAAACGGTGAGAGCAAAAACCAGATTTAAAGTGAACATGAGGAAGGCCCATAGCTGAAGTACAAAGTTTTTATTAGAGAGTGATAATGTTAACTTGTATCAGGATTAGAAGGGATCTTAGTGATCCTTTTGTTTAAACCTATAATTTTATAACTTAGAAGACGGAGTTTTATAGGTTATCTGATTTCTCCAAGTTAACAGATAGGCAAAACCAAACCAGAATTCAGATCTCCATATCTTTGGGACCACTGTTCTTTCTGCAGCAGCACACTACCTTCCATCAAATTTAAGCAGTTCCGGAACACAAAGGCAGACACTCCTAGAGCCCTTAAAAACCATGTTTTTAACAAAGTGGTGAAGCCAAAGAAGCCTCTTAACATGTGTTCCAAAAGATATTTTTGTTCTGAAACTGTTACCAAGGATAGGAACCATATAAAGTACATGAGGGATGCATTCCAGAATGAAGACTTACTTATGCCTAGCTTGATTTTTGTTAATAATCAGAATGACTGAGCAGTTATCTCTGTGGTCACATTCATTGGAAAACTCCATGATCTAAATGTATGACTGAGTCTACTTGTTGAAGAATTTTAAGACAGAATTATCTTCTATTGAGTCGAATACCTATTTTGTAGCAGTGGGAGAAGGAATTAACTAACATAGCAAACCCTTGTATTCTCTGCAATATTCAATCATGTAAGTCCAAAGACGTGGTTTGCCTTGGAGAAATGTGAAAGACTCTCATCATCTCCTTCTCATTTTCTTCAAGGGTACCCAGTAGATATGTGTATCATTCTCAAAAATTTCATAAAAATGAGATTTTTTTATTCCCCCTCCCAAAACCAGAATGTAGGCATATGGATTAGTAACTTTGACATCCTCTCAATCACCTTTTTTAGGTAATAGTATCCATGATTTCCCATTTTGTACCTTCCCCTCACTTGAATATCTTATAAAATGATTCCCCACCCCCTAGGCCCCCACTGATTTCAAGATTGTGTTACTTTCATCATGTATTTCTGTCACACACATACACACACACACACACACACACACACACACACACACACACACACACACACACACACACACACCTTTCTGCCTGCCTAAATATCACATCAATTCTCCCATATGGTGTTAGGTCCAAAGGTGATATTTCCTCTGTCACTAAAGATAATGAAATTAGGTGGTTAGAGGAACTTTGATTAATTTGTTCTATTCTGTTCAAGTATCTAATTACTGCCTGTTTAACCTATGAATGCTTTTGAATTTGGTTACTTGGTTCCCATGTCAAACTTTCTGTGGCATTTTTCCCTTCCACTGCTTTTGCTGTTTATGATTCTTGTAACATTCCATCTTTCTCTTAAGCATTTTACAAATGAGTTTGTATTTTAGACCATTTTTGCTCTTATTTGTCACATCTCTTCTTGGCAAAGAGATCAAATGTTTTCTGATCAAGGCTGTTTCTATCCTCTTTTGGCCTCCTAACTGGCTGTTGCTTTACATTATGTATGATTTTGTAGTATGAGTAATATGGTCAACATCTTTGCCTTTTTCCATTTCCCATTTTTTCAGCCTTGACAAACTCATTTGAATAGATGAGGCTGAAACTGTTGCAACTGTCCTTCCAACAGAAGAATGATAAAGGGAGCAGAGACTGTTGGGAAGATTAATCTGAAGGTAGTATGCTGGAATCACACTGGAAGGGATGTCAGATCCTACCAAGGAAGCTGAAAAATGATTTTGCAATCAACACACCACTGGTGACCTTGAAGAAGGAGCAGTTTCATTGAGTGGTAGGTATAGGAATCATATTTCTGGAAGTTAGGAATAGGTTGCAAAGT
Organism: Gymnobelideus leadbeateri; assembly: GCA_011680675.1. Taxonomy (NCBI): domain Eukaryota; kingdom Metazoa; phylum Chordata; class Mammalia; order Diprotodontia; family Petauridae; genus Gymnobelideus; species Gymnobelideus leadbeateri. The sequence continues at coordinate 118,725 of WOXC01002657.1, forward strand.
AGAGGCATTTGAGAATAAAGTGCTTATGTGAGAAATTTGTCAGCAAAAGAAAGGAAATAAAAAGAGGGTCCACCAGGGTAACATAGAGGTCTTTTCCTATAATAAGTGACATACATAGTGCTTGTTTGCAAAGTACTTTGCATATATTATCTGATTTGATCTTCAAAACAACCCTGTGAAGTAGATACTAGTTTTATTACTCTTCTGAAGGAACTGAAGCTGAGAGTTTGTGACTTCAACTGTTCCAACCTAGTCATTATATAGATGAGAAAAAATTAAGTGACCTGCCCAAGGTCACACAGGACAGGAGGCATTCAAATTCAGGTTCTAAACTCTAAATCCCAATCTCCATCTCCTAGGTTAGGCAGCCACTTTCAAGTGGTAAAGTGGGAAAACCAGAGCATGTTCTTGAAGATAAAGGGCACAAAAGCATTGGGTAGGGAAACTGAAGGCCCTGGAGAGAGCAAGGTGCTGGGATGAATTAGGTATACTCTGAAAAGCCCAAGTAGAAGAATTATTAACCTTTAAAACGAGATAGCTCTGTAACTGAGCCTGAAGAGGAGGCAAGAATAGAGAAATTGTGAATTGGATGTGTTATTAGAGGTCCATGATCAGATAGAATTTCTCAACTAGGTATCCAAGCAGATTGGGGGATGGGAGATGGGACAAAGGGAATGGAAGGTGGAGGTTTGGAATAGTCACAGTTGGATGTTTGCTCCAGAATGATAAAACAGACTAATAGGAAATCAAAATGAATTCTTGGTGTTTCTCACATGTTCCTATCTCGCTTCCACTAGTCATCTGAGTTTACCACCTTAGTTTTACAGTAGTCTCCAACTGCTCGCTTTCTCTCCAGGTTTTCCAACTTAAAATAAGCTTGGCAGTATAGTGTGGTAATGGGGGGGGGGGGGGGGGCGGAGTCAGGAGATGTCAGTTTTCATTCCATCCCTACTGCTGGACACTGTGACATTATTCCGTCACAGCTTCTCTCTTTCTTTTCCGAGGTCTGGTTTCTTCTAGCTCTGAAATGTACATCTATGATTCTACGGAGAAATGTTTAAAAACACTGGGGGGAAAGACGGGAAATGTTGGTGACATGATGAGGTAGAGGGAGTGAGGTCCAAGGAGGGAACGGCAGGGGACAGGATGAAGAACTAGGCTGGGCCGGGAATGGGGAAGAGGCATTCGTTCCCAAAGGCCGGAGCAGAGAATGGGGAGGACGAGTAAACAAATTCTCAACCTAAAGAATGTGTCAGTAAATGCAAAATGGGGTCGTAAGCACTTAAAAGTTGGTCACAGACTTTATGGATATTGAGAGAATGGGGAGAAAGTCGCCGGGCTGGTGAGATCGAACTGGACGGAGTGATCCCGGGCAGCTCCGCCTGCAGGTCCCAAGGCCCTGCCCCTCGGGTCTGCCCCCCACCCCCACCTCGGTCTGTGGATCTCCCTCGGACAGTGACCGGAGACCCCGCTCACCGCAGCAGCCAGAGGAGGTGTCCCGGAGGACACAGATCAGGGATCGGGGCGAGGGCAGGAGGACGCACCAGAAGCTACCGGGCACAGTCAGCGAGGATCCAGCACTGTCACGTCTTCTGCAGGCATCCTCCGCTTCCGCCGGCAACCACGGGCGTCCAATGTGCCACCGCGAGACGTCACTTCCTGTGCCTTCTGCCTGGCTTCTTTGAAAAGTTCGATTTTCTTCCCATTGGCTCAAAATTGGGGCCCCCAGAACCGTGAGCTCCCGCCCTTACGTAGCATTTCCATCCTGAAAACCACCCGGGATTGAGTAAAAGTGAGAAGCTTGGCCCCCGGTGGAGCTCGGAGGGCGGTCGCGCTTCATGGTCCCATGGCGCTCAGAGGGGTGCCCGTTGTCCGGTTCCCCACTTTACACAGGAGGAAACCGGCTATGGTGGAGACCCTCGGCTTCCCCAGTGCCAGGACCGACACCAGAGCGAACGAGAGGCCTGGGGCCCTCTGCACCACAGCTGCCTTGTGGCGTGGGGCCATAGACTGATTCTGGAGTCGGTTTCAGGTCTAGCCCTGAGATAAAAGAAAGTGAAATCTGGGAGCTTTTCCCCAGATCCTTAATGTAAATTCCTGACGCCCCCTACCATTTAGGCTGGAATGGCCTTTATCTGGTCCTTTTTTATTTAAATCAAGCTTGGAGTTATAAAGGATCATTATCAGGTGTTTTTATTTTCTGCCTTTCTCAAAACCTGTATGAACTCCAGAACTTCACATTGCAAGTGACTTGCAGGCTTTTAAAAGACTCGTGGTGTCCATGCCTCCCCTTTGTCCCCAGCTAGGGGGACTACCCAGGTACCCTAGATTTTAAACTTTCCTCTCCACCCTGAGGCAACCTCTGAAAGGTTTCCCTGATTGTTGTGCATTTCACTCCTAGGGATGCCCTAGTGTCCAGATGACGGCATTGCTAGCTAGCTTTTGATTTCTTGGTGTATTTCAAGTGTATGAGGCCGAGGTTCCTAAAGGCTTAGTCCCCTGTTCACACATGTGATTGCTCATATGCAGAGAGATCAGATTTTCATATGCCTGTTTAGATATGCCATTATTTTCTGATTCCTCCCTCTATTGGTCCCTAAACTCATCCTACCAGGACTTCAACTTACATCCTTTAAAAAGAATTGATTACATAAATTTTTAAGTACTAAAATGAAAAAGTGATCATAAAAGGGAAATTGGGGAATTAAGATGTTGTTGAGGTTTAGGGTGCTGGGACCTGGGAATACCAACAGGCCAGGTACTACCCGAAATCAGCCCAAGCCTTCTTTCAGCCAAAGAAAAACAAAGTTTATTAAAGATCCACCATATTGGGCAGACTCTTAAGAAATCTCTGCATTGACTTGACTCTTAAGGAATCTGAGCATTTGTGATTCTTCAGCCGGCCAGAATGAATCTGAGCACTTTCATAGAAGCAAAATGAATCTTATATACAGAAAGATTGTGGGAGGGATCTCAGGGTGGCCATGTAGTCTTCCGTGACTGGAGGAGGAGTCCAAGGAGGATCTTGATGGGAAATGGGGTTATTAGACATCTGAGACCCAGAACTAAGAGAATGGGATTTTGATGGGATCAAGGGGGAGAAGTAGCTAGAGGTTAGGAGATTTGGGCATAGCAATAATGAAAAGCTTATGGCCTCAGGTGAAAGCCAGATCAAGTGGGAACATTCAGTGGGATTCCTAGAGCCTGTACCCCATCAATGTTATTACTATTATTACTTTGCTAATGTATGTGTAACATAAATCAAATGTAAATAGTTTGAAGACTTAATTTTTTTTATTCCATGTGTTTTGTTAAGATTGTTGTTTATAATAAATAATAATAAGATAATAAATAAAATTTCACACTTTCACTTTAGAGTTGTTAGCTTCTCTCTCAGTAGGCTAATCTCATTAGGGTTATTAAGCCTGAGGTAGTCTTAGAGGTACCCTCTGGCTTTTTCCAGTTATGATGCCTAATAGGAGAATCCTTCTTAGCAGGTAGAGAGCAGCTCCCCCAATTAAAGAAGGTCTGCTTTGTCTTTCTTTTTTTGTTTGTTTGTTTATTTACTTTTATTTTAAAATACTCAGTTCCACAGTCCCTTGAGATTCAAATTTTCTCCCCCTCCTCTCCTCCCCCCCAGCATGTCAGCATTCACTCTATATAGGATCTACAAATATATTCACATTAATCATTAGTCAGATGTCTATAGCAGCAAGCACCCCAACATCCCCAGGGTGGCTGCCAACACAGGTTCTTAGATCTGCTTTTCTAAAGGAAAGCAACTCAAAATGGGTTAACAAGCTTACTTTAATCAATCATGTATCATTTACTTAGTTCAGGGGGAAAAGATCAGCACCCCGAACTTCAAAGTATTCAAAGAACTTACATGACAGAGAAACAAACAGATCAAGCAGACAAGCTTCCAAACTGTCCAACCATTACACATCAATACCAAATCACAGTTACCAGAGAGAGAAGCATCAACATCTGGGTTTTCAAAGCCGGGGGGCTCTTAACGGCTGCCCAGAGTCTCATCTGGTCAAATCATACAACACTTCTCAAAGTGAGCCCCAAAGCAAAGCTCCCCATCAGGGTTTATATAGCCTTCTCCTGGCTCAGAGAACGTAACAACCTTCTCGACCCACTGCCCAATCACAAAGTATCAAGGTGTGGGTGTTCCTGAAAAACAAGCCTCCCACTACAGGCTCCCGGTGCACTTAACCTAGGGGCAGGGAAGATCTTTAAATTTGCATTTCCATTACAGCAGATTGTAGATCCTGAGTTCAAGAATGTTGACATGACCTGAGTCAAAATCTTGGATCAACCTTTATCTGAGGAAAACTGTGGCAAGTCCTTTCCCTAATCCATCAGATCAGATTAAGCATCAGGGAACTCACAAGTCTTTGGCCCTGCCCCTGTCCCTGACTGTGAATACTCTTTCACTAACCCCTTCAATCTGATTTCACACTGGGGAGCACTAATATGCCTGAATACAGTGTAAAGCTTGGTTCAGAACCAACCAACATGTCTCCCTACATCTGGTCACCCACAGTTGCCCCAAACCTACCTTTGCCCTCAGTGTAGAAAGTTTTCAGCCAAAAGTGAGCTGTAAAAGCACACCAGTGGACTTAACCTGGTATTTCAGAACAGAGGGAATGACCAGCTAGAGTAAGAACTGCCCACCCAGAGTGACCTGAATCTCTTCCTGTTCTCCACCCCCATCCCATGGGCTTTCAATACTACCCAGAGATCTTCCAAGAATAGAGGTAACTTTATTGGTGTGGGGCAAAGGGTGATTGATGTTGAAGATCAAAGGATGGTCAAGAACAAAGAAGAAGAAAACAGAAAACCCTCTTTCAAGGGCAAGAAGCCCAAAGAGAGTTGAACAACAAACAAAATTGTACTAACTCCCTGTGACCTAATGGATGAAGAGTAGTACAGAGGTAATCCAGTCAATCTTTCCTGTCTCTGTGTCAGTCATACTCACTTTTGTACCCTCTGGCTTTTTACCAAATACCAAGGCCTTGAGCTGCTTCCTGGAGCCTCTCCCCATAACTCCAATTTCCTCTGTTCCTGGCTCCATACTCTCTTCTGTATAGTGTGGGACAGTAAAGGCTCTTTTAAAAACTGAGATCAGAGAGTCCCTATGTTGACATGAGGAACTAAATGAATCAGTTCCACAAGATTTACTAAATAAAAGGAAAGCCTTGGTGTCACCTCCTTGGTGTCACCTATGTGATAAAACAATGTGAATGCCAAGCAAAAGTTCCCTTCCCCAAAATACCAATTCCATTGCCTGCCAATTGTCATTCTAGCTTCATTCCTTTGACATTTGAAAACTTATACAGCATATTTAATTTTATTATGCTTTGCAGATAACACAGGTTTTTTTTTTTAAAGTTTATGTCAACTCTGCATCAAGAAAGTCTCTTAGTGCCATTTTTCCAACAGCATGTGCTCACATCATGTCATTGTGTCACATTTTGGTAATTCTCACAGTATTCCAAACTTCATTATTATTATATCCATTATGGTGGTCAGTAATCAGTGACCTTTGATGTCACTATTGTAATTGTTTTGGGGTGCAATGAACTTAATGGATAATTGTGTGTTCTGGCTGCTCTACCAACTGGCCATTCCCCTGTCTCCCATCTCTCTCCCTCTTCTCAGACCTCCTGAGACACAGCATACTGAAGAACATTACATAAATTTAGTTAATTAAGTAGTAGAAGGGTTTGAGAGTATCAACTCCAATTTTGAAACAAGTTCTACTGTGAGCAAAATGCTATCAAACATCATTACATGCTACAGAATTCTCTTATGAAAGGAAAAGTCAACTAATGCAACAAACTTCACTGTTATCTTGTTTCAAGAAATTACCACATGTCCTAAAAGATCTGAACAGTAGTTTTTGGTAGACAGAGCCTGACAGATGGCAACATGGTTGTCCAAGTGTTACTAAAGGCAACATAATTGGCACATTGTTACCACCTCAGTGGTTTCAGATTCATTCTGAATTTTTTTTCCTCTTTCAGTAATAATTGAACAGCTCCCATGTATAAGGCCTTGTGGGTAGTCACTGAGGGGATAAGATGGATAAAACAGTGCCTGCTTTCAAGTTCATCATTTATTAGGGGAAAATGAGATGCACAAATGTAGTAGCTTTTTTTTAAAAAAGAAAGGTATTTTCTTTTTTTATTAATTTGTTTACTTTTAGTTTGCAAGATTCATTTCCACAATCCCTTGAGTTTCAAATTTTCTCCCTCTCCCATGGCAGCATGCAATCAAATATAGGATCTGCAAATACCTTCACATTAAACATTAGTAAGAGTGTAAAAAAAAATATTATAACCCATGGAATGAACAATGGGAAAGAGAAAACAAAACAAGAAAAAGAAAGAGCAGGTAGTTTGCTTCAAACTCTATAGTTTTATCTCTGGATGTGGATATGTCTTTCCACCATGAGTCTTTTGGAGTTGTCTTATAACCTTGCGTTTCTGAGAAGAGCCCAGTCTGTCAAAGTTGGTCATCACACATATGTTGTGTCTGTCATTGTGTACAAATTTCTCCTGGTTCTACTCTTCTCACTCAACATCAGTTTGTATGAGTCTCTCCAGGTTATTATGAAGTCCATCTGCTCCTCATTTCTTAACACAATAGTATTCCATTACATTCATATACCATAACTTGTTTAGCCATTTCCCCAATTGATGGGCATCCCCTTGATTTCCAATTTTTGGCCACCACAAAAAGAACCGCTATAAATATTTTTGCACATATGGGGTCTCTTCCCACTTCTATGACCTCTTTGGGATACAACCCTAGAAGTGGTATTGCTGGGTCAAAGAATATGCACTTATCTATAGCCCTTTGAGCATAGTTCCAGATTGGTCTCCAGAATGGTTGAATCAGTTCACAACTCCACCAACAATGCATTAGTGTTCCAATTTTTCCACATCCTCTTCAGCATTTATCAAAAAAGGTATTTCTTGATGAAAATTATATTAAGAGGTATGGTTATCTAGAGAATCCCCTTCAGATCAGGAGGGGCCAAACAGAAATGATATTTGCCCTCAGCCTTGAAGGGTGGGTAGTATTTCAGAAGGGAAGGATGCAAAGGGAGTGAATGAAATGTGCAGATGTTTTGAGACCAGTTGGAGCAAAGTATATATGAGAAATGGACAATAGTCTGTATTTGGCTATTAGAACATAGATTTACCTATGAAGAAGTAGTAGGGGACAATGTTGAAAAAGTAGATTAGGACCAGATTTTAGAAACTCCTAGTGCCATGCTAGAGAATTTGAATTTTATCCCTTAGGTAATGATGAGAAGTCAATGAAGGTTTTCAAGCAAAGGAATTGCTGCATCGAGTAGTGCTATTATAACAATAATGTGGGGATGGGGTGTTTGATGGAGGAGTAAAGACTGATGGCAGAGAAGCCAGTGGTCCAGGTGAGGGGTGATTAGGGCCTTAACTAAGGGAGTTGCAATTAGAATGGACAGAAGGCAATATATTCAAAATACAATGAAATGGGAAAAAGTGACTGGATTCATCAACTGATTGGATAGGTGGAGCTGGTATGAGGTAGGGAGAAAAGTAAAGGATGACCAGAGATGTTAAATCTTGGTGACTAGGAGAATGGTGATGCCTATAACAGAAATAGGAAAATTAATAAGAGCAGTTTGGGGGTAGGAACAGTCTTAGGCATGCTGGGTCTGTGGGGTCATCTTGGTTGGGGTCTGCTGATTAATTGCAAATGCAGAACTAGAGTTTTGGGGCTGAAGATAATAGATTTGGGAGTCAGGTTCACAGAGGTCACAGTTGAACTTAGAACAGGTATCACCATCCAGAGAAAGAAAAGAACCAAGGACAAAGGGAACATTTATAGTTTGAGGGCTGGCAGAAGAGGAGAAATCAGTGAAAAAGAGAATTGGTTTCTATGATTGATACAATTCAATCATAGAAACCAAAGGAAAAGAATGTTTCAGGGAGGGGCGGCTAGGTGGCGCAGTGAGTAGAGCACTGGCCCTGGAGTCAGAAGGACCTGAGTTCAGATCCGGCCCCAGACACTTAACGCACACAAACAAAAAGCTAGCTGTGTGACCTTGGGCAAGTTACTTAACCCCAATAGCCCTCCAAAAAAAGCAAAAAAAAAAATGTTTCAGGGAGAGAGAAAGGAGATGTTTAAGGGTATTACATGTCACACAGAGTTAAAGAATAAGGACTAAGAAAAGAACATTGGATTTAATGATTAGGAGGATGATGGTGACTTTTGAGACTGTGGGGATAAAAGGTATGTTGCAGTGGGACAACGAGGAAACCAAATCTGGTCAAAGTGCAAAATTCAGAGATGAGAAGTATTGATGAGGTTGTAAAAGCAGGTCATAGGCCTTGGAAAATGAGAGCTCAGAAACTTTAATGACCATCTAATCTAACCCATCCCCCCAAATTGTAAGCTTCTTGAGGGTAGGGACTGTTTCATGTTCCTCTTTGCATCCTTAGTACCTAACTCTGTAATTAACACATAAGTCAACTTAGTGAATGTTGTATGTGGTGACTGGCACACAAGTAAGCCTGTCACACAGCTGTCACATGGGAGAGCTGGACTAACCCAGGTCTACAGACTCCAGAGATGTAGTAATGAAGGCAACTCTTTTTCCTCATCTCTTCCCATGCTACATTCTTTTCTCTCTAAGACTTCCCTATCTCGAAAGCTCTAAACATCCCTCATCTCTTTCTTTGCTCCAGTATCTTGATGAAGGGGTGACCCTCCTCATCAAAGTAAACCTCTCTTCCTGTGCCCTTGGTCTCACCCCCTTCCAGTCTCCTATAGCAGGCTGTCACCACAGCCATCCTTCTCCCCCTTCTCTACTGATTCCTTTCATACAGCCTTCGAATATGTTCCAAGTCTCCTCCATCATTAAAAAGCCTTCCCTTGATCCTATCATCTCTTCAAATTACTGTCATAGGATCATGGACTTATACTTGGATTGCACCTTAGAAACCATCTAGTCCAACCACCTCAATTTACAGATAAAGAACCTATGATCCGAAGGTAAAGTAACAGGTTAGCAAGTGAAGGAGCAAGATTCAAATCCAGGTACCCTGACTACAAATTCAGCACCCTTTCCACTGCTCCTTGAGGCCTCCCCTTTCTCAGCCATATTCCCAAATAAAGCTATCTGTTATTTACATCTAGCCCTGACTTTCTTTAATTTCCTTCAAGTCTCACTCTCTTCCAGTCTGGTTTCTTACCTTATTACTCAACTGCTAGGTTACCCATTATGTCTTAAACACTGGATTTAATGACCCTCTCTCAATTCTAATCCTTCTTGACTTCTCTACAGCATTTGATATTACTGACCACTCCTTTCTGGATACTCTGTCTCCCTGAGTTTTCATGACACTCGTCTGTTGGTTCTCTTTGTATGCAGATGACTAGCACGTGCACAGACACAGGAAATGTCAGATCTATATTTCCTCATCTTTCTCTTGAACTCTATGGTCCCACATCACTAACTGCCTATTAGGAATTTCATATGTATATTTGTCAATATGCATTTAAAAAGAATTCATTATCATCCCTCTTCAAGGCCTCCTGTCTTCCTAATGTCTTTTTTTCTCTTGAAAGCATCTGCATGCTTTCAGTTACACAGGTTCACAACCATGGAATCATTCTAATTCTTCCTTCTCACACTCCAGAACCAGTCCACAGGGCATACCTACCTGATTGTCTCCAAATAATCTTACATCTATTCCACTCTCACAGCTACAACCTTCCTTGTCAGATTTTATGGATTTTTATTTGGCAGTCTCTCAGATTTGTCCTTTCTCTTCAGTTTTCATGGTCACATTCTAGTTTTAGTTGTTGGGTTGTTTTTTGTTTTTAACCTCACCATACTATGCTTACTCCAACCCATTTTGCATACAGGCAATAGATTAATCTTCCTAACATCAGACCATTACCCTTCCTAAATAAAGTTCAGATTCAGTCCTGGTATTCAAGACTCTTCGATATCTATAACTTAATTTTTCCAGTCTCATATTATTTCCTCCCTCCCTGTATTCCATACAAACCAGTCCATCTGACCCAAAAAGCCTGTAGTTCATGTAGGCAAGGGAATGGCCTCATGAAAGAAACTTCGGAGGAAAAGGAACTTGTCACCCTCAAAACCATCCCAAACCTCAGATTATAAATTTCTGTCTCCCTCACAGTATGGTATCACATCCCATGTTTTGCATAACGTTTTGAAGGACCCCATCCCTGAGAGCCCTTTTTGTGCCTGCCTACTTGCAGTGAATCTGGACCCGGAGTAAGAGCAGCCTCCTTGAGGGCTTGAGTTTCTTGGAATAAGGGAAACTGCAAGAGTCTTGTACTTGTTGTGTGACTCTGACATGTCATAACCTCTCTGGCCCTGAGTTTGCTGCACGTGTAAAATGTGAGGATTGAATCAGAGGATCTGCCGAGTATAGCTAAGGTTCATGAAGAACAGCAGACACCCGTGGGTGAGACCCAGGAAAAGTCACGCGCGTTCTTCTCTTACTGTTGTTATTTCTGAAATAGAAATTTTTCGAAGAAAGTTTCGTCTAGGTCTGATCCTCGTGGCCCACCCCAGGTGGGGAGTTTGTGCGGGCATCTCAGGGCCACAGCTGTTCCAAGCTGTGCGCCTGGGGCGGAAGAGCAGTGAAGCCGGAGCGCCGCCATCTTTTCTAAGGGCACTCTGCGATCACATCCACCTCCTGCCCTGCGGGAACCGGGTCCAACGCCACCGGCTTCTCCCAGCTTCGGTCCGGCGGTGGTTTAGCAAATACTTCCGGTCCTCGAGGTTCCGCCCCGTCCTGCGTAGGCAGAGCCTGGGCTGTCCTCGGAGAATGAGCGGGGCCGGGCCCGGGCCGGGGGCCAGGGGCCCCGTGAGCTTCGCCGATGTGGCCGTGTACTTCTCCCCGGAGGAGTGGGGACGGCTGCGCCCCGCGCAGAGAGCCCTGTACCGGGACGTCATGCGGGAGACCTACGGGCACCTGGGCGCGCTGGGTGAGGGGCGCGGCCGCGCGGGGGCGGGCCGGGGGACCTGTGGGCTCCGCAGAGGCCGAGGGGAGTGGGGAGTGCACCGCCAGAATGACTGACGAGGGATCAGACCTTCCCTAGATCCGGGGACCCTACACCTTAATCTTTTTTCATCCCCACCCGGTCCAGGATTTCCAGGTCCCAAACCAGCGCTCATCTCCTGGATGGAACAAGACGCCTGGGACTCGGACGCCGGCTCCCCCGAGGGCGAATGGGACAAGGCAGTAACCTGTGGAGGTGAGGCATGGGTGCGGGGTGCTGCTCTTGGAGTCCCGAGAGACTCAAGTTCGGTGATGCTTATTTGGGTGACAGTGGGCAAATTATCAGCTTTGACTTGGAAACTAGCTAGTTCTGTGCCATGGCTGGTGGAGGGGGTTGTTTCCCCAAAAGGCTTTCACACAGTAGGCGGTAGGATTCAAAAATAAAAGTTCTTTGTTATAAGGGATGATGGGGGGGGGGTTAAGATCGAGGGAGAGATAAAAGCGATATAAAAGCAAAAAATACCACTAGTGAAAAATTTTAAGAATAAGCAAAATCTTTTCTGGGGGCAAAGAATAGAAACTGGGAAACGGCTGAATAAATTGTCATATGTGATTATGATGGAATACCATTGTGCTATAAGAAATGATAAGCAGGATGCTCTCAGAAAAACTGGGATTTACATGAGCTGATGCAAAGTGAAATGAACTGTGCACGAAGGAACAGCAAGATTGTAAGATGGTCAGCTGTGAATGACTTAGCTTTTCTCAGCAATACAATGATCCAAGACAACTCTGATGGACTTGTGATGAAAAATGCTATCCATCCCCAGAGAAAGAACTGATGGTGTCTGAATTCAGATTGAAATATACTTTTTTTTACTGTATTTTTCTTGAGGTTGTTTTTTTTTTTGTCTACGTCTTCTTTCACAACATGACTGTTATGGAAATGTTTTGCATGACTACACATGTATAACCTATATGGAATTGCTTGCCTTCTCAATGGGGATGGGGTGAAGAGGAAGGGAGAGAATTTAGAAATCCAAGTTTTAAAAACAAATGTTAAACATTGTTTTTATATGTAACCGGGAAGAAAATAAAATACTAACTAAATTTTTAAAAGATAAAAATAAGCAAAATAAGGTGGAGTCTGAATTAATCTTTTTCCAGCAGGAGCTAAGAACAGGAACAAGGAGAATAGGAAGCTGTCTGGAGCTGAGGAAGGACCTGTGAGCAAGACGCTGGAAGGGGCTGGACAGCCCCCAGCTAGGACTGGGGAACACAAGGATCAGCCAGGAAAGCTTCCCTCTGCTCCCACAAGCCCCAGTCTGTGTGTCAGCCTTTCAGTTCCAAGGACTGACAAACGCCATGGCTGTAACATATGTGGGAAGCACTTTGCCTGGCGCTCCACTCTGGTGGAGCACATTTACACCCATACGGGTGAGAAGCCCTTTTGTTGTCCTGACTGTGGCAAAGGCTTCAGCCAGGCCTCTTCACTTAGCAAGCACCGAGCCATCCATCGGGGAGAACGACCTCATCGCTGCTCTGACTGTGGTCGGGCCTTTACTCAGCGCTCAGCCCTTACCACTCACCTCAGAGTCCACACTGGGGAGAAGCCCTACCAATGTGCTGACTGTGGCAGATGCTTCAGCCAGAGTTCAGCCCTGTCACAGCATCATCGTGTCCACAGTGGTGAGACACCCTTCCCCTGTACTGACTGTGGCCGAGCCTTTGCCCATGCCTCAGACCTACGGCGCCACCGGCGTACCCACACAGGTGAAAAGCCATTCCCCTGTCCCGACTGTGGACGCTGCTTCCGGCAGAGTTCAGAAATGGTTGCTCACCGACGAACCCACAGTGGTGAGCGGCCCTATTCCTGCCCTGAGTGTGGGAGGCGATTCAGCCAGAAGTCAGCTGTAGCCAAACATCAGTGGATCCATAGGCCTGGGGGCAGGAGGGGCCAATTGGCTGAGATACTACCTATGCAACTTGTCTCTGTCCGGGGAGATTTAGATCCTCCAGTGGGGTTCCAGCACTATCCAGAGATCTTCCAGGAGTGTGGATGACTAAGGACGATGGAATGGGAGAAAACAAACATCCAAAGATGGCCCAGCATTAGACCAAGAGTCTGAAAGGGAGAGCCTAGGTATGGACATAAAATCTATTGCTATTGCCTCCTCTGATGGTTTAAGAAAGCCAGAGTTACACAATGGACAGAGTTGCTGTACTAACTCCCTGAGGACCTAATGAGTGAGGATCGTTATCCTTCCCCTTCCCTTTTGGAGTTTGTTGTTCAAGTAGTGTCTGACTCTTTGTGACCCCATGAACCATAGGACACCAATGTTGTTCATAGGGTTTTCTTGGCAAAGATACTGGAGTGGTTTGCTATTTTCTTCTCTGGTGGATTAAAGCAAACAGAGGTTAAGTGACTTGCCAAGGGTCATACAACTAGATTTTAAGTCTTCCTGACTACAGGCTCAGTGCCCTATCCACTGAGTCATTTAGCTGCCTCTTCTGGAGTTTACCATCCTTCAAAGCCACATCTCTGTCTACTGCCCCTCTGCCAAAGGCTCCAGCTTGGGATGGCTACTAGTAACCCTGAATTCTCAGTTTTGAGCCTGACCCTATCCTTGGTCTTTCCTCAATTGATTCCTAGCAGGGAACTTCTCTGCTACAGCAGGAAGGTGTATGTATATATGTAGCTCCTGGCTGTTAGGGCTAGGACCTCCCTCCTTTGTACAGTGTAGGATAGTAAAGAAGTTTTCCTAAGAACTGCCTCTGTGTCTTGATAGTATAGCTGGGGATCTTCCCTTTTCCCTCTCTTCCCTCCCCCACCCATCCCTTTCAATCAGAGTTTTATATATATATTTCCTCCTTACTACAGCAGGAGTGGGAGAATGTTAGAAAGAATAACATTTTAAGGTAGAGATGGAAACAAGAAAAAATTCTCCCACCTCTTTAGTATCATTCCCGACTGAATACTTAATGACTTGGAAAGAGAAATGGAGGAGACTGAGATTTGGGCTAACACCTGAGAATTAAAAGTTCACCTGAACTTTAGAACAGAAAATTGGGAGTTTAGGCAGTTAGAGGGACCAGGATAAGGAGAGAAGAGAAGTAGGTTGTCCCTCCTCCAGGCTCTAGGAATGAGCTCTCTACCACACTTGATGCTGCCCCAAGCACTTGAGCCCCTCAACACTAGACTGAGAACCAACCTAGAATGCAGGCCAAACTTAAACCAGTCCAGACTCATGGTGGAGAGAACACAGGGCTCACAGTCATATTGGCTGTTTACGTGGCAGATGAATCGTTTCTCTCTGTGAACACAAACATTCGTACCCAGAAACCCAGTCATATCACATTCTTTATCCTATGGTGCTACCTCCCAATGTCAAGTCCATAGTCGGTGAGCACCTGTTAGTGCAATACTCGATCTCTCCCACCTGTTCCCCCTTTAACCCTCATCCTATAATGATTAGGATTAAATCAAAACTCCAGCATTAGATACTTCTACCCAAGGAATAGACAGACAGTGTCTCCTTTACACTGACAGAAATGTCCCCTGACATTGGCTTTGAAGCATGTGAATTTGAGAGAGATTTTCCCTGGGGGCCATTGCATTGAACTGTGGAATGATGAGGGTCTTATCCACCAAACCCAACAGATATCTCACCAGCACAAATTTAGGCATTCAGCCAACTGGCACCTGGCAGTCATGGTTCATGCATGAATTTCCAGAGCCCCTTTAAAAAGCCATACACAGTCCATCTTCTGACATCACAGAGTTGTACACGGAAGGTAGGAAGCTGAGGGGCCCAAAGCCAATTCCCACCAGAGACCCTCCCTTCCTTTATTTCTCCACAAAGCTTTCCATTCCCCCAGAGCTTCAAATTATACATAATGCTCCAATGGTTAGACCCCATCTATACTTGACTATTTTCCCTGAGTGGAGCCCCTTGCCATCTCTTCTCCTCCAGGTATGACCTCTAGTGCAAAAAGCAAACACGGTTCATTATACTCAGGACATGTGGGATTTCTACCTAGTATAGACATTTTTACAGAGCAGGGGCCAAGCTAACCAAAACCCCATTCACATATCCCACTGCTACATCTCCACTATAGACTAGTGACTGGGCCTGAAGCTAAAGTTCTTCAACTAAGGTCAATTAATTTCCCAGACTCAGTGCTTTGCTAAGACTTCTTGCCACTATGAACACACCTGTGGTGAAAGAAGGGTTGTGCTTACCCCCAAAGTACTTCCCACAGTTGAGATATTTGTAGACTCTTCTGCCTCTGACTATAGTGGCACTGGCATTGACAAGAATAATTGGGGGGGGGGGGCTAGGTGGTACAGGGAACAGAGCACATGCCTTGGAGTCAGGAGGACCTGAGTTAAAATCTGGCCTCAGACACTTAACACTTACTAGTCATGTGACCTTGGGCAAATCACTTGACCCCAACTGCCCTGCCTTCCCATCTCCAAAAAAAAAAAAAAAGAGTGATTAGAAACTTCATATGCTCAACAAAGGATGGGGAACCTGCAGCCTCCAGCCCAAAAGAATTTGTTCTGTGAAGTTTGGATTCAGTCAAAAGGCCACACTTGGGGACATAGAGGGCTATGTGTAGTCTTGTAATGGACATTGATGCAGATACAGGAAGGCATAGCCAATTAATATTTTGGGGGGTGCTTTTATTAGCCAGAGGCTGTATCACAAAAGGGAAGGCAGCCCTGAGCAGTCTGTCCAGCAAGCTTTTATACAGTAAAAAGTACTTCCTGAAACAAACAGTGGTCAACAAGGCAACCGTTGCTACATAGGGATATAAATTAAGGGGGCTGCAAGCTAACGGGGCAGTTCTTTGTTTTAGTTACATCTTGGTTACAACACAGGTACAGGGCAAGATTTCACAATGGTCATACCTTTACGCTAGGTTCTTGGAGCCCTCTGAGGGGCCTTGTGAGGGGCCTTGTGTAGGAGCTAGCATTATGGGAACCTAACTGCCACTTCAGTCTCAAGACCAAAGGTTCCCCAGTCCTGCTGTTGATTAGGGAGGCTGCTCCCTCATGTGGGAAAACTTGGAAGCCAGTGCCATTCAGGATTCATGTAGGGCATTTGATCAGGGCTATGGCTAAAGGTCTTGTTACAGATCTGGCAGGAATATGATCATTTCCCAGTGTGGGTTCTCTTATATATGATATTAATATTCTGGGAAAAGCCCTTTGGGTAATCTTAACACTACTAGGATTTCTTTTTTTTTTTTTAAGATTTGTAATTTATTTATTTTAAGCTTTCAACATTCACTTCCACAAGATTTTGAGTTCCAAATTTTCTCCCCATCTTTCCCCTCCTCCCACTCCAAGATGGCATGGCATGCTTTCTGATTACCCCTTCTCCCAATCTGCCTTCCGTTCTATCACACCCCCCCTTCCTTCTCTTATTCCCTTCCCTTCTATTTTCCTTGAAGGCAAGATAGATTTCTCTACCCCATTGGCTGTATATCTTATTTCCCAGGCACATGTAAAAACAATTTTTGACATTTGTTTTTAAAACTTGAGTTCCACATTCTCTTCCTCCTTCCCTTCCCACCCACCCTCATTGAGAAGGCAGGCAATTCGATATAGGTTATACATGTGTAGTTATGCAAAACACTTTCATAACAGTCATGTTGTAAAAGGCTAACTATATTTCCCTCCATGTTCTATTCTCTCCTTTGACCCTGTCCTCCTCAAAAGTGTTTTCTTCTAATTACCCCGTACTCCCATTTGCCTTCCCTTCTATCATGTCCCACCTGCTTAGTGCAGTTTAAAGCTATTAAAAGTTTCAGTTAAATCATCATTAATCTCTGTATCCCTGCCAAGTTCATCTTCTGTTTGAGGGTTAAACATATTGGAAGGCTAGAAACACTTTGATGAAACACTGTTGTAAATTTTTATTTTTTTATTTATTTATTTGCTTTTTGGAGGGCAATTGGAGTTAAGTAACTTGCCCAAGGTCACACAGCTAGGTTTTTGTTTGTGTGTGCTAAGGCTGGATCTGAACTCAGGTTCTTCTGACTTCAGGGCTGATGCTCTACTCACTGCACCACCTAGCCACCCCTGTTGTAAATTTTAATAGCTTAAAATGGAACTATAACTTTTGTGACACTTTATGTCCCCTAACCTGGGATTTTCTTTCTATTGACAAGGCTATTGGGGTTAAGTGACTTACTCAAGGTCACACAGCTAGTGTCTAGTGTCTGAGGTCACATTTGAACTCAGGTCTTCCTGACTTCAAAGTTGGTACTCTATCCACAATGCCACCTAGCTGCCCTGAACTGGGATTTTCTTTGAAAATTTCCATATTCCCCAGCCTTTCCCACTTGGGATTCTCATTCTTACACTCAGTCCTTATGGTAAGAAAAGGGAGAATTTAAATGCTAGCCACTTCAGAAACAATCTTCTAGCTTTTCCCTTTCCTTTTGAGCTTCTTCTCCTAGGCACCCAGCAAAAAGAATGATTCAATGCCAGCAACTGATGTTGTAGGATGGATGGTGAACAAAATAGTTGGGCTAGGAGAGCACAGTTAGGCAACAATGCTGGTTTAGCGGAGTAGTATATTTGGTTATATATCTTTCTTGTTTATACATGGAAAGTTTTACAGTGGACTTTGAATCACCAGTTTCTCATGAATGCACTCAGATAACATAGAAATCAGCAAAGACTGACTAGAAAGCTGCTTCCTGCATGTCCAGACTGCTTGAAGCATACACAGCAATATTTCTTGATACTGATTTCCAAATATTCTTTAGAGGAAAAGATATGGGACACCTGTCCAGAGGGACTTTGTACCTTCCCAGATTCGAACAAGTCAACAAGTCTGAACTCAGACACAGCTCAACAAATCCTTGAACTTGGAGCAAGTCAACAAGTCCCTGAACTTGGACATCTGCTCAAGAATCTATTAGACTTTGCCCTCCACAATTCAAGGGTCTCTAGTACAGCAACAGCAAACCTACTGTGTATGGTTCCTACCAAACTAAAAAAGAATACAACCTATAAACAATCCTTTCTTAAGAGGGCATGGTGGGCAAGTGCTAAAGAATCTTCCTTCAGTTCTAGAGACCTACATTTCACACTTCTCAATTTCCCTGAGAGCAGTGGTATGAAGTGGTATAAAGAAAACTAGATTTGGAGTCAGGAGATCCAGCTTTGAATCCTGATTCTGACAACTTAGTTTTACCAGTGTTCAGGGACATCTTGTTTCCTTCTCTCAAAAACACAAATAACCCAGCACAACCTACTTTGCAGGGTTGTGTGGCAAAACACTTTCTAAACCTTTAAGCACTGCTGAAAGGTTATCATCAGGTCCTTCACCCTCATCGCTTCTTTTTTTTTTTTTTGGAGGGCAATTGGGGTTAAGTCTTGCCCAAGGTCACTCGGCTAGGTTTTTGTTTGTGTGTGTTAAGTGTCTGAGGCCGGATCCAAACTCAGGTCCTTCTGACTCCAGGGCCAAAGCTCTACTCACTGTGCCACCTAGCCGCCCCCTCATCACTTCTTACATACATAATTACAACTGCCTCTTAAATGGACTTTCTGCTTCCAATCCCTCCCCTTTCCAATCTTTTCTCCCTATGTAATCTTTCTAAAGCACAAATCTAACCATGTTAGATTTAGATTTAGATCATAGATTTAGGACTGGAAAGGACTTAAGGAGTCATCCAGTTCTCCACCCCATCCTCCTTATTTTACAGATGATGAAATTTGGGCCATGTAAGGAGAAATAATTTGCCCAGTATCTCATGAGTAGTGAACTCCTGTCCTCTGACTCTAAATTGAAGTTTTCTTTCAGTCATCATGCTGTGATTTCCTCTGCTTAGGAACCTTCCCTAGCTTGCAATTTGAAGCCCTTCATAATCAGGCTCCAATGAACCTATCTAGACTTAGTAGTCATTATACTCCTTCATGGACTGACCCACTTCCTACTTTCTCCATCTTCTGCTTCCTTGCCTTTGCCCACACTGTCCCTGAATGCATTCGTTTCTTCCTTGCACCTCTTAGAATCTCCCCAGATGTCTTCTCCATGAAGACTTTCTTATCCTCCTTGTTAGTATTCTCTTCCTCCTCCTTGTATTATCAAGCACACACTGATCTCTAGGCTCTCTGTATCTATCCCATTACTCCCCTAGAACCTCCTTCTCCACCAAGACCACAGTTGGTGCCTAATAACACTTGTTAGCTTGGTCAGTGCCCAGTTCTTTCTGGTTGTGATTTTGACAGGACCCCAGCTACCTCCCTTCCACCATCCTCCCATTCCCCAACCCAATTCATCTAGATAACGAGATCTGGGAAGTTCTTGGCTTACAAGAAAAGAAAGGGCCGAATTTTCTTCTTTCTCCACCCCCCCCCGCCCCCATCTTTCCCTAAACTTAGGTGTGAGGCAGCCAGGTGGGCCTGCAGTCAGGAAGATCTAAGTTCAAACCCGGGCTTGGACACTGTATGGGCAAGTCACTTAACCCCTATTTGCCTCAGTTCCCCATCTGTAAAATGGGGTCACGCTGGAGAAGGAAATGGCAAACCACTCCAAGTATCTTTTCCAAGAAAACCCCTCGGACATGGTCCTTGTGTCACGGAGAGTCGGACCTGCCTGAACGACCTCCCCCCTTGCACTCACCTCTCGGCGTCCCATTTCCCCCTAGGATCCTTTACCCCTTTGGCAACGAGTGTCAGGGAGGGGAAAGAGGAAGGGGAAAAAAGGGAAACTGAGCACCTAGGAGCCCAGAGATTCAGATCAAGCGGGGGGGGGGGGGGGGAAGGGGGCGGGAGAAGGAAAAAGGGAAGCGGGAGGGTCTGGACCAGACAGGAAGCGGAAGCGCTCGGTGCCTACCCCCCCCACCTTGGTCCTCTCTAGGATTTCCTGGCTATAGAAGGTGGGAAGCGTTAACCCCTTGAGTGTCTGGAATCCGTGGGCATCCTAAGAAGGGTTTCGACGTGTGGGTGAGTGGGAGTGGGAATGAGGAGGGGGGACGGGACTTAGGGAGAGCAGAGGGAAGGGGTAGTGGGGGGGTTGCTTTTTCCTTCACTTGTCTGATAGGGAGAAAAACTGAGGGGGAAAGGGTGGGGACCACTTAAGGAACCCTAAGGACCGCGGGAGGTCTGGGCTTCCCCCAAGCCCTTTGCCAGAGCTGGAAGACCCCGCCCCGTGAGTGCCTTCGGGCCAATCAGGCTCTGCTAGAGGCTCCTCGCGCCTGGAAGCGACAGTTAACGCCCCCACGAGTAGGAAGGAAAGGGGCGGGGAGAGAAGAAATGGGCGGAGCATACGAACTATGAGACCAATCGCTAACCCCCTTTTGGTGAAGGAAGGCGGTGCCTCCAGACCATCCCGCTTGCTCCGCCCCAGCGGCGGGGCCGTCTCCTTGGCAACGATCCTAGACTAGAGGGAGGGGCAGGCTCTAGGAGGGGTGGGAATTAGGGCTGGAGAAGAGGGGTGTGAGAGAGGGGATGAGCAAAAGGCGGGGTGGGGAGCCCCGGGTGAGTCAGGGGAGCCTGGGCCTGAGCTGTGCCCACTAGCAGGGGCGGCATGAAGGGGCTCTCCCCATGGCAGCCGGAGGGCTCCGCTGACTGCCACGCCGCTCCCGAGCCCCGCTGGAAGGCAGGAGGAAGCGCTTCGAGGAGATCTCGCCGTCCCCGAGTCAGAGGGAAAGGGCGGCGGCGGAGGTTGATCGCTGAGCCGGAGCCAGGGCACGAGCCCGTAGGGCCAGCCGCCCCGCTCCTCGCCGTCCCCAGAGTCTGGGGGCTGCTGCTCCGGAGCCCCGGGGGGCCTCCGGAGCGACCAGCAGAGGGACAGACAGACAGCCGGCCCTGGCTCTGGGACCGAGCGTCCAGTCCAGGCCACTATCCTTACCCCACGCGGTAGCTGCTGCTGTTCCTTCAGCACCTGCCCAGGCTCGCACCCCGGGGCCCGGGGCTCGGTCGGCCAAGCACAGGGTTAATGCCACCGAGTCGCACCTCCGCGGAATCCTAGAGCGGCAACGGTGCCAGCCTAGCGGGGAGCTGGCCGATCACGGACACTTCCTGTGCAGGGGGCGGGGGAGGGGGCTGGGCAGCCGCAGCCCAGCAAGGGGCCGGGGAGCCGGGCCACCAACACCTGGGTCCCAGGAAGGGTGTAGGGGCTGGAGGGCCGTCGGTCTAAGGGTTCAGGCCGCCTAGATTCTGAAAGGGGTCGGGGACCTTGGGAAGAAAGTGGGAGTGAGCTGGAGGGAGGAGGGGGAGGGGAGGGGGGCGGGGCTCCGGGGAGGGAGAGCTGGAGGCCTGGGGTCAAGACATCTGGATTCTGGGAAGGGGAGCGGGGCCCCAGAGGCGCGCGCACACGCACGCGCTCCCGCCTACCTCGGGGTGCTGGGCGCCCGCCGCTCAGGTGACTCTCGGTGCACCGCGGGGACACCCGGGGCCCACGCCGAGGGCCAGAGAGGGAAAATTACTCTTGTTGTTCTCCAGAGGCTTCCCTCGGCTCCTGATTTCTAAGATGGAGCAAGAGGCCAGGCCGTGGGGCCTAGATGCCCAGAGTCCTGAAGAGCCTGAGAGCCACAGAGGCACCCCCACAGGTGAGGGCTCTGGAGCTGCGTATGCTGCCTGGGCGGGGGGCGCCTGGGCCTGGAGAGGACACCCGCTGGGGGGGGAGGGGGATGAAACCGAGGGCACCCAGCGGGGACTGGAGTAGAGAATGTTGGGATGACGAGTGCCAGACTCTGCTTTTCTTTCCACAGGCAGTGAGTGTGGCAGACGGAAGAGCATGAGTGAGAATGAGGAAGAGATTCCTCAGCCAGAAGACTCTGAGAACGAAGATGTTGAAGAGATACCCTTTGGGGTTGAACCCCAGAGCCCAGGTTTTGATGAAATTCCTGAGATGCCCCTGAGCCTCGAGGAGAAGGATCCTCTGGATCTCTCCCTGGAGGATGATCCCTACGCTGAAGGGTATGCGGATCCACCCCCTAGGGACCTGCCACTGGGGACCACCTTTGAGATGCCCTCAGGGACCCTGCTCACTGACCCCCGATTTGAGATACTTCAGGAGAATCCTCTCAACCTCCCTGAGACCATCCACAGCCAGCCTCGTCGTGGTGGGGGCCCTCGAGGTCAAGGGAGGCAGCCCCCACGTCCCAACATTTGTGGTATCTGTGGGAAGAGCTTTGGGCGGGGCTCCACACTGATTCAGCACCAGCGCATCCACACAGGAGAGAAACCTTATAAGTGTGAAGTATGTGGCAAAGCCTTCTCACAGAGCTCGGATCTCATCAAGCATCAGCGCACACATACTGGTGAACGGCCATATAAGTGCCCCCGTTGTGGCAAGGCCTTTGCTGACAGCTCCTACCTGCTCCGCCACCAGCGGACCCACACAGGCCAGAAGCCCTATAAGTGCCCATACTGTGGCAAGGCCTTTGGCGACAGCTCCTACCTCCTGCGCCACCAGCGCACCCATAGCCATGAGCGACCCTACAGTTGCCCGGATTGTGGCAAGTGCTACAGCCAGAACTCATCCCTTCGAAGCCACCAGCGTGTCCACACAGGCCAGAGGCCCTACAGCTGTGGCATATGTGGCAAGTCCTTCTCACAGCGTTCAGCCCTCACCCCTCATGCCCGAAGCCACACCCGAGAAAAACCCTTCAAGTGCCCTGAGTGTGGGAAACGCTTTGGCCAGAGCTCTGTGCTTGCCATTCATGCCCGTACCCACCTACCTGGCCGAACCTACAGCTGTCCTGACTGTGGGAAAACCTTTAATCGCTCATCCACCCTGATTCAGCACCAGCGCTCCCATACAGGTGAACGGCCCTATAAGTGTGCTATCTGTGGAAAGGGTTTTTGCCGCTCCTCCACCCTCCTTCAGCACCATCGTGTCCATAGTGGTGAACGGCCCTACAAGTGTGACGACTGTGGCAAGGCTTTCTCACAGAGCTCCGACCTCATTCGCCACCAACGGACGCACGCAGCTGGGCGACGCTGACCATGGAATCCCAGGAAGCAGGAAGAGGGTCACATTGGGAGGGGGTGGGGATAAGCAGCCTAGAGACATAGTTTTTTGGGGGGGAGGGGGAAGGGAGAAGGGTTAGGGTCAGATATTTGGTTTCAGAAAATGAAATTGAACAAAAAACCTCTCTTAGATGTTGGGGTAAAAAAAAAAAAACCTCTATGCTCCAGGAGAGGGAGCTAGGAAAGAATTGAGTATTCTGTCTTTTTCTGGGCAACTTTCCCCGAAAAAGTTTTTAAATAAGGTGCAGGAGCCAACAGCCAAGAGCAGGCCTTCCCTGTGCCCTCTGAAAGTCTTTGGGAGAATCAGAGAATAGGCAGAGCTGACTGCCTACGCACCAGTGCCATCTGCTGGACTCCTGGAGATGGCGAATTGCTAGATGTAGGGGAATAGCTCGATAGGTGGTTAGATAGAGTGGGAATTAGCTTAGTTGGGGAGCTCCCAGACCTACTTGGAGTCAGGGAGAGGGTGGGACTGAGGATTGGGGTGGGGATCCGAGTATCTGGATTGGGGCCTGGCCCCAGCGTTCAGTCTGGGGTCTCCTCTGCTCCATCCTGCTGCATCATCACTGATTCAATAAAAACCTCCACATGGAAATAGAGTGCCTCAGCCTCATCCATCCACCTTGGGTTGGGGTTTTTGTTATTTAGTCATTTCAGTCATGTTGGACTCTTCATGACCTCATGTGAGTTTTTTGTGGCAAAGATACTGGAGTGGTTTGTCATTTCCTTCTCCAACTCATTTTACAGATGAGGAACTGAGGCAAATATGGTTAAGTGCATATCTGAGGTCAAATTTGAACTCAGGTTTTCCTGACTCCAGACCAGGCTCTCTTATCTACTAGATGCCCTGGGTTAGGGCTAAGCTATGTCTCTCCCATCCTGATTGGCTCATTCTAGGTTGAACCCAAACTGCTTGGAGACCAGATAGACTTACAGTAAGGAGAGAGGTCAGAGAAGAGACAGTAATGCATATTTGTTCCACCCTAGCCAGACTGGTAACAGCCAAGTAGCAGAGCTACTTAGGGGAAGAACTCTAGTCTAGTGGTTCCTCTTTCCAGTCCCAATATGATCAAAGGCCTAGATGGATGGGGCCTGTGGGAATCTCCGCCCTGGGGTAGAGGGCTAGGTGAAGATTGGATTGCCTGATGCCTTTGGGCTAGGGAAGGGTTGGTTTTGTTTTGTTTTCAAAGTGTAGGGAAAAGCAGGTCTAAGCATTAGAAACACTATCAGGAGTCTTCTGGTTGACTGTAGGTCAAGACTTGAATATGTATGGCTTCCCAGGTTCTGGGACCCTAACTTCTTTCCCACTGCCCCCCACCCCTCCTCTCACACATTTCTACTTTCTCCTCTCTAGCATTTTGGCCTCCAGTTCTCCAAAACTGAGCCACTGTCTGCAACATGGCCTTTGTTGTTGAGTTGTTTCAGTCATGTCCCCATGACCCCATTTGAGGTTTGCTTGGCAAAGACACTGGAGTAGTTTTCCCTTTCCTCCAGCTCATTTTATAGGCAAATAGGGTGAAGTGACTCGCCCAGGGTCATACAGCTATTACATATCTGGGGTCAGATTTGAATTCAGGTCTTCCCAGCTCCAGGTCTGGCGCTTTATCTACTTTGCCACCCAGCTGCCTCAGCAATATGGCATAGGGGAATGAAAAGTTGATGGGGGGAAGGGAGCTACCATAACATTGTCCAGGAGAACAGGACCAAGGAGAGAGCTCTAACAGGAAGTTATGCACCGTGTGTGACTTGTCTCTGGGTCTAAAAGTGAAGGTAGGGTAGGAAACTTCAAGGTGGTATTTTCTGATTCACATGCAGTCACCTTTTTTTTTTCCCACGTTGGGCCTCTAGTCTGGCACTTACCAGCCTGGTGAGAGAGCATTGGGGCCCAGGTTCTGTTAGTGTGGCCTTTCCCAACCCAATTCCTTTTCCTTAATCCTTTACTGTCTCAGACCGTTGGTTTCCCAGCTCTGAGTTGGGAAATCCTTGCTCTCGGGTATCATTTGCTCTCTAAGTCAAGTGTCTCCCCAAATGAATGGAAGGGTGGGAAAACTTTCACCTGGCTTCTCCTGAGTTAACTCAAGTGATAGCCTCACACTTTTAGCTCCAGAAGGTTAAGCAGAACACACTCCTCCACTATTAGCTTAAATCTCCATCTCTTCATCTCCAACTCATTCAGTTCCTTTTTCTTTTGGTAGAAAAAATTATTTCCAAGCCAGTAAGGTGTCCCTGGAGGTAGGATGGGAGGTCAGCCATGGATAGAACCCAACCCCTGTAGAGAAACCCCTGCTATCACCTTGTGTAATAACAGAAAATTGTAGAACCCTAAAATGGTAACTATTCATCCTTAATTTTCAAAGAGGCCCAATGATATCATGGGTGTTAATTTGCTTGTTTACCCCACTCTCTCTTCCAGAGTCACCAAAGTTCAGTGGAAGAACAAGAGTCCAGATGACTGGCAATGGCCCAGGATCCAGTGGATGACCTTGGTGCCTTCTATGCCTGACCAAGCGCCTTCATGGCCACTGGAACAAATTGTTCTCATCTGCTCATTTGCCAGGGAAAGTCTTCACGTGCATGGGGTAGACATCTCCCTTACTTTCCCAAAGGGTTTGAGGCTATATCCATTATCCTCAACACCTGGCTTAGCCTGTCTGTCCAGAAGGTTTACCAGATGTGGCTGCTGTACATTCCACATGGCTTCTTGGAGTCACAGCTGAGAGGTGGACGACCAGCCCTCACCCCAAAGGTACTAGTCCTCCCTGAACACTCCATACATCTATAGAACTCTATATGAATGAAGGAATGAATAAATGTCCCAAGCTCTGTACCCACTTTAACCACCGGAGGGAGCCCAGAGGCAACTCTTCCCCCAACAACCATCCCTGCTAGCTTAAAGAGAGTTGACCTCTGACTAGACAAGAAGCTGATAAGGAATTTCAGGCTATTGTCCTCATACCTTTTCCCTTCTTCTCTTTCTGTCTCTGTCCTATTCCCTCAGATATAATGGGCAGACCTTAACCGCAGACTACCTGATTAAGTCACAAGTCTTCTCTAAATCAAGGGCCTCATATTTGTTCAAAAGGTGTTCAGACTCCCCAAACTAGGCGGGAGTGTGCCACCAAACTGATCCCCAAACCCCCTTTGAAATTTCTCTATTATAAAATCAGAGAATCTCTGAGCTACAAGGAACCCCAAAGGTCATCTAGTCCAGATGATAGCTACATTAGAATCTCTAATTATGTGCTGATAAGGGTTCACTCAGTATTTAGTTGAAGACCCTCAGGGAAGATACTTTACAAAATTTGACTTAGAAAGGCACAGAATTTTAACCAATTTCCCCCAATGGAAAAGAAAACTTCCAGAAGATAAAGGGGTTTTGAAGAAGGATGGGAAGGCAGGTTAAGGAGAGAGGAATGGGATGGAACAGGAAAGGGATTTATGGTGTATTGAATCTCAGTGATGAGAGACAATTCCTACCTACTGAAGCAGGTCATTCCACTTGTAGGCAGCTGTTTTCCCTTATATGGAGACTAAAATCTGACTCTCTGCACCTTCTCTCCATCACTCCTACTTCTGCTCTATGGGCTGATCCCAAACAAAGCAAGTTTAACCCCCATCTTCCATATGACAAAAGACAGTTGTCAAGTTACCATAAGTTAACTCTCATTCAAACTAAATATCCCTAGTGTGAGTTGGCCCAGAAATGTGAGAACAGTCTACATGTATTTCCAGCTGCGCATATTTCCAGGAAAAATGCTTCCTAGTCACTGCATGTGTTCCCTCCCTGGCTGGTAGTGTGGCTTCCTGTAGGAGAATATACATCTATGTCAAGCCCTCAGGCCGTATGTTGTGCAGGCCCGCTTTACACAAATCCCTGAGCAAAACTATGTGAAGTTCCAGTAGGGCAGGCCTTCACAACATACCTCCCGAGGGCTGCTCTGGTGGGTCTCAAGTTATCTGCCAGCTGTATGATGTGCAGGCCTGATCTATGTTAACAGGGAAATCCTTTTTGTTAATTATCTTCTAATGCTATTTAATTAAATGTCTTTTTCTTTGTCCTCTAATTAGCTTATAAAAAAATATCAGTGTGTGGTTTGTCAAATAAGACTGACCTGTATCCAAAATGTACCTTAAACCTGGTGTAGGGTTCAACAGAGGTCCAAGTACAGCAAAGGGGATAGATTAGTGGTCTTTTTTCTTTTTCTTTTTCTTTTTTTTGCTTCCTAGATTTGTAGTAAGTATTTGTTTGAATTGTAGCTCTTTGCTACAATTTGTTTCTTAGATTTGTAGTAAGTATTTGTAGTAAGAATTTGCTTCATAGATTTGTGGTATGTATTTGTTTGAATTGTAGCTCATTAAAAGTCCAAATCTCTTTCACAGAAATTGTTTGTCCAGTTTTGTCTCTACTCTTGTATCCATATAGTTCCTAGTTAACAAAGTAACAACATCTATTATCTTCCAAACATCCCCGAGAGAAGGTATCATTATGTCCATTTCAGATGAGAACCAGGAGCCCCTCAGTGATTTCCCTAAGACCATACAGGAATTCAGTGGCAGAACAAGAAGTAGGTTACATGTCCCTTAATTTCCAACCCAGGATATGTCACTCTGAGACATAGGGGCCACTTGACAGAGTGTGATGTGGGAGATACTGGAAACATCCTTCCTACCCTCTGCCCCTCCCACGTCAAAGAACATCCTCTGGGGCCTTGATGGAGACAGGATCAAGATCAGAGAAGAAAAACCTTGTCATCTGTTATCTCTTGACCTCAGTCTCCTCATCTGTGAAATGAGAGGATTGTAGATAAACTCTAGGTTTCATTCTACATTTCACAGATGATCTCTCAGGTCATTCTGACATATGATTCCAAGTACAAACATCTCAGTCTGGTATTTAAGCTCTCCATATTCTGTTCCCAACCTTTCCATACTCATCTCCTGCTGCTGCCTTATGTACACCCTATGTTCCCACTATGATAGGCCTGTTCCCTTTGCTCACACTGATCACACCCATTGCTGTTTTTCTGTCTGAATTCTACTCAGCTTTTACGGGCCAACTCAAACACAACCTCCCTGATCATCCCAAAACACAGACCTCCTATAGTTCTTGCCGTCTGCCCCTTATCACTTACTTCTGTGGCCTGGTATCATTCACTGACTATCTCATCAGAGGCCATCTGTCTTCTCTTCACAGCTAATTCAGAGCTGAGAAGCTCACAAAAGATCCAGGGGCAGATGGTGTTCTCCAACACCATCTTCCCCAAGGGGAAAGATATTTTACAAAATTTGAGTCAGAGAGGCATAGAATTTTAACCAATTTCCCCCAAAGGAAAAGAAAAAGAGGACAAAGGGGTTTTGAAGAAGGATGGGAAGGCAGGGTGAGGAGGGAGAGGAATGGGATGGAACAGGAAATGGATTCATGGTGTATTGAATTCAGGGCTGGGGAAGAGGGTTTGGGGGTCAGGAGCCCTGTTTTTTAAGATTCTTTCACCATATCCAAGAGATGTATGAGTGTTTGCTTCCCACAGCCCTTTCTGGTCATCACAGCTGAAAGGGATAAACTACAATATGAATGACAGCAGCTCCTTGAAGGCAGGGTTATTTATTTGGGGATCTCCATCTGTATCTCAGATATCACAGGTTCTGTGTTTGTTGAATGAATTTGGATGACTTTCCAAAGTTCTTTCATATATATTACCACTTCAGATCCTCACAACCTCCCTATGAAGTAGGATAGATATTATTTGTCCCCATTTCACAGATTGGAGAACTAAAGCTCAGGGAGGGGAAGGGACTTGTCTAAGGCCACACAACAAGTCGATGGTCAAGGTAATACTAGGTCTCAGGATTCCTCACTATCAGCCCTGAGATTTTTCTGACTTTGGGGCCCCAGGACCCTCAGGATATTCCCTGAGAGCTCACACTTCAGTCTGCACAACCTTCTCCTCCTCCTTCCTCTGGGTGAAGGGGTTCTGTGCAGCCTGACTCAGCACAACCTTCACTTTTCCCTTCCTCTGGGTGAAGGGGCTCTGTGCAGCCTGGGTCGCCAGCAGCTGAGGGACTGGAGGCTTGGTCTGTGATTCCATCCTGGACTGCACCATTAGCTTCCATCTTCTCTTTAAGGTCCCTTTTGAAGAAGCCAACCTGCCCATGGGAAGAGAGAAGAGTGAGATGTTCCCAAACATCAACACTGATCCTTCCACTCCTCTGCTCATGCCCTTCTCCTACATCCAGAGAGAGAACCTTCAATGGTTTTAGGTGCCAATCCTTGTTTATCCTTCAGAGCACAAACTTCCTTCCTTTTCTATTTGTATCCCCAGCATTTAGCCCTTTGCTTTGCACATAGAAGGATTTAATACATGCTTTTCCAATACTTCCATTACTTTTTCATACATTACCTTCACAATTTTGCTTAAAATTCACCTCTTCCAGGAAGCCTTCCCTGATACACTCCATTCAAATCACTCACTTGGGATCCCAGAATCTTTGTTTCTCTTCTGTATACAATACAACCTTGTCCCTAAAATGAGCAGGGCCCCTTCTTTCCAGTTTCCCCACAGTAGCTAGTACTGGAGCTGTATAGCCATACAGTACAGGAAGATCACAGAACTTGGAATCAGGAGATTTGTGTTCAAATCCTAGCTTGGCCATTTATTTGCTGGCTATGTAAGTTTGAGCAAGTCACTTTGCTTCTCTGAACTGCGGTATCCTCATCTACAAAATGGGCATGACTATACTTGTTCTGCCTCCCTTACAGAATGAAGTGAAGATGAAATAGGGATGAACCTACTTTGTAAACTGTAAAAGAGGAAATAAATGCAAGGATCCATTACTATAGTCAGGGAAAAGCAAAGCTCTCAGGCAAAGCCTAGAGCAATGATTACTATTAATTTCACTGATCCCAGAATATGTGGATAGAAGCATTTGAGGGACTGAATTTGGGGACCAGGGCCACAGTTCTATGGTGATAGTCTAGTTCTGAAAGGAAGCCAGTATTGCATTTGGAAATAATAATACAATCAATTGAGAAAATGCATAGTTAGGAAAGGAGATTGGCACCTTCCAGAAATACTTAATTTCAAAGGGGATCAGTAACAACAATAGTTTCTCAGGGACTCTACAGCTTAAGGAGGAATATTCATAAACTGGAGGTTTAGAGATTAGTGAAGGTTCTTAAATCCAAGTCATATGAGGATAGTTGAAAAGAGCTGGAGATGTTTAGCCTAGAGAAGAGAAGATTCAGGGAGGATGTGATAGCTGTCCTCCAGGGCTGGACTTGGTCTGCTTGGCTCCCTAGGGCAGAATTAGGATTCAGTGGGTAGAAGTTACAGAGACAAATTTAAGCTTGATACTAGGGAAACCTAACAAAGAGAGTAGTCCTAAGTGGGATGGGGTGCCTCAGAAAATAGTGGGCTCTACTTCATTGAGGCCTTTAAACAGAGACTGGAGAATTATTGGAGGAGGGCATATTATATTGTAGTGAGAAGTCCTTGTTGGATAGGGGTTGAACTAAAAGGCTCCTAACAACTCTGATAATTTATGCAATTGTGTCCTCTGCAGGTAATTAGGTTGAAAGGTGAAAGGTAATCAGCAAAGGACCATCTAAGGAGGTGTGTGGAAGGCTGGTCTAGTCCTGGGCCTTGAGGATGGAGTCAGTGTATGTGCTGAATGTGAGCATCAGGGGGTTTGAGCCAACTACATCTCCCCACCTTCTGCTTCCCTGAGTCACACTGCCCAGTCCCAGGCACTAACCTTGTGTCAAAGGCATGCTTGCCTGAATGTACTATCCAAGGGGTTGTATCTTCTCATTTTGAGAAGATCAGGAACTTTTTAATTGTAGGTGATAGTTTTATTTTTCCCTATTCCCTTCTCCCAGCAGTTTTGGAAGGATAAAGGACATCATTTTAATTGAGTAAATGACAATGAAAGGATCCTTCTACTCACCTCCCTGACTTTGCCCCAGACACACACCCTAACAAGGGGTTTCCTGATTGGCCAAGAGAGAGTCAGAGATTTCAGAATACAAAGATAAGTTCCATTTAGAGTAGAGGTATCAAACAGTAACTCTTCCCCATAGGTCAGAGCAAGATTAAAATGTAATTGGGAAATACTTAACAAAATAAATAAAAATGCAACAAAATGTAGATAACATTACACTTTAAAATTAAGTCAATGTGTGACTAGCAGGGATGCCCTTAGGCATCTAAAGTACTCAGGTAGGAGAATCACTAATCACCTTGTAATTTTCTCCCTGAGGAGACAATATTCTCCTTTATGATTTTTTTTTTTTGGGGGGGGAAGCAGGGCAATTGGGATTAAGTGACTTGCCCAAAGTCACACAGGCTAGTTTTGTGCTAAGTGTCTGAGGCTGGATTTGAACTCAGGTCCTCCTGACTCTAGGGCCAGTGCTCTACTCACTGCACCACCTAGCTGTCCCTATTTTATTTATTTATTTATTTATTTATTCATTCATTCATTCATTCATTCGTTCATTCATTCGTTTATTTATTTTAAAGCAACTGGGGTTAAGTAACTTGCCCAAGGTTACACAGCCAGTTTTTTTGTGTGGGTATTAAGTCTGAGGCCAAATTGATCCAGGGTCCTCCGACTCCAGGACCAGTGCTCTTCCTCACTGCACCACCTAGCCATCCCCTAACCACCCCTATTATTTGGTCGGGGGGAAACACACAAAAGAACCAGAAAAGTAGCAGTAATAGTTCACACTGGTAGAGTATAAAGCAGGTAGCTAGGTGGCACAGTGGATGGGCCTGGAGTCAGGAAGACTCATCTTCTTGAGTTCAAATCTGGCCTCAGACACTATCTAGCTGTGTGACCCTGAGTAAGTCACTTAACCTTGTTTACCTCAGTTTCCTCATCTGTCAAATGAGCTAGAGACGGAAATGGCAAACCACTCCAGTGTCTTTGCCAAGAAAACCCCAAATAGGGTCACACAGAGTCAGGCACAACTGAAACAACTAAATAACAAAAGGAGTTTGAAGCCCTTTCTTCACAGACGTCACAAATATTACTGTGTCCCATTTCACATATAAGGTAATTAAAGTTGAATTTGATTGGCTTATCCAAGATGACATGACTTGTGTCAGAGCCAGACATGATTCCAAGTCTGGCTTCCCACTACATTCAGTGGGGACAAAATATTCAGGAAGCCAGGCTGGTTTAGGAGCCAGGAAGGCCAAGGGGAGTAGTGCCTAAAGTGGGCTTCCTTGATCAGTAAAGTAGTGAAATGTAAAATCCCTTGGAGCAAAAGTGAAATAAATTTCTTAGATCAGCTCCAACAAGGAGCTGGCATCACCCCAAGAAACTAAGATCATCAAGGCTTAAGGATTATGGTCAGTTCCTTTACTCACCCATTGCTGCCCACAGGAGCTAAGGAAACATGGTACAATGGAAGGTATGTGAAATAGGAGTGAGAGTACACAGGTTCAAATCCAAGCCTAACTACTTACTACCTATGTGAGCCTGGGCAAGTCATTTAACCTAAAGGGGACTCTATTTCCTTTTCTGTAAAAATAAATAGGCTGGACAAATTGGCTCTAAGTCCTCTTCCAGCTCTGAATCTATGATGCCATGATCTTAGGAATGGCTCAGCCAACCATGGGACTTTCCAGAATCCTAGACCAGCAGAGAAGAAAGAGACCTTCCAGCTCATCTTGTCCAATCCCCTCATTTTTACGGAGGAGGCCCAGAGAGAAGCCATCTACCCAAGACTGCCTGGGAAGCTGATGGCAGACATGGGCCTAGAACCCAGGCTTCCTGCCTCACCCCCTCCCCCCAACACCACCCAGCCTTAGTATCACTATGGCATTTGGCCTCAGACTGTGGGGTGGATAGACTCTTGGGCTTCTATCATCTCTTTCCCTGAGGAAAGCCCTTCTCAAGTCTGAAGGATCCTCACCTTGTAGAGCACTCCAAAAATCAGTAGGAAGAGGAGCAAGCCACCAATGCTACTAAGCACATAGAGGTAGAGAAGATTCTTCTCATGTATGATGTCCACCTTTGTAACAACCTAAGGGAGAAGAGAGGGATTTTGGAGACAAGGCTTTTCTACCTTGTAGGAAGAATTTCTAGGAGCCAGGAGAAAGGGGGATGATTCCCGAATGCTGCAGAATACCTGGGATTGGGCAGACACCTTGTCATAGAGGTGGTAGTATTTGCTGGAGTTGAAGATCACAGAGATGTTGCTGGCCAGGCTGGACATGGAAGAGGCCTAAGAGGGGGAGAATTTAGTGGCTGCCTTAACCCCAGCCCCTACCCCACAGGCCCACCCCCATCCCCATCCATCAGACCAACCCCAGCGATCTCAGCCACCTCGTAGGCTGCCTACCTGGATCTCTTCAGTGATCTCCACTACCCCACTCACTCGAACCAATATCTTTCTCCTGAAATCAACTACACACCGGAAGACAGACCCTAGGACATGGGCCTTGGGAAAAGGGGAGAAAGGAATTAAGTCAATTTTATGATGCCAGGATCCCCCACTGGGGTTGGAGATAGACTTGATGAATGAGTCTACTTACTCCTCACCCTTCCAGTACCTAAATGTTTACCTGGGTGGGATGGAACAATTCATCCGGATCCTCAAGATAGCAGGGTACTGGGGGTTCCTAGAGGCATGATGGGGGATGGGTCAAGGAAGGAAGAATTCTCCATTACCTCAGAACATGGAAAAGGTATTGCACCAGGTTACTCTGAATACAAACCAGCTGTTTCTGCCCCCTCCCTGCTCAGATCCTGATATATACTGATTTCCCCACCCCTAAGCTACCCACCTTAGCTACTCAGGCCTTCCCAACTCAGACCCAAGCATCTTGTATTCTCTCCCAACTTCTTTTTTTTTTTTTTTTGGCTTTTTGGAGGGCAATTGGGGTTAAGCGACTTGCCCAAGGTCACACGGCTAGTTTGTGTGTGTGTGTGTGTGTGTGTGTGTGTGTGTGTGTGTGTGTGTGTTAAATGTCTGAGGCCAGATCTGAATCCAGATCCTCCTGACTCCAGGGCCAGTGCTCTATTCACTGTGCCACCTAGCCGCCCCTCTCCCAACTTCTAATGCCTGCTCAGGCTCATTAAGCCTGGAGCACAATGTGGCTCCTTGTAAATAGGAGCATTTGAAAGACTGAGGCTGCCACTCAGACCCAGGCCTCCCTTTCACCCATCAGATACAGATATGTCTCAGACCTAGGCATAGAAATCCCCCTAGCTCAGGCCCAGGAATTCCCATCCTTCCTTAGTATTCCAAAGCTTCCAGGTTTTTCCATTGTTCCCTCTGATACCAACCACTTGAACAGTCCAGTTCTTTGTAGAGAATTCCCTCATCTGGCTTTTTGGCACAAAGACAAGGACTTCTAGAGTGGGTGGGGCATCAACAAAAACCTGAGTCATCACCTGGGGACAAAGAAGAGATTGAACTCTCACATTCGGTGCCTTGTATTTCCAGATTCTACTCCTATCCCCACGACCTCTCAGATAACTCATTCCCTACCCTTCAAAATTAACCTGAAGCTATCTTTATTGACAACCATAAGGCTCTGCCTTCAGCCCTATGTTGACCAATATATTTTTAAAATTACAGCTATCTTTTGCTTTTATATCCACTAAATTTCCAAATATATTCCTCTCTCCTCTCCCCAGAGAGCCATCCCTTCTAACAAAAAATGGAAAAAAATTTCAGCAAAACTAATCCATACATTAACCACATATAACATTATACCCAATATTCCATATGCAGAGTGCAAAGAAGGGAGGAACACATTTTCTTGTCACTTCTTTGACTGGCCAACATTTTTAGGAATCAATGACTCTGGGAAAGACATAGAAGGAAGCAGTCTGGTAGAGTCAAAATAGGACTGAGCTAGGAGTCGGTACACCTGGGCTCTGACTTTCCTGTGTTTGTGATCCTGGGCAGATCTCTTCCCCTTTCTGAACCTCAGCTTCCTCCTCTGAGGAGGTGGCAAAATAAGGGGGTTGAACTCCATCATCTCTTCCAGTTCTAGATTCTGAGAGTCTCTGAGTCTTCTCAGGTTTGGATCCTAGGACCAAAGCTGTAAAACTGGTTATCAAGTTCAACCCTTTCTTTTTACAGATGGGAAAAATGAGGTACATACTAGTGAAGTGACTTGCCTAAGGTCACACACAACTAGTAAGTATCTGAAGTAGAATTTCAACCCGATTAGTTAACACCAACCATCACAGTAACTGGGTTTAAAATTATCTGGAGCAATAAGCTGAAATCACTATGACATCCAACAGGAGTAAATGCAGAGTTCTACATATAAGGGCTTGTTGTTGTTGTTGTTGTTGGAGGCAAGCAGGGTTAAGTGACTTGCCCAGGGTCACATAGCTAGTAAGTGTCTGAGGCAGGATTTGAACTCAGGTCCTCCTGACTTCAGTGTCAGTCCTCTATCCACTGTACTACCTACCTGCCCCTGCATATAAGTTTTTAAAACCAATTGCACAAGTAAAGTATAGGGAATCAATCAACAAGCATTTACTATGTGCCAGAGGGCAGTTAGGTGGCAGAGTGGATAGGGTGCTGGGCCTGGAATCAGGAAGATTAATCTTCCTGACTTCAAATCTAGTCTCGCTTACCAGCTGTGTGACCCTGGACAAGTCATTTGACCTCATTTGCCTCAGTTTTCTCATCTATCAACTGATCTGGAGAAGGAAATGGCAAACCACTCCAGAATCTTTGCCAAGAAAACCCCAAATGGGGTCATAAAGAGTCAGACATGACTAAAAAATGACTGAACACGCACACGCATGTGCCAGGCATTATACTAAACATTGGACTGACCACAAATTTAACAGGAGCTAACATCATGATGGCCTCCTTAAAAAATGAATACCTCCTTGGTTTGTACCAATTGAACTGTAGCATCCAACGGTCCCATTGTACTACTTTGAGTATGAGTCAGACTACATATGGAATGAAGTGTATCTAGCTCAGGTTTTGGGCACTACATTATAACAAAGAGGAGGGGTCCAGAGGAAGACCGAAAAAGCATCCCATAAACCAAACCACATACCTGGTTCAAGTAACTGGGAATGTTTAGCCTAGAAAAGAAAAGCCTAGGTTGCAGAGGGATCACACTGGCTCTCTAAAAGTACCTGAAAGGCTATCAGGTGAAAGAGTAATGGGATTAGTTTGCTTGGAGCCAGAAGTCAGAACCTGGGCCAGTAGGAAGAAAGTGACAGAAAGTGACAGCCACATTTTTGGCTTATTATAAGGAACCTCTAACCATTAGAGCTGTTCAGCAATGAAGCCAGAGTCTAACCTTGGGTATGTTTAAGAATTAGGCACAATGATCATTGGCCAAGGTGGCTATGAGGGGTGAATCCCACCTCTGGGATGAAATTACCCCTGAAGTCTCTCTCAGTTCGAAGATTTTAAGATTTAAGCTTAAGAGTCCATGATGCCTACCTCATAAATATGCTGCACCTTGCGGGTCTTGGGACCTTTGGAGGTGAAATTGAGGTACAGAGTGGAGTTTTCCTGCCTGTGAATAGAGAGAAAATGGAAATGGTAGGTATGGGCAGCTAGAGGAGGGAACATTGGGTATTATATCCTACAGAGCTAGCAAGTACTATGTGAGAAGGAGAGAGGATATCATCTTCAGCTCAGTGGCTGCCTTCCAAAACAGAATAAATGTAAAGTCTTGCATTTAGGGTTAAAAAATTAATTTCACGAGTAAAGAATAGGAAAAACATGGCTTGAAGATCAATCAGTTAGCATTT
The DNA here is from genome assembly GCA_011680675.1 of Gymnobelideus leadbeateri. NCBI lineage: Eukaryota > Metazoa > Chordata > Mammalia > Diprotodontia > Petauridae > Gymnobelideus > Gymnobelideus leadbeateri. The sequence goes on from WOXC01002657.1 coordinate 155,523, forward strand.
ACTAAGTGCTTATTATTGTCAGGCACTGGATCCATGTGGCAATTACACATATGAAAAAGATCTAAGTGTTTTAGTTAGCCACAAGTTTAACATAAGCCAATAGTGTGGCATGGTTCCTAAAAAAAAAAAAAGCTAATCCTGCCTTAATTGCACAAAACAAAATCTAGTACTCAGATATACTTGCACATCCTCACCAGCTCACAGGGGAGCAAGAACAAAGTAGCTGTAGATCGAGAGAACCCAGAGCTCAGTACCGGTTCTGCCCCTTACAACTTACATGGTCTGGAGCAAGTCCTTTCCCCTCTCTGGGCCTTAGTTCTCTAACCTGTGTCATGCAGAGGTCCCTTCCAGCACTAAGTCTATGCTCCAGTGATTCCCACTCCTGCCTACCCCAGAGATTCGAGACAGGGACCCTTGGCAGCAACAAGGAAAGGGTTAATATCACCAAAGATACAATACAAATGAAGATGCAATATCCCGCCCCCCCCCCCCCAAAAGCAGAGGTATCGAATATTTGGCCTACAACACTTCCAAGTGTGGTCTGAACCAGATCAGAATGTACTTGGGAAATATTAAACCAAATAAATAAAAATGCAACAAAACACAGATAATAATTACATTTTTCAAACTGTCATTATGTAGGCCACAGGGATCCTTGCATATAGATCAGTGGTCCAATTTCTATTTGAGTTTGACATCACTGCCCTAATGGGCCTCTTGGTCCTCTCCCAGCTCTTATACTTTGTGTTTGAGGTCTCTCTTAACTCTAAAGTTTTGTGTTCCGATGTCCATTCCAGCTCCAACACCCTATATTTCATGTTCCATATTCATCCAGCTTGGGAATTCTATGTTCTAAGGTTCCTTCCAACTCTAACATCCATGTTTTAATTGAGTGGAGATAGAATGTGTTTTTGCTGTATGTGCCCTTTGCTGGCCTGTACTCCCTTCCTTAGAGAAAAACACTATCATATCCTCTGGGTTTTCTTGGTTCAGTATCTCAGACAACTGACCACACGATTCTCTAGGTCAGATTCTCCAAGGGAATCTGGGACATAATACAGCAAAAAGTCTGATGAGTCTAGTTAACTAGGGATTCTTGACTTTCTCATCTCATCTTGGCTTTTGGGCTATACCTACTGAGTTCATAGCTCCCTTCCTTCAGATCTTTTGATTCTGCCACACAAAGCTTCCTAATAGCCACCATGACACTTTCTTGCTCAAGGACTTTCAATGGTTCCCTGTTGCCTATCACAATTTTTTTTTTTGTAGATATATTTTTTCAATGTTAATTTTTTATGAGATTTTGAGTTCAAAATGTTTTCCCTCCCCCTCTCCCCAAGATGGCAATCTGATTTGGTTGAGCAACATATGGTATATCATTAGACCTAGGTTCATAGTGTGGCTCTAGGCAAATCCCTTCATCTCCCTGAGCCATAGCATTCTCATATAAATAATGGAATTGATAATGATAATATGCCTTTACAAGGTAGCTGTCAGGGAAAAACCATACTTAAAGCACGTAGTATACTAGAAATATAAACTGTTCTTATTAAAGAACCTAGAGATTATGTGTACCTTAAATGTCAGGGAAGGAGTTTGACTTTTATCTGTTTGGTAAGTAATAGGGAGCCATTTAGGATTTTTTTCCTCTTTTTGGAAGGGGAAGGTAGGGCAATTGCGGTTTAGTGACTTGTTCAAGGTCACACGGCTGGTTTTGTGTTAAGTATCTGAGGCTGGATTTGAATTCGGGTCCTCCTGACTCTAAGACCAGTGCTCTATTCACTGCACCACCTAGCTGCCCTTAATGAGTAGACTCTTTTTTTTTTTCTTTTGGAGAGCAACTGGGGTTAAGTGACTTGCCCAAAGTCACACAGCTAATAAGTGTGTCAAGTGTCTGAGGCCAGATTCAATATGTCACCTAGCCTTTTTTAAAGAGGATTTTTTTTTTTAAGAGGAAGGGTATGACTAGATTTCTTCATAAGAAACGATAGTCTGGTAGGAATGTGAAAAGATGGGTTGGAAAGTAGGAGAGAGTCTTAAAGCAGGAAGATCTGTGAAGAGGCAATAGCAATCATCTGAAACAGTTGGCAAGTCCTGGGGTTGGGATTTGGGGCAAGTCCCACCTGTGAGATTAGGGAGAGTAGGCATTTAGAGGGAAGGTCACAGGAGAGGGAGCTTAGGAAGGCAAGAGGGCTGAATGCCTGGATCACAGATAGGAGGGGCTGAGGAAAACATACTCTTCAATTATCACGTTGACAGGGAACAGGATAGGGATCCTCTTGGTGGCCAGATTGTCTTTTAGTAGTATGGAGTCCTCATTGTCACTGCAGACACAGATTAGTTGGTCAGTCAACAAGCATTTATCAGGCCCTTGCTATGCATCAGGGACTGAAGACACAAGCAAAGGCAAAAACAATCCCTATCCTTGGAGAGCTTATAGTCTAATAGGGAAAAATAAAAATGTATATATCAGATAGATAAAGGGAAAATGGATGGCAGTTTTACAAGGAAGGGTCAAGCAGCTGGGAGAGACCAGAAGAGGACTCTTCCTGAAGATGGTGGGAATCTGAGTTGAGTCCTAAAGGAAGCCAGGGGAGCCAGGAGGGATGGGTGAACAGGGAGAGAGCACTGCCGGCACGGGGACAGACAGTACAAATGTGAGTCATCTGTGAGGAATTGCATAAGGGGCAAAATTGGGAGGAAACTGGGAAAGGAGGAATGGTGCTCCTAGGCCTGGAGAATAGCAGAAGACAAGAAAGGGGCTTTGAGAGAAGGCATGCCTAGATTTCATTTACCTGCTCACACTTGCTTTCATATCCAAGAAGTCGCCCCAGGAGCTGTTCAACAAGGTATCAAACATTATCTGGACCAATACCTGAGGTCAGGGAGGCACCAGGAAGGATTAGATGTCTCCCCAGAACTCAAGCATCATACCATCCCTACCTCCCTTATTCCTCCTTCCTTCTTGGGGCACAGACATACCTTCTCTTAAGTCCCAGTTTAATCCTCCCCTTCCATTCCATTTACAATCCCTTCCCCAGATACATGTGTCTTATCCTTGCCCAGACCTTGGGGAGTGGTCCCTGTTTCTCCCCCTACTTCTCATCCCAGACCTTTGGGGCCCATGATTCGAGAGGATCTCACCGTACTGCCTCCTTTTAAGATGGGGGAGCTCACGTTGCAAGACAAAGTCCAGGCAGAGAGCCTGGCCTCGAGACTTTCTTCCTTACAGCTCACAGGGACCTGGCTCTGAGGTTATAGACAGTGGAGGAGAAAACTGAAGTCATTTAGGGGTGCCATTTGGGTCCCTAAATGGCAGAGTTATCCTCCCAGTCATCAGTCTCAAAGGGATTAGAAATGTCCCTCAAACAGGACAACTGGATTTAATGGAAAGAGCCTTGGATGAGGATCATAGCTTGTGATATAATGTCAGAGCTGGAAGGGACTTCAGGGGTCATCTAGTTTCATGCTTCCAATTTCACAGGTGAGGAAACTGAGACCCAGAGAGGTTAAATCACTTGCCCAAGGTCACACAGGTAGAAAGTGGCAGAGCTGGGATTCAAATCTGGATCTTTTTGACTCCAAATTCAGCTGATTTTTTCTCTATGCCATCTTGCATCCCAAGTCCCAACTTACTGTGCGACCTTGGGCAAGTCACTTCCCACTCTGGAGCTCAGTTTCCTTCTCTGTAAGATGAGGCCATTGGTCCAGATAATGTCTAAAGCCCTATCCAGCTCTGACATGATTCCCCCTTACTAACTTCTGATGTTTCTTTTCTCTAGGAACTTAAGGGCTTAAAGACTCGCCTTTTCTTGACCCTGTGTGTATTTTCAGGCTACTAGTCTTTTAAGGTTGGGAGAAGGGAGCAGAGGCAGAGGGAAGAGAGCCAAGACTTTGGGACCAGGGCACTCACTACCTTCTTCTTTACCTGGAGCATGGACACTTTTCTGAAGGAGAGGCCCTGTGGAATGGTCAAGCCCAATTGAACCCGGTAGGCATCTTCCCCGACATTACTCAGCTTCAAAACGACAGAGAGGCTGGATGAAGAGGCCAGGTACAACTCAGGAGATCTGGGGAAGGAGTGAAGGAATAGGTCCCAGGCCGCACCAATAAATCAGTAAGCACTTATTATTAATGATTAATCAGAATCAGGGAAATGGGCTCGGTTTGGGGAAAGGATCAGAGGCCAGGCTCAGGACTAGTACTGAGGTCAAGCGGCAAAGGTTAGAGCATCACACATACAAACCCTTTGGGATGAAAGTTCAACTTCAGGTTGGCTTCACACTTTTTGTCATCTCCACAGTTCTTCTCAAAAGGAATCTAGAGAAAAAAGTATCAATGGGGGTTCCTCCCACCCACCCCTAAAACCTCTTTCTTCTGTCTCTCTATCCATCTCCCACCTTTCCTCTTACCTCCTTGGTCTCCTGATGTGGAACAGGTCTCATTGTAGGCTGTATTTTCTTTCCAGGTGAAGAGCCATTGGGGAAACCAGGAGAAAGGATGGGGAGGGGGAAGGAGAGGTCATTCAGATGAGAATTTTCAAAGAACGGTTAGCTCAGGGGTGAGGAATCCATGGCCTTCAGGTCACATGATTTGTTCTATAAAATTTGGATTCAGTCAAAAGGCAACACTTAAGAACCTAGAAGGCCACATGTGGTCTAAAGGCCCCAGGTTCTCCAGCGCTGGGTTAGACTCTGGCTAATATCGGGCTATGGTCTTTGCCCCTTTCCCAGAGTCAGCGCTCCCCAGTCTTTCTGGGGACTCCCAGAGTCTCCCCAGTCTGCTGCTGCCCTTTAAAGTAGAGAATAAAGTATACTACTCATCTCCTAACAAGAGAGGTGACAGACTCGGGATGCAAAACAAGACAAGCATTTTTAGATGTTGGCCAAAGTGAGAGTTTGTTTTCCTTGACTGCACATACTGTTAAGAGGGCTTGGGTTTTCTTTTTCAAGTTGGAGGAGGAGAGGTGGGAGCAGGAGAAAATAAATGCTTGTGAATTGGAAAAAAAAATGGAGGATGCCGTCACAGGTTGAAGGCCTGCCTGCTGGACAATGAGTGAGGGCCTTGGAGGACAGTAGGTGCTTAAAAGCAGACACTAATAGATACCTAATCATTTGTTGTTTGGATGCTTTGATTGAGTCTATAGGGGAGGCTTCCCCTTATAGCATAACTCCATGACCCCAGAGGGTTTCTTATGCAGGCCAACTGCCTCCTCAGTGGTTCATCTGCCTCCAGAAACCGCTCTCAACCCCATTTAATCCTGAACACCCACCCAAGACTCATTTTGTGATGGAGATACTGTTTGAATTCTAGCTTCACAAACTAGTGCCCTTTACTATGTATCACTTCACCTCTAAGTCTCGGTTTTCCCATTTTTAATATGAGAGGGTTTGATGAGATAGTCTCTAAGGTCCTTCCCAGCTGACTTTCTAGGTTTGTCTCTTCCAGCCCTGACTTTCTAGGTTCCTAAGATCCTTTCCAGTTCTGATTTTCTAGGTTCCTATGGTCCCTTCCAATTCTGACTTTCCAGGTTTCTACGATCCCTTCCAACTTTGACTTTCCAGGTTCCTAAGATCCTTTTCAACTCTGGCTTTCTAGGTGCCTAAGGTCCCTTCCAGAAATAAGTTGGGGATTCTAAAATTATATAGAATTGAATTTCCACTCCCAACCAATACCCCATCTCTGCAACTCTTTCTTACATTGTATTCACCCTCAAAAAGAGAAAATCTCAGGGAGACATTGATGGGGGAGATGTAGTCCTCAATGCATACCTAGAGGGAACAAATATATCAATATTATAACTTTCTGTTGAACCTCTCCTGCCCCAAGCTAGTAATTCTTCAGGATTACATTTAGCTTCTTTATTTCCCCTCCCTAGAGCCAAACCCCTTAATTTGCTCACAGGAAAATTAAACCAGTGTTGAGTGCAGGACTCCTTTGTGGTGACAGTCATATTCCCTCCAGTCTCCTGTTTCTCTCCAGGGAAATAACCCCGACTTCTCATCCTGTGTCCATCCAGTCGTAGGATATATGTGAGATTAGCCACTAGAGGCCCTGAACAGAGTAAAAAGGTTTGGAAGGTTGGGATGGAGGCCTGAACTCTGAGCAGGAAAATGGATAGATTTGGAGCAGACAAATTGGGATTGCAATACTGGCTCTGCTACTAGCAACAGATGTATGAGTTTGGGGAAGTCTCCTAGCTTCTCTGTGCCTCATTTTTCTTATCTGTAAAATAAAGAGATTGGTCTAGATCAGGGGTTCACAATCCTTTTTGTGTCCCCCCTTGGAAATCTGGTGAGGCCTATGGACCCTTTCGTAGAATAGTGTTTTTAAACGCATAAAATAAAACACATAGGATTACAAAGGAAACCCAATTATCTTGAAATGCCATTATCAAAATGAAAAAAATAAAACAACCCAAGTTCGTGGTCCCTTGTTAAGTACCCCTAGCCTGGATGATCTCCAAGGTCCTTTCTAAATCTATGAAACAATGAGATCCAATGGAGCTAAACTGGGTGGAGAGAACTGTTTTGTGGAGGAGGGGTGACTACAGAGCACTGACCTAGGAATTTGGGTGTGAGGTTCTTGACCCAAAAGCATACAGTAATGTTGACCCCAGACTTCTTGGTACTGGTCTGGTAGGAACACTCCACTTCCTGTACTGGGATTTCCACTGGGGAGAAGTCCAATGAAGAGATGATGTCCAAGACTGGACGAGAGCTGGATGAGGGGAGGTTAAAAGGAGAGATAAATTCAAAGTGAGAATTCACAAAGGGAAGTGGGGCTTTGTATTATACTCAGCTGTGGCCTTTCCCCCTTCCCAAAGCCCTTTTAGACTTCATGTTTCTTTCTCTATAGATTGCTACCCTTATTCTAGCTTCCATTTTTTAAAAAGTGGATAGGGTTGTCCCAGGCTGAGCTTTGCCTGATTTGGGGTATGGGGACCCTCATCCCTTTTCCCTCAGACACTGCCCCCAACAATACATAGGCATCAGCCCTCCTGTCTCTTAAATCCCCAGAGTTGGTGTCTTTTCTAGATAGAATTCAAAGGACCCCACGTCATCTCACCTCAACATAATCACCTGGCCCTGAGTCCCTACAAGCACATCTACCAGTCCATCGCCTCCAAGGTCCATGACACCATGGATGGATCGCCCAAAGTACTGGAGTCCTGGGGATACCTGGATGCCCTCTATACGCTAAGACAAAAAAAAAAAGAGAGACCCCCCTACTAAGTCAGTTGTTCTGGTATCAAACAGCTGGGAAAGGCCAGGCTGTGAGTATAGGATTAGGTTTAGGTTCTTGGAACCCAGTCCTGGGAAGCTCCTCACCTGGCTAGGCTGGGAACTGAGTCCACCAGGCTTCCCGTTGTAGATGTAGATGGCCCCCCCCTCCTCCAGTGGGGCTCCCACAGCCACATCTGTCAAATCATCCCCATCAATGTCAGTCAGAGCAGAGATAGCTGCTCCAAAACGACCCAGGGGATAGCCGGTGTCCCCTTGAAGCTCCATCGTCATCTGGAATGCCAGCTGGGAGCAAGGAGAAAGCGTTACACATTCATTCATTCATTTACCCACTGATTACCTCCAAAAGTGTTTATTGAGTACATATCATGTACAAGACACTATTATCAGATACTAAGAGTACAAAAGAAATATAGCAGATGGGTAATTTCTGGAATCTTAGAGTTAGAAAGTACATTAGATCTGGTAGGGACCTCAGCTGACCAAGTCATGTTCAAAATAAGGAAACTGAAACCCAGAGGAGAGAAGCCTTTTGCCAAAAGTCAAATACTGATTGAGTGGCAGGGCCTAGAATCAAACTGGGGTCTCTTGAATTTCAGCTCAGTGTTCTTTCTCCTTTGCACCCCATCTTTAAAAAACCTACACTCTAGATAAGAAAAAAAAGATTCACATTCTTTAAAAAGTTGAGTTGCAATATAAGCTGGCGAAATACGGATACTAAGTGGGGTGCCTCCTTTGAGCTGCTGGATTAGAGCTTGTGCTGTGGTCCCTCCTAGTAGGCTCCATGATTAGACATAGGCCAGAATGATCAACAGTTATAGGAAGGGCAGAGAAAAGCAACATTAACTCAGGTTGGGATGATCATGAAGGAGGCAAGACTTGGGCTGGTCCTTAGAAGAAACAGGCTCTCCTTTCTCTCCCTTTCCATACTTCTCTTGTGCCCCCCAACATCCCCCAAATGTGTGTATGTGCGAATGCACACACACACACACACACAATGCCATGGCTTTCTACCTCTTTCCTATGGTAGACAAAAACACGGCCTCCTCTCCACTCCCCATAGAACAGGGGAGCTCCAACCAATAGCAGCTCCATCTCCCCATTTTGGTCCACATCAATCCCACACAACTCCCCACCAAAGTAAGAGCCAACCTATAGAGTGAGAGAGAAAGAAGAAGGGGTATAATGAAGACCACATTCATTTATATAGCACTTTACTTTACAGAACATCCTCCTCACAGTAATTCAGTTAAGCTGGATAGCTTAAATAATTTGACTTCCACTTTACAGAAGAGGAAACAGGTTAAGAGACTTGTCCAGCATTACACAGCTAAGTAAACATCAGAGATCAGATAATTACAAGTGACATTTAAATAGCACTTTAAGGTTTTAAAATAAAACATTTTAAAGACATCATTTCACCTAATTCTCAGAACAACCCAGTGAAGCAGGTACTAGACTACAGCATTACTTATGTCCATTTTATAGATGAGGAAACTGAGTCTGAGAGAGGTTAAGTGATTTGCTCAAGGTCACACAGTTCATAAATATCAGAGGCAGGACGTCAAGCTACCGAACTGTAACTAAGGTAGGACAACTCAAAGCTTTGTTCCAGGGCGCTGAAATTTAGCAGAGAAAAATAGCACTTTCAGTCCTTCAGGAGTAGAGAAATAGCTAAGCTTAGCAGTTAGATTTCAAGAATAACTAGTTAAAATTGGAAGTTACCACAAGAGTCCTCTCCCCCCCCCCCCCCCACACACACCCTTATCTCCCAGGATACAGGACAGTTAAGTTCCTCTTCCTCTTACAAAATAGCCTTCCACTGGCTTCCCACAATTGAAGAGGGTGAAGGGAAGGCTAGTTTCATGTTTCTTGTCCTGTACAAATTTTATGTCACTTGCTTTACGCACAAAAATTGCTAGTAACAGCAGTGACAGACCAGGCTCCTGCCTCCAAGTAGAGAGCTCTTTCCATTTCACTAGGGTCTTGGGGATGCCTAGGTCCCCATCTTGTTCAACTGCTTCAGTCTCAGGTTTGCTGTCCCCATCACACACCTTCAGCTCCACCTGTGCCACAGACTCTGCTCACCTGGGTCCCTTCAAACTTCTGCACTTGGCTCCAGTTTCCTCCCTTGCTTTTTGGTTCTTGGAAGAGTAGTACCCGACCTACATGCTGATATCGAGGGGCACCAGCTGCCAAGACTTTCCTATTTCCCTTGGAAAGTAGCCAGGTCACCGTATAGCCTGTGGAGGGAGCCAGAGACTTGGAGACAAGAGCCTGGGTTGAGGGCCCAGGGTCTCTGGAGCAAGGAACATTGTCTTTTGATCTGGGAATTAGAGGGAGGGTAACAAGACAACCTTACCCAAGTACCCATCCTCTGCCTCCTGGTTCATGGGTTGGTTACCCACGAACGTTTCATCCTTCAGATCTTGTTCCAGGTCTATAAACCCCCCAGCCCAATCCAGAGCTCCAGCAGCTCCCACCACAGCGTGGCCCTGCAAAATGAAAGACACTAGGGGCAGGTCAGCTGTTTTTGTGCCCCTCCTCAGAAACAACTGCGTCTCTGGGACCACTCTATAGGGCCTCCCCCCTCCAATGTTCATCCTCCACACAGATGCTAAGGTCACTTCCCTCAAGTACAGGTCTGACAATGTCATTCCCCTTCCTCCATGTGTTTCCCTACCACCTTTCTTCAGTCTTCAAACCTACCTTAGTGAGGTCAGCACTGATCCCACTGGAAGACAGCTCCATCTTGAAATCAATCTTATCTTGCTGTTTACTTGTGCCTGTGAGGAGTCATAGAGGGCATGTGGTACAGGGGAAAGAAAATTGGATCTTGAGTCAGATGATATTTGACTCTGCTATTTACTCCCTATGCCACCTTGAGCAAAGTTCTTAACCTCTATGGACCTCAGAGATTATCTAATTCAGTAGTTCCTAACTCTTTTGAGGATAAGAACTCTTTAATATAAAAAAATTTGAGGACCACTCCCCCAAATAATAGTAGTTGTCCTCTTTGTGATCATTAATTGAGAAATAATCAAAAGATGATAGTTAACAGTTATAGAGGGACACTGGCCCTCTGGCTATTCCTCAAACAAGCTTCTCTGTCTCCAGACTTTAGGTGCCTTCACTGTCTGTTCCCCAGGCCTGGAATGCTCTCCCTCCTCATTTCCCTCTGCCGGCCTCCCTGGCTTCCTTCAATTGCCAGCTCAAATCTATCTTCTCCAAGAAGTCTTCCCCCATCCCCCTGAATTCCAGTGCCTTCTCTTTATTGATTACCTCTCATGTATCCTATATATGTCTTATCTGTACATAGTTGTTTGCATGTTGTCTCCCCCATTAGACTTGAGAGCAGAGACTATCTTTTGCCTTTTTTTGCACCTTCAGTGGCTGGTATATAATATGCACTTAATAAATGTTCTTTGACTGATTAATGCTTTAAGATTTGCAACAAAAATACTATCTTATTTTATCCTCACAACAATACTGTGAGATAAATGCTATTATTATCCCCATTTTATACAGGGGAAACTGAGACAGATAGAGGCCAAGTACTTTATCTAAAGTCACACAGCTAGTAATATGTAAGTGTAGATTTGAACTCAGGTCCTCCTGACTCAGATCTAGCATTCAATTCATTATACCATCTAGCTGCTTCAAATAAATCATGATGAAAAGTTACCATGAATTCAATAGCCTTTTTAATGAGTTCATATTTTATGAATCATAACAGCTACATAGATTTGAAAAATAATAATACTTATGTGAATTGATTTTATTCAAATTTATAGAAGATATGTTTTATTTATTATCCTAAGTGATTTAATGAAGTGGAGCCTTTACAACAGCACATAGATTGAGGACCACTGAATTTAATCCAGCCCCTTCATTTTGTTATTGAAAAATTGATTTTATTGATATCTATTGTCTTTACATTTTAATTATTTCCCATCTTCCACTACTAGATTGAACCAACTCTGACCAAAAAAAAAAGCCTAAGTAAGCAAAAACCTGCTGATACAGAAAACGTCTGGTAATTAAGAGTGTGAGCTCTTCTGTTCCTCTCTTTGTATCCCCAGGGCTTGGCGCAGTGTCTACTGTGCAGCAGGCTCTTCACAAATGCTTGTTGACTGACTGATAATATGCACTCTCTGTGCTTACTCTCTCATTTGGTGACTCTTCACCTTCTTCGGGCTTAATTACCCTCTCTATGCAGATGACTCCCAGATCTGTATATCCAGCCCTAGTTTGTTTTCTGAGCAGCTATCGCTGCTTTGGATGTTTCAGAATGGATGTTCTACAGGCACCTCAAATTCAACATGCACATAACAGAACTCACTGTTTTTCTCCCAAACCCCCTCTTCTTCTGAACATTCCTGTTTCTCTAGAGAACACAACCATCCTTCTAGTTACTCAGGTTCCCTACCACCTTGGCGTCATCCTCACTCCCACTCACCCTATGTATCCCTCCAATTGGTTGTCAAATCTTATACCTAGAAATCTCTCATCCATACCTTTTTCTTGACTCACAGTGCCTCCTACAGGCACCCCTTCCAACACCTATCCATTGGACTATTTCAATAATTTCCTAATTGGTCTGTGTGTCTCAAGTGACTCTGCCTTCTAATCTCTCCTCCCCACAGCTACCAAACTAATTTTCCTAAAGTCTGAGCATATCACCCACCCACTCAATAAACTCCAGATCCTTCCTGTTCCTTTTAGGATCAAGTATAAACTCCTCTCTTTGGGATTTGAAAGCCCTTCACAGCCTGATCCTTTCCGACTTTTCCAGTCTTATTATACCCTATCTAACCTACATGGTTCAGTTACACTGGGCTCCTTCCTGTTACACACACACACACACACACACACACACACACACACACACACCCACCTTTGTGTCTTTACACCCACTGAACCCCATGCCTGGAATGTATTCCTCTTAGAGTTCCTTGTTTCTGACTGTGTATGGGATCTAGACCCCTCAAAAACCAGCTTTTGAACTTTCCTACACATTCCCACCTACATACTCAATAATCCTTTCAACTGTTCTTTTATTATGGCCCCCACCCAGCCCAGACCTTCATGGTCTGTTACCTCCAGCCCACCCCAAGCTACTTGCTACTCCTCAATCATACCCAGATTTTCCCACAATCTTTCTGTATAAAATATCAACCTTACCCCCATTAAATTGTGCAGATTCTTAAAATCTCACCTGCTTCTATGGGCAACACAATAAACCTTGTCTCTAACTGAAAGAAGATTTGAGTGGTTGAATTTTTTCAAACCAGACCCACACTCTTTGCCCTTGCATTTTAGGATTCCCAGACCCCTAGACCACAACAGTTTCCTTCAAAAATCAAGCTCTACCTCTGACATGAGCTCTTTCCTGGTCCCCTCAGCTGCTACTGCCACCCCCTCCCCCAATAAAAAAATTACCTTGTATTTATTTTGAAAATAGTTTATATACAAATATTTTCCCCTTGAGAGCAGAGATTGCTTCATTTTTATGTCGGCAATCCCAGCATCTAACAGAGTACCTGGCAATAGCAGGCAATTAATAAGGGGTTGTCAATCAACTGAATATTTATGATATTCTGTCCCATGTCATAGCATTCTGCTATGAGGAAAGAGTAATTTTTTTCAATTTACAGATGAATAAACTGAAACCAGGGGTTGGAAGTGACTTGCCAAAGGTTCACTGAGACACTTAGGGACAGGGAAGGAGGAATGAGGGAAACCCACCTCCTATCTTCTCCCCCTCCATCCCCAAATGATTAAAATTGTTAAGGAGTAAGAAAGAAAAGCTAACCTCAGGACTCCGTACAGATGAATATTAAATTGCAATGTCTCCAAGTGCCTTATAACAAAGTTTAGCCCCCTGATGATCATTCATTCATTTAAAAAAATACATAGGGGCAGCTAGGTGGCGCAGTGAGTAGAGCGTCAGCCCTGGAGTCAGAAGGACCTGAGTTTGGTTCCAGCCTCAGACACTTAAGGAACACACAAACAAAAAAACCTAGCCATGTGACCTTGGGCAAATTACTTAATCCTAATTGCCCTCCAAAAAGCAAAAAGCAAAAAAAAAATAGGTAGAGAAACAGACAGATAGATAGATAGATGAGCAGATAGACAGATAGATGGCAGAGAGATAGATAGCTGGGTAGATAAGCAGATAAATAAGCAGACAGGCAGATAGAGACAGAGAGGTAGACAGAAAGACAGCTAGACAGACAAACAGAGATAGACAGACAGACAGATAAATAGAGAGAGAAAGAGGGAGATAAACTGCCTAGTATGTGAAGGACCTTGTACCTTGGTAGCAAGAGAGATAAAAAGATAAAGCTACAGGCCCCTCCCCTCAAGAAACTAGCCATCTAGTTCTTCTTTGGGTCTTAGAAGGACAGAGAAGAGATAATAAGAAAATAATTATCATCCCCCTCTCCTGCTCAAAAACTTGACTGAGAAGACTGGACATGATCCAAGCTACCCTGAGAGCCAATGTGGTCTCTTGGGTGGAGTCATCTGGCTGGACCTGGAGTCAGGAAGTGCTGGGTTCATGCTCCACCTCAGACACTTACCAGCTGTGTGACTGGGCACAGAGATTACTTCCTCCCACTTGGACTCTTTCCTCTTTTGGCTTCAGAGAAAACACACTCTACTGGGTTTCCTCCTACCTCTCTAAATACTCCTTTTCTCCTTCTCTGTGACCCATTAATGTGAGTGTTTCCTACTGGTCCATCCTCTTCTCTCTCTACACTCATTCCCTTAACTATGTTATTCATTCTGACAGCTTCAATGACCACCTCCATACTGACCCCCGAGCCTGTATACCTCCATCCCTGACCTGCACCCACAGTCCCAGAACATATCTCTGGATGATGCCTGAACTGGATGGAACGAATCTGGATGACCACTGAACTTGTTTGCCTCAGTTTACCTTGGGATAATGATAGCACCTTCCTCCCAGAGCTGTTGTGAGGATCTCATGAGGTCACAGTTGTAAAGTGGTTAGCACAGTGCCTGGCACATAGAAGGCACTATATAAATGTTAGCTATTATTTTTATTTTTACTCTCCCTCCCCTTCAATCTGTCCTTCACACAGATTAATCGATGGGGTGATCTCACGTCTCTGCTGATGAGTGTTTTTGGCTCCCTCTTTTATGCCAAGTAAAATTCAAACTCCTTATCCTGAAATCCAGGGCCCACTATCATCTGACACCCTTGTCATTGTTGTTTAGTCATTTCAGTCCTGTCTGACTCTTCATGATCTCACTTGGGGTTTTCTTGGCAGAGATACTTCAGAGATACTTCTCCAGCTCATTTGATAAGTGAGGAAACTGAGGCAAACAGAATTAAGTGACTTGCCCAGGGTCACACAGCTAGTAAGTATCTGAGCCTGGATTTGAACTCAGGGAGATGAGCACTCAATCCACTGCCTCCACCCTAGTTTTACAGATTTAAAACAGATTCCTCCTTTTCCAGAAGCTCTATGTTCTAACCAATCCAGGTCTCTCTAACTCCTGAACATTCTCTTTTCCTTTCCTTACATTATTCTTTCTGTCTAATTTGCACTCTTTACCTCTTGTATTCCTACCTCTCCCTTAAACCTCTCTTCAAATGCCGCCTTCTCCAGGAAGCCTTCCTAAAACTTCCTGGCAATAATCATTTTCCCCCTTGGATCTTACATAGCACTTTCAGAGAAAACTTTTATACACTTACTTTATATACTTACCATGTGTTATAGTTGTCTGTATGTATTTTTTTTTCTGTCTCCCTACTACTCTGTGAATTCCATGAGGGCAGGGACTATGTTGTATCTAAACCTTGTATCTCTCCCAGGGTCTATCATGGTGCTCTGCACACAGTAGTCTATTTTTAAATTTTTTTCCTTTTTGGAGGGGGGAAGGTAGGGCAATTGGGGTTAAGTGACTTGCCTAAGTCACTTGGCTAGTTTTTGTATTAAGTGTCTGAGGCCAGATTTGAACTCAGATCTTCCTGACTCCAGGGCTGGCGCTCTTATTCACTGTGACACCCAGCCACCCCTGCACACATTAATAAATGTTGCATGAATGAATGAATGAAAGAAGAAATGAATGAATCCTTTGCTATAGGCAGGCTGAGATCCCACTGTCCTTACAACAAGAGCCTTAGTATCACACCACTTTAAAAAATTTTTTAATGATCTTTCTTTTTTTTTTGCTTTTTAGAGGGCAATTGGGGTTAAGTGACTTGCCCAAGGTCACACGGCTAGTTTTTGTGTTAAGTGTCTGAGGCTGGATTTGAACTCAGGTCCTCCTGACTCCAGGGCTAGTTCTCTATTCACTGCACCACCTAGCCACCCCAGTATCTGTGGACAAATTTTACCCATACCCTTCTCTGGCCCTGCTACACCAACATAATAATAACAATATTTCCTATTTCTACAATGCTTTATGGTCTACATAACCCTTTCCTTAAACCAGTGCTGTAGACGGGGAAGGTATGCTTTCTTATCCCCATTTTACAGATGAGGAAACTGAAGCACCAGAAGATTAAGTAATTTGTCCAGACTCATATAGCTTGAAAGAAAAGGCAGCCATGTTAATATACTGTTGGTAGAGCTTGGCCTAAATTGGTTCAATCATTCTGGAAAGCATTTTGAAATTATGCTCAAAAAGTGACCAAAATATCCATATTCTGGCCTAGTGGACCTTCTGCTAGGCATATACCTGAAGAAGGCCAAAGAAAGAAAGATAGGCCATACACAACAAAATATTTCCCACTTTTGTGGGGAGCAGAGAATGGGAAATTAAGTGAATGCCCCCTAATTGAGGGGTGGCTAAATAAATGGTGGTACAAGAGGAATATTACTACACCACAAAAAACAACTAATGTGAAAAATTCAGAGAATCATGGGAACATATACCAACTCTAAGTATTTAGCAGAATCAAGAAAATATTATATACAGTGACTATAATAATGTAAAGATAACACTTCTTCACATATTGAAGACAGCTTTTATTCCCATAGTGAGCCTTCTCTAAATTAAACATCCCCTGTTCTTTCAACTGATTCCGCAATGACAGGGCTTGGCATCTCTTCCCCATAACTCATCAGTAGTTTGAGTGTGAATGAGAATGTGAAAGCTAGACTGAAATTTAGGATGTGGAACACAGCCAAGAAGAGACTTGAGAATGTAGAAAGCAAAAGTCAAAAGGAAAAGAGTGAAAACAAAAAGAAATAAGGGAGGATCACTGAAGCATTTTTTTTAAAACATGAAGGGCAGGCAGACACTTACTAGTTGTATGACCCTGAGCAAGTCACTTAACCCCATTGTCTCTCTCCAAAAAAATACATGGAAGAGAAAAGTAGGAAGTCAGAAGGAATCACAGGAAAGCAGGAAAACTTTGAAAGTTAAATGCTGAATTAAATATGCATTGCATGTGTGTGTATACATGCATACATATATACACACATATATGTACACACATATATACATACACATATATTTAAGAAAAGTGAGCTATATATTATAGATATTTATAGTTATATGTGCAATTCTCTTATTTTATTGTACTCTGTATATGAGATTGAAATGTAAAGGAAAACAACAGAAAAATAAACTAAATACTATGTAATTATAATGTCCAAGCTTGTCCCCAAAGGAGAGTTGAAAAAAAGCACTTCCATCTTTTCTTTGTAGCCATGGGGGACTCTTGGTGGAGAAAAGGCAATAGATGTTCTAGTTGGTTTTCCTGAACTGTCTTTCTTCCCCCTCTTTCTTTCTAAAATCTTTGTTATAAGGGATGACTTGCTTAGGAAGGGAGACAGCAGGTGCACATTTAGAAATGAAAGTGATCGGGGTGGCTAGGTGGCGCAGTGAGTTGAGCGCTGGCCCTGGAGTCAGAAGGACCTGAGTTCAGATCCGGCCTCAGACACTTAACAACTAGCCGTGTGACCTTGGGCAAGTTACTTAACCCCAATTGCCCTCCAAAAAAGCAAAAAAAAGAAAGAAAGAAAGAAAAAGATATGAAAGTGATTGCTAGGGTTTTAGTGAAAACAAGATAAATTTTTAAAAGATTTTTTTTGCTTTTTGTTCTTTTTTGGAGGGGGAAGGCAGGGCAATTGGGATTAAGTGACTTGCCCAAGGTCACATGGCTAGTAAGTGTTGAGTGTCTGAGGCTGGATTTGAACTCAGGTCCTCCTGACTCCAGGGCCAGTGCTCTATTCACTGCTCCACCTAGCCTCCCCAACAAGATAAATTTTTAAGAGTCAAAATCAGGATTTTAATTCCAATCTTCTAAACCAGGTTCAACCCTCCATCCACTCTCCAAAGAAAGTGAACTATTGGACTAATGTCAACCTGGAGAGAGGTCTCCAGTGGTAGGCCCTAGGGATCTATCCTTAGCTCTGTTCCAGTCACCATTTTTATAAATAACTTGGCTGAAGGCAAAAAAAAAGGCATGTTGAGTTTGCAAATGATACAATGTTAAGAAAAATAATTAATATACTAGACAACAGAATCAAGATCCTATAGATTGTGATGATTGATGGTTTGTTTGGGGTTTTTTGTGTTTGGGGTGGCTAGGTGGCGCAGTGAGTGAGCCCCTGGAGTCAGGAGGACCTAGTTCAATCCCCTCAGACACTTAACATTTACTAGCCCTGTGACCTTGGGCAAGTCACTTAACCCCAAATGCCCTGCCTGCCCCCCTCCAAAAAGCAAAAAAATAAAATGAAAAAATTAAAATGAAAAAAATAAAAGAAACCCTAACTCCAAAAATAGAGTATGGGTAGAATTTACTTCACATTAGTTCAAGTGAAAAATGCCTGACTGACCAGAAGTTCAATCTGAAGCAATAGTGTGATGTGGTAACTAAAAAAAGAAAAAAGTTTTTAAATGAAATCTTAAACTCTATTAAGGGAAGTCTAACATCCAGATTAGTTGGGGCAGCTTGGTGATGCAGTAGATAAGAGTACTGGGCCTGGAGTCAAAAACACTCATCTTCCTGGATTCATATCCAGCCTCAGACACTTATTAGCCATGTGACCCTGGGCAAGTCACTTAACCCCCAAAAAATACCCAAGTGGGATCACAAAGAGTCAGACGTGTCTGAAACAAATTAAAAAAAACATCCAGAGTAAGGGAGTAGTATCACTCATTAGACTATGTCAGGAATATCTTGTTCAGTTTTTAGTATGTGTTGCTAAAGCCAACAGAACACAAAATATGTTAAGGGGACTAAAGGGATACATAAGCTGTCTTCAACGTGTGATGGGCTATTATGTTGTATTATGGACAGCTAGGTGGTACAATGTGCAGAGTGCCAAGCCTGGAGTCAAGAATACTCTTCCTGAGTTCAAACGTGGCCTCAGATACTCCCCAGCTGTGTGACCCTGGACAAGTCACTTCACCCTGTTTGCCTCAGTTTCCTCATCTGTCAAATGAGCTGGAGAAAGAAATGACAAGCCACTCCAGTATCTTTGCCAAGAAAATCCCAAATAGGGTTTACAAGTCAGACATGGCTGAAAAATGACTAAAGAACAAAATTATATGGAAGTCTTATTTTTTTTCATCTTTATAAATAGTGGAAAGAGCACTGGACTTGAAATCAGAAGACTTGGCTTAGAGCCCAGGCTCTGATACGTATTCGCCCAGTGTGACCTTGGGTAAAATTCTCTGAGTCTCAGTTTCTTCATCCATAAAATGAGGGCAATAATGTGGTGAACAAAGTATTTTATAAATCACTAAATGTCATACAATTATGCTGTTATTAATATTATTATTATCTTTCTAACTAGATTATCAGCTTCTAAAGGGAAGGAACTAAGTATTTCTTATCCTTTTTTTCTGCAGCCCACTCAAATGGAACAGGACAAATGTTTGTTGGTTGGCTAAGCTGCTGGATAAAATTGCTATTAAAATTTTTCAAATCTTCAGAACAAATAAACCAGAGCATGGTTGTTTTCACTGAAGATTCTTCTCTTTGCAGTTATGTGGTATAGTGGGTAGAACCTCAGGCCTAGAAGCAGAAATCAAATCCAGCCTCAGACACTTACTAGCTGGGTGACCCCAGGATAGTCACTGAAACTCTGTTTGCCTCAGTGTCCTTATCTGTAAAATGGGGATGATAAGATCACCTCCTTCCCAGTGATAATGTGAGGTTCAAATGAGATTATGCTTATGAAGTTCTCAGCACAATAACAGGCACATGGATAAATAAATGTTAGCTACTATTACTGTTAATGTTCCTCTCCTTCCCAGGGCCTGCCACTCACCTTCAATATTATAGATCTTCTTCTCTAGGTCATCAAAAAGTCCCTTGAGCTTGTCATAAGTGTCCAGAATCTTCACAAAATCCTCCTTGGGTTTTGAGGCAAAGTCTTTAAGTCTTTCAGGTTCTCGAATTCCGCCCCCAATCTGTGGGAGAATGAAGACATCACCTCAGCAGGCTCCCTGGCTGATGCTTCAGAGGCCACAGTGACCTTCCAACCCACCAGGGTACAAGAACAGGAAGTGTCCTGGGTCTGGGGAAGAGCTGGGGCTGCCAGGATGGCGGCATAGAGGACTCATACCCCTATCACATAGCGGATGATGTGTTTGGCATCCTCAATGTCTCCACTATCAGTAGCATCCCCATCAGTGATGATGATCATTACTGGCACAGCTTCAGGGCGGGCGCCCCGACTCACTTTAAACACATCCTTTCTGTGTCAAAAAATGGAGTGAAGTAAGGTCTTTCTCCCCTTGGTTCCCCAGCACAGAGGACAGCGGGCTTCCTCTTGGACAATGCTCCTGCCTCATTATGTCATACTCGTGGATAAAGGAAAAAAAAGCATACTGATATAGAGAAAAGAGCTTGAGATCTGGGTTCCCTCCAGCTCCCCTACTTCTCCATGGGATATTAAGAAAAATTGGAAATGAAGTGGGGCCATACAGTGGGGAATTGACTGAACAAATTGTGGTATATCAATGCAATATATTATTATACTATTAAAATGATGAGTAGATAAAATGAATACATAAAATAAAATAAATTATGAGTAGGAAGGATCCTGAGAAAAAAAGGACTAGAATGAATTGGATGAGGAGGGGGAAGAGAAACAAATAGGATCAGGATAAATGCAGTGATTGAGATTTGTTACAGAGGTTAGATAACAATGGATACCAAATGTTGTAGGCATGGACTAATGTTATATTTCTACAGGTCAGTTTTGCCTGCTTTCCTTTGTTATCAGGGAGGATAAGGCATATCAGAAAATAACTAGGATGTAAAAAAAAAGATATCCATGTATGTGTCTACACATATATACATACATGCATACATATGCATATATACATATGTGTTTGTATTTGCTATAGGTCCTAGAGCTATTGTTTGGACAAAGTGAGAGACTGTGTGTACAAGTAGCCCTTGTAACCATGAAGACTAAAGAACTTACACAACGTGCTTGATGCCCCCAAAGGTGTTGGTGAGTTCTTGCATGTGTATGACTTTAGCTAGCAGAGAACCAGGGTTTCTTGCCTTGATATAGTCTGAGAAGTAGAATTCAGTCTTGGAGGAGCTTGAGAACTGGACAGCTGCAAACTGGACAGAGATGGAAACAGGGGAATTGACTGACCTACTCATTCCATATTTGGTCCCACCTCCCACCCAAATGCTCCCCCTTTCCCAGCCCTTGCTTCCCTCCCAGGACTCAATCACCCAACTCCAGGCCCCGCACATGGAATGAAGAATTCCTCAGTTTTCTCATCACATCTTCCATGAATTCCAGGATTTTCTTAAAATCATTATTAGATATGCTGTAGGATCCATCAAATAGGAACACCAAATCTACATTTGCTTTTAGACACTCTGCAGAGGGGCCAGACATAAGGAGGTTAGGAGAAGAGACCATCATTTCAACCAAGTACCATTCCTGTCCCTCTCCCTTTGGCATAGCCATTGCTAGGTCATAGGACAAACCAGCTTAGTAAGTTGTATTTCTCACTTGTGGTCTTGTCACTCCCCAAAGTGAGAGCCCCTTTACTAGGGCTGGGTTTCCTCTTACCCTGATAACCAGGATATGCAAGAAGTGTGGGTCCACCCATATTTGGTGGGAAGAGATAGCAAAGACCACTCAAATAGAAGTTTTGATCACATTCCCTGGCCAGCCCAGGGTCACAAGCCTGTGGGAAACCAAAGATGGAGAACAGTCAGAAGTCTTTTAATCAAGCAGCTACCTATTGATCTATCTGTTACTGTTTTAACTTTTTTTTTAATTATAAAACTTAACAATGTCTGTTTTTATCAGAGGAGAAAGGTTTTTAGAACAGCTAGCAAAGACCCTCAGATTTGAAAACACAAGGACGTAATATATAATGTAAGAACTGGAAGAGATTTTAAAGCATATCATAGAGATGTGAAAGCTAGCATGAAATTTAGAATATGGGGCACAGAATATCAGAACTAGAAAGAAACTTGAGAAGATAGAAAGTGAAGACTAAAAAGGGAAGAAAGAAAACAAAAAGAGAAAGAAGGAAGGGTCACTGAAGTATATTTTTTTTAACATTCAGAGAAGAGAACAGTAAGAAAGCCTGAAGGAATCACATATAAGCAGGATAGCTTTGAAAGTTCTGTGCTGAACTGATTATACATATATATTTTTTTAATCTCTTGGTGCCTCTTATCAACTTTTTTTTTGTTGTTTTTTGGTTTTTGGTTTTTTTGGAGGGCAATTGGGGTTAAGCAACTTGCCCAAGGTCACACGGCTAGGTTTTTGTTTGTGTGTGTGCGTTAAGTGTCTGAGGCCAGATCTGAACTCAGGTCCTTCTGACTCCAGGGCCAACACTCTACTCACTGTGCCACCTAGCCACCCCTGATTATACATATTTAAGAAAAAACAAGCTACACACAATGAAAATTTGTAGCTTCATATACAATCCTCTTTTTTTGTAGTTCTCCTGTGTATGGAAATGCTCATTTTATTTGGCATTAAATTCAGAATAAAATGATTTTTTAAATGTTAAAAGAAAACTAAAAGGAGCTTTAGAACAAAGAAACAAGAATTTCAGAATTGTAAGATATCTTGGGATAGAGAATCTCCATGGGATATCAGTTAGAAGAGACCTTGGAATAGGGAGAAAAGAATATAGGTTGGAACTGGAAGGAACCTTCAGCCCCAGGGCACAGAACATCACAGCTGGAAAGGCAACTTGGAGAACATCTACTGAGGGTCAATTTCCATCCTTTTGTTTTTCCTACTATCCGATGCTGGCTACCTTTTCCTGATTAGTGACCTGACCATATTCCTTTCACCCTCTTCTCTTTGCTCCTCTTTCTCACTCTAACTTTGTGTATATGGCATCTCCCCTCTTCTCTCAGCCTATCAGAATACTACCTATGTTTGTAATTGCTATATGACCTCAGACAAGTCATAGTTCTTTTTGAGCTGTTTCCTCCTCTGAAAAGGGAAAGATTTGGACCAGATGGTCTCTAAATTCTGTCCTTGTCCTGACATTTTCTGAGAAAGTTAAGCTTACAACAGATTCCCATTCTCCAGGAAACTTTAAAACCCTCTCAAGACCATGGTGATTTCTTCTCTGACCACCTTCAGTTATTATTTAACTTTCTTTACTGTTACTTGTCTCCCTCACAGGGGTAGACTGTAATCATGAGTGCAGGTACCACATCTTACTTACTCCACTGGGTAGAGTACAGAGCCCTGAGTCCTAAACATTGGTTATAATAATTTACATTTTTTAAGTTTACAAAGCACCTTCCTTATAGCCTCCCAGTATAGTAGGCAGTTGGAGTATTATTATTCCCATTTTACAAATGAGGAAACTGAGGCCCATTGAAATGAAATGACTTGCCTAAGACTAGAGTCAATATTAATAATTGGCAGAGCTAGGACTTAAATAAACCCAGGTGTTTTTATTACAAGTTGATCAATCTTTTGTTTTTCTTTAATTTAACATTTCATTTTCCCCTAACAATATGTAAAAACAATTAACATTCTTTTTAAAAAAAAAAATTTTGGAGGGGGGAAGACAGGGCAATTGGGGTTAATTGACTTGCCCAAGGTCAGAGGGCTAGTAAGTGTTAAGTGTCTGAGGCCAGATTTGAGCTCAGGTCCTCCTGACTTCAGGGCCAGTGCTCTGTTCCCTACACCACCTAGCTGCCCCTAAAAAAATGTTTGACTTCCAAATTCTCTTCCCTCTCTCCCTTGCTCCCTTCTCCTTGCATTGAGAAGGCAAGCAATTTTATATAGATTACACAAGTACAGATATGCAAAATATATTTCCATGTTAGATCACTTTTTTTTAAAAGCAATGAAGTTAAGTGACTTGCCCAGAGTCACACAGCTAGTAAATGTCTGCAATCGGATTTGAACTCAAGTCCTCCTGACTCCCCATCCAAGATCACACTTCTCTTGATTGATTTTCTCTCTGTTTCTGTCTCAAACCATCTGACCCTTTGATCTTACCCTTTCTCTCCACTTATTTACCTTCCCTGCCTCCTCACCTATTGATTCTCTATTTCTCTTACCATGAAGCGTCCATCTGTGGGATCTGTTGCCAAGGTCATGCCTAGGTACTTGGAAGTGAGATTGGCATCTAGTAAGAAAAAGATCAATCAAAAGAAAAAAATCAATATCAACTCAGAAGCCAATAGAAGCTCCCTGACCATGATCAAGCCTCCTATTACATTTCCTGGCTCTCACCTCTCAGGTGCATTGGTTGGCAGCGTCCTGTGGATGGCTGGCACTGATAGAGGTTGCCGGTATTGTTCCCCTCACCAGGTGCTCCCACAACAATCCTGATGGGAAATACTTTCTGTAAGACAGAGATGCCTGGCTCTTTGGAAACACTGGAAATCCTATTGGAGTCAACCTTTGGGGAAGGGGAGTGGGATCCCAGCGAAATGCTAGATGCTGCCTCAAAGAGTTCTCAGCTTCACTCCCCACCCCCAGTGCTTGCTGGCGAATCCCTTCCATTTTCCCACTATGCCTCATAATACCTCACATTTGAATGGGTGCTTCACAATTTTCAAAGTTGTATATACCCAATATAGCTTTATGGGAGCTTTGTAAAAGCCCTAGGAAGGTGTAAAAGCAGAGATAATTACTTCAATTTTTCTTGTTTTTATCCAGACTTGTGATTTCAGCTCATTTGTACCTCATAGCCTGGGGGGTTGCCTGAGGGCACTGAGAGGTTAAGGGACTCAATCATGATCACACTGCAGGCATGTCTGTCAGAGAAAGATTTGAACCCAGGCCTTCCTGATTCCAAAGCCATCCTTCATCAACTATGACAAATTTTGACATAGAGTAAATGTCGGAATAACTAAAGTCAAGTCTGGACTCCCAGGTCAATATCCTTCTGACTACCTTATATATCATTCACCATCAATGCCTACAGAGGTGTGTGAGGTAGGAACGAGGGCCTCTAGGGCAGTGGCCTCAACAATTAAAATAGAAAAGAACTCCTGGGTCAGCCAGAATATTGACTTAGAAAACCACAAATTAATATTATCTATGTGTATTGTATTTTTATGTATTTTTGTTAAACATTTCCCAATTACATTTTTTTTTTGCTTTTTGGAGGGCAATTGGGGTTAAGTAACTTGCCCAAGGTCACACGGCTAGGTGTGTGTGTGTGTGTGTGTGTGTGTGTGTGTGTGTGTGTGTGTGTGTGTGTGTGTGTGAAGTGTCTGAGGCTGGATCAGAACTCAGGTTCTTCTGACTCCAGGGCCCACACTCTACTCACTTCGACACCTAGCTGCCCCTCCCAATTACATTTTAATCTGGTTCCCTATAATGCAGGGGTTTTGCTCCTGCTTATGTTCAAGTTTGACATCTTTTCTCTAGGGCCTTACCCATTTCCAACTTGTAGGACCTGATACCCAAAATGGTTCCCTGCATCTTGGAAGGAAAAGCTCTGAGAGTGACTGGCATCCAGGTTATAGCTTGAGGCCAGGACTGCAAGAGAAGGAACAGAGAATCAGGATCTGGCAAGGCTTCAAAATACCCCCTTCCCTATTTCTCCAACCCACCTGGCCCCATCTCCTCGGTTCCCCCTGACAATAGTTACAAGAACAGATTTAGGGCTGGGAACACCCAGGGTTGAGAACCAAGAGGAGGCCAAGGCCTCAATAAAGGCTTAAATGTTTCATGCTTATCCACTCTTTTCTGGCTTACAGGAGAATGTGCTGAAGGCCAGGGAGTGGGGTGAGTGAAGAGGGTCTGCATAATAGAGGAGAGAGGAAAGGAGATGGAGAAGGGGACTAGGAGGAAGTGCATTCCCTTTACCCTCCCCCCAAGGGGGGTTTTATTTCAAGATCCCAAAGTCTCCCAGCTAACAGGACTGACCACAACACATCACACTTCCCCATTCTAGAAGGTCCCATTTTCCCCAAAGATTTGGGTTTCTGTCTCTCCAGATTAAACTCTCCCATTGGGTTTTCCATGAAGATTTCTAACCTCCACTTCTCCAAGCACCTCCCCATCAACATACATACTCCTCTCATATATTGGCTCTGGGCTCTCCTAGCCTCTCAAACACCCAGTCTCTTTGCCCTAGCCCTACTCCGTCCCACATTAAACAGCAGCTCTGGCTGCCCCAGCATACCCTGTCCCACTCCTCAAACATCCAACCTCACATACCTACCCCTTCTTAACTTCAGACACCTCAGCCTTCCTACTCAGCACCTCCTGTTTCCACTTATGAAAAGCATTTTGAACTGAAATTTCTAATGCCTAACCCAGCTGTCTCCCACATCTTCCTTTGTTTCCCTTCCTCTGCCGGTCTCTGCTACTCTTACAGCCTTTGGTCTCCCTCGGTATTTTCTCTTTTTCTTGAGATTTCTTGAGGATCTTGAGTCCCAACCAGGCTGTCCATCCCTTCTCCTTCTCTGACAGCTCCTCCTTCATGACTCAATTACCAAAAATACCTCCCCAACCCATCTACCTCAGGGTCCTGTTTTCTCCTTAGTCTCTGCCCTTACATGTTCTGCTCTACTGAACTCAACTTACCCCAGAGAAAGATCCCAAGCAGGGGCAGCCAGAGTAAGGTGCTGACCCCTTTCATGGCACTATGGCCAGCGTGGAGTAGGGTCAGGGATGGAGGAGAGACTCAAGAAATCCTAGTTCTGGGCTCAGACAATCAGCTAGTTGCCAACTTAAGGTGAAAGAAGGAAATGACTGTCCTCAGGGCCCCCAGTAGCTAAGGTTTTTTTTTTCTTTACTGGGGAAGGGATGACAGGGTAGTTGATAGTTATGAAACCAGAATGGGTTTTGAGAGGAAGTGTAAGCAGGTTAGATTTCCTGCCCTTGGCAGCTTTTCTTATCAGCTAAAACTCAACCTTATTGTAGCTCTGCAATTACATCAGGTTTTTATCTCACAGACTGACCAAACTGGAAAGAATCTTATAGAGGGTCTAGTTTTATAGGTATGGAAACTGTGGCCCAGAGAGAAGAATGAAATTACAGTCTTTTGGATGAAAGAAACTTGAACCTGAATCCCAAGTCTTCTGACTCAAAGTCCATTATTCTTTTTTTAAATTAATGTCTTAAAAAAAACCAAACCACTCATTTACTCAACTTATTATTGAACACTCTCACATACCAAAGAAAACTGATTAAACTAACCAACAAAGCATCCACATTTGGCTTAGTCAACATTTTCTATCCATAATCCCTCCTTTCCAATGCTCTTTCCAGTGTACCTCCGTCTGTGTCTTCCCCTAGCTTTTTTTCATTCCTGTGCTAGGTACTAGCTTCAACAGAAAATCCTAAGAGAAGAATTATGTTTGTTCAAAA
Organism: Gymnobelideus leadbeateri; assembly: GCA_011680675.1. Classification (NCBI taxonomy): domain Eukaryota; kingdom Metazoa; phylum Chordata; class Mammalia; order Diprotodontia; family Petauridae; genus Gymnobelideus; species Gymnobelideus leadbeateri. The sequence continues at coordinate 182,554 of WOXC01002657.1, forward strand.
CAAAACTGAAAGAACTAGGCAATGGTATGTGGGAGCTGGCTTGCAGAGGCTCAGGAGAGCTGATTATTGAATTTCAGTGTGAGCATTTATGCCTCAGAAATCAGCAAAGATAAGAAATCAAGGCTTGATGTATCATCATGTTGATTGCTTAGATTAAGTGATAGAGAAAATGTCAATAATGAAGATTAAACTTTTAAAACTATGTCATGAATATATTCCCCACCCACACAAAGCTGGTTGTTAAACATCTACTAGCACTTTTACCCAAGAACAAGAATAAGCATCAAAATATTTCATCTGTGCCATGTGATACGTTTCTGTTTCTTTGATCTTCATACCTGCATGAGCATCTATAAGTGCATATAAATAATATTACTATACATGTAGCAGAATTGTGAATTGGTCCAGACATTCTAGAAAGTGATTTGGAAATATACCCCTAAAGGCACTAAACAGTGACTTGTATGCCTGTGAAACCTGGACAGACTACCAGAGCCATGCCAAAAAACTGAATCGATTCTTTTTGAATTGTCTTAGGAAGATCACCTGGCAAGATAAGGTGCTGGACACTGAGGTCCTTTCTTGAGCTAAACTGCCAACCTTTCAAACTCTACTGCAGAGAGTGCAACTCCAATGGACTGTCCACATTGTTCAAATGCCAAATGTATATTTTCCTAAAAGATTATTTTATGGAAAACTTGCACAAGGCAGGCTCTCATATGGTGGTCAGAAGAAGTGATACAAGGACACTCTCAAGGTCTCTCTGAAGAACTTTGGAATCAATTGTGAGACATGGGAGAAACAGGCACAGCATGGCATGCCCACATCAAAGAAAGTGCTGTGCTCTATGACCAAAGCAGAATTTCAGTACCTCAAAAGAAATGTAAGATTGGCAAATTTAGAAACATCTCCATCCCAAATGTTCATATGAATTATTTGTGCCTGACTTGTGATAGAGCCTTCTGAGATTGTATTGGTCTGATCAGTCACTGTGAGACACACTGTACCTTGATGCCAACATTGTGATGTCATTTCTGTCCTCTTTGAGAACCAAGAACAACATCCAACTATCTGACTAATTCAACAATACTACTATTAGGTTTATACCTCCCCCCAAAAAAGATAAATGATAAAAAGGATCCCTACGTATAAAAACATTTATGGCAACTTTTTATTATGTGGTGGCAATAAGGAAACAAGTCATCTAAACAATTTATGGTAGATGTGTATATAATGGAATACTATTGTGCTATAGGTAATGACAAAAGAGACAGACATCAGAGAAACTTAAAAAATGTGTATGAACTGTTTCAGAGTGAAGTGAGAAGAACCAGAAAAGCAATTTATATAATCTGTAAAAAAAATAGCTTTGAAAGACTTAGAGACTCTGATAAACACAATGACCAATCACAATTCCAGAGGACTAATGATAAAGTATGTTACTCACTTCCTAATAGAAAGGTGCAGGACTCAGAGTGAAGAATGAGTTATACATGGTAGTTCCAACACTTCCCTCTGCTCATCTGTGTCTCCTGAGTAGTGGAAGACTAATGAAACCCAAGCTTCCTATAAAGAGCCAGAGCATGAACTAGGCCAGGAACTGTCAAACCATAGCCTGGCCTGCAGCCTGTTTTTGCACAGACCTGGAGCTAAGAATGGTTTACAGTTTTAAATCTTTACATTTTAAAATATTTATAGTATTTAAAAATGTGAAAACCATTCTTAGCTCAGGGTATAAAAACAGTGGGCAAATTGTTGATCCCTAGACCAGATTATACATATATATGCCATGAATAATATTTAAATTCAATCTCAACATCAAGTATGTGTCATTCTGTCCTACAAAGACCTCTTTTTTTTTTTCTAATTGATGAATACAGTATTATAAACACTGAGGTGGAAGGGAGTACTTCTAGTGTGAGAGCTGTCAAGCCCTTTTCATGGCTGCTCATCCACCTGATAAACTCAAATCTCACCTGTGGCTCCACGAAGTTGTAGTCACACCCAGTAAAACCTTTTAGGCAGAGGGTCAAAGCAGGTTGAGGTTTACTGAGGGGCCTCAAACCCATTGGTGAGTCAGGGGGCGTCTACTCCAAGCATGTGAAGACCTCCCTGGCAGACTGGGTGGAAGGTGAAGCAGGCATTTTTGAGTGATGAGAGCTTGGTTAGACATTGAAGATGACAAGGTCACCCACCGCATCCCAAACCATATCCAGTCTTCCTGACTCTTGTCCTGCCACTGGACTCTGATAACTCTGGAAGAGAGAGTGAGGCTGATGACTTTGTGCAGCTCTGCCTCACTTAAACCCAATTTATTCAAAAGTCAAAAGACATCACCGAATGATATAATTTTGGTCCTCTTTGATCACAAAGGACAATAATCAGCCAATTAGAGAAATTACAGAATAAAAACCAAGGCCATCTTTGGTCCTTTGTTAATTAAATGAACATTAGCAAAACTAAGTCTTGTCCTGATTCACTGTTGAAACATAAGGGGAAGCTAGAAGGCCTGAATTCAAATCTGGCCTCAGACACTTGACACTGTGAGCTTGGGAAAGTCACTTAACCCAGACTGCTTTGCAAACCGTGCCCCCCACCCCCCAAGAAAAATAAAGAAGAAAGAAACATAAGCAGAAACTAGGAGTTTCATCAGGTTTTTTGTGAACCTGCAAGTAGTAGCACAACACTACCTGTATTCATCTCCTATGTTACCATTTAAGAATCAATGAATGAAAGTAGTTGTTGGTTAGTTATGGGGTTGTATCTCCTGCACACCCCAGTTTTGTGGGCTCTTTCCCCTTTTTTTGTGGTGAAGTTAATTGCATTGGTTACAACAACCAATAGGTTTTACTTTAGAAGATGTTCTCTAACCAAGTCTAACTCCTTATATGCTATAGATGGACAAGGTTGGTTCTCTGAACAAAAGCTCAAACTTTGAAAATCACAAATTTCATTAGTATAATGATTCTGCTGTCAAGTATAGAAACCTCCCTTCAATAAATGTTTGTGATTCTTTTGTATGTACTGTCTGGAAATTCTTCTGTATTTAATAAAATATTTTTGTTACGATAAAAGAGAAATCATCAGATTCCTTGAAAACCTTTACTGACTACAATGAAATAAAAAGTATTGGGTCATGATTTTCAAGGATAATGAAAAATTTTAAGTGAATAGTCATATTTATAAGAGTCAGAGGACAAAGTGAAAAGAAAAAGAATCTACTGGTCACCTCCAGGAAGAAATCGCAAAATGAAAACCCCCAGAAATGCCATTGCCTCAATCCAGGTAAAAGAAAAAAATATTGCAAGCATCTAGGAAGAAGAAATGAAGTACTAAGGAAACACTATCAGAAATACATAAGACCTGGCAGCTATGATGATAAAAGAGAGAAATTTGAGAATGCGATATTCTAAATGGTTTATAACCAAGAATGATTTATCCTGGAACTCCAAGTAGAAATCCACAAGGAAAAAACAAATCTTTAATGGAATAGAGGACTTTCTAGCATTCCTGATCAAAAAATCAGGGATGAATAGAAACTTTGAAATGTAAACATGAGAGTCTAGAGAAACCTAGAAAGGTAAACTCAATGGAACAACTGCAAGGGCTAAATAATGATGAAATACTTACATTCATGGGGAGAAAACAAATATCTTATGGAAATTCCACTGTCCTCTAGGGTTATATAGAGACAACAAACAGAGGGATTGGGTGTGGTTTTGTTCTGTTTTGAAGATTTTAAGGGAGGAAAGAGAAAGGAAGGAAAAAGGGATTCAGTAAAAAAGAAATGAGGAAGAAGAATGTAAGAACTTGCTATTTCCCATAACTGTGGGACACCACAAAAAAAACATACAAAAACAGAGGAAGGGGTTGGGGGAGTGGGCATCACATGAACTCATTTTCATCTGAACTGGACATAGAAAGATTGAACACACTCATATTCATACACGAAGAGTTTGGTTTAGTGACACATTAAACTCAACAGGAAAATAACAGCTAGCGTTTATATAGCACTTTAAAGTTGACCAAACAATTTACAAATACTGTCTCATCTTAACTTCATAACAACCCTGGGAGGTAGGTGCAATTATTATTTAGATTTTAGAAATGAGGAAACTGAGGCAGACAGGGGGTTAAGCAACTTGCTCAGAGTAACAAAGCTAGTAAATATCTAGGGTGGGATTTGAACTCAGGTCTTCCAGATTCTAGGTCCAGTGCTTTATCTGCTGATTGACCTAGATGGCTTTAGAAAGGGAAAGGGTGAAGAGGAAAATAGGGGCTTAAGAGGGAGGCTAGAGCACCAGCCCTGAAGTCAGGAGGATCTGAGTTCAAATTCAGCCTCAGACAGTTAACACTTACTAGCCATGAGACCTTGGGCAAATCACTTAACCCCAATTGCCCTGCCTCCCCAACCTCCAAAAAGCAAAAAAAAAAGGGGGGGAGGAGATAGAGTCAAGTAGGGAGTAATCACAACCAAAAGAAACTCCAGCTTTGGAAGGTAGACCATAAAGGAAGGTGTGACACATGCATGCTTTAAAGCTATTCTTCCAGGTTTCACTGGTAAGGTGAGTCACCAGAAGGTCATTTCTACATCCACTGTCAAGGTTTTAGTCGAGGGTTGGGGTTGGTTTTCTAGTACTGTAGCTCATGGGCCCCCTACCAGTGTACTCTTCCACCATCACCACCACCCATGACTATCAGTCAACATAAATTGATCATATCGACTTAATTAGCTTTTAGAAAGGATTATCTTACTAAATTGGCATAGTAAAAACAATTGATACAAAGCATGGCTACAAAAATCTGTGATACCCTCTCCCACTAAAACATAAACAGTCCAGGGCAAAATGGGCTCAAACTTAGAGGATGCAGGTGTCAACTCACAGCTCCTAGAAGTCCTTTTTCCTGGTATCCCTCCCCTTCTCCCCTGTATGTGGGTTTCTGTTGGGCTCCCCATAGCATCTTCTCCCCCATAGCTGCCTTTCCTCAGTATGTCTATTAACATAGTAGTATTAACATAATAGTATTAACATATAACATAATATGTCTATTAACATCTGCTCTGGATGCAGATACTCTGTCAGCTGTTGCTGTTCTGAGGAAGATGTTAGAATGCTGATGAAACCTTCTGAAGTTCACAAAGGCCCCTCTGGTCAAGGGGAGGGAAAGAAGCCAAAGTGCTCTCCTCCCCAGCTACCAAATGATTCTTTCTCAGAGGTTTGGCTAGAAGCTTCCACTACTAAGCTTCCACACCCTCAAATGCTTGATTCCAAACTGGCTTCTTGTTTTTATACAAGCCCCACAGGGTTTGATCCAATCTCCTCAACCAATCCAAATATACTTCCTATACAGCATCATTCTATTTCATCCAATGGCTTTCAAGGACCCCTAAACTGACCAAAGACTTTACACCTAGTCTAAAGTCTCTGGCTAATTGAGAGATTCAATAATAATTATGGATCATTAGTATCTATGAAATCATTTTTCTCACCACGTTCTTCACTAAAAAGCAGGACCAAAGAGAGGATATGACGGAAGGAAGTACACATTTAGCAATCATAACCATTATCATTAATAAGATGAACATAAGCATAAGATGAAAAAGGGTAGCAGAATGGATTAAAAAGCAGAATCCAATGATATGATGTTTACAAGAAACACGTATGAAATATAAAGATTCAGAAAGAATTAAATAAAGGGGTTAGGGAAGAATTTATTAAGTTTCATATGAATTTGAAAAAGCAGGGGTGACAGTCATGATCTCAGAGAAGTCAACAATAAAAATATACATGATCAAAAGAGATAACAGTGACCTTATATTATGCTTAAAGTCCCCATGTACAATTAAATAATATCAACATAATATATATATATATGCACCAAATGGCACAACATCTAAATATTTTAAGGAGGGGCAGCTAGGTGGCACAGTGAGTAGAGCACCGGCCCTGGAGTCAGAAGGACCTGAGTTCAGATCCTGCCTCAGACACTTGACACACACAAACAAACAAAAAAAAAAACCTAGCCCTGTGACCTTGGGCAAGTTACTTAACCCCAATTGCCCTCCAAAAAGCAAAAATAAATAAATAATAAATATTTCAAGGAAAAGTTAATCAGATTGCAGAATGAAATAGACAACTGAAACAATAATAATTGGAGACATCACCCTTTCACCCAGAGATAAACCTAACAAAAATATAAAGACAAAAAAGTTAAGCATATGAATAGAAATTTTGAAAAGATATATTTGATAGTGTTAACCATTACTGAGTTCATTCTAAGAAAGATAAACAAAATTAGCCTGCATCTGCATATAAATATTATTATGGAAAATGAGCCCAAGGACAGATAGACAAAGGGAATCTTACATCTGCAGAGTAATTCCCTCTCACCCCTCTCTTCCTTTCTTGCTCAGGATGTCTGTGTTAGCCAAAATTATAGTCACCATATGTGATAACCATAATATAAAGAAGAATTTCTTAACTGGATAGATTGTAACTACAATAAGATAAGAGAATGTTGGAGTGTTGAGTGAAACTATAGATCCAGGACATGTGTATTTATTTTATCATTAACATGCATGCCTGCCTGTATGTGTGTATGTACATATATATACACATACATATTTAGATGCATGTATGTGTATATATAACATAGCATAATATGTGTAAATACCAAGATAAGAAAAAGTCCCATTATTCAAGATGGTGTCCATTTCACAAATGTTAATTATGTATGTTTCGCATATTTTCAGACTTTTTCAACCTAGATTCAACATATTGATGATGATTTTTCTCTTCTTTTTCTTTTCTTTTTTTTTTTAAGGCATTTGGGGTTAAGTAACTTGCTCAAGGTTACATGGCTAGTTATTTATGTGTGAGTGCTAAGTAACTGAGGCCGGAACCAATCCGGGTCCTCCCAACTTCCGGGTGGCGCTCTTACTCACTGCTGCGACTTTTTTCTGTTACTACTTTAGTATTTAGAAGAAATATTACTGTTTCTCCTCATCTTTTTCCTTTCTTTTCCACTCCTTTCTTTTCTTTAAAAATACTCTTTTTATATAATATTGCTCTCTGGGAAGGCAAAGGGAGAGAAAATGGGGGAAGTATAGTGATGTTAAACAAACAAAAAGATATTGATAAAAACTTTTAAAAAAAATGAGGAGAAACAGTAATATTTCTTCTAAATACTAAAGTAGTAACAGAAAAAAAGGAACTCACTCAAGTAAAACTCCCCAAACTTGGGAAAGGATTGACAAATAGGAGTGAGAGGTGAAAGGAGGTCGGAGAAAGCTGCTTGTGGGAACAGGATTGCATCAAAATTGTTTAAAGAAAACAAATCACAGGGACAAAGTACTGATTTGAAACAAGAAGAGGAACTTTAAAAAAAAACCTACTTTAAAAAAGTCAGTTCTAAAAATACAAAGTGAGTTAAACACAAACCTTACTCTCATTACATTAAATGTAAATGATTGAACAACCTAATAACCTAATAAACATAGGAAAACAAAATTTCATTTCTTGCTTATGAGAAACATATTTAAAAAGCAAAAAAGTACATAAAATGAAAATGAGAACTTGACACAAAGTTTACTATGCATTAGGCAACTTCAAAAAAGCAGGAGTTGCAATTGTGGTTTCAGACAAAGCAAAAATAAAAATTCACAATATCAGTAGAGATTATCAAGGAAATTATATTATGTTTAAAGGAAACCACTGACAACAAACAAATATCAACATTAAACTTATATGCATCTAAGTTAATAAAAGAAAAATTAACTAAGTTGCAAAAAGGCATGGATAGTAACATAAGAATAATAGGAGACCTTAATATTCTTTCTGAGTTTGGCAAAATCTAATAGAAAGATAAATGGAAAAATAAAGAACAGAACGAAAGTTATCAGTGCCTTCTGAATGGGATGACTAAAGAACATGTATATATCTTAGCATCACATAACACTTTTACAAAAACAGACATGTATTCAGGCTCAAAGAAATTTGAAGAAACAGAAATATTAAGCATAGTCTTTATAGACCATAATCCAACAAAAATGATAAGGACCTCAGATAGCACAAGTAAAAAACAGAGACTTAAATGGGACTTAATAATGAAATCCTATATAATGAGTGTGTTGAAGAATGAATCATAGAAACAATTAATAACCATGTAAAAGGTAATGAAAATAATGAGACAACATAGAATAACTTCTGGGAAGCACTGTGACAGTCTTCAGAAGAAAAATTATATCCCTAAAAGCATATGTTAATAAAGTAGAGATAATTAGTGAACTAAATGTGCATTTTTTAAAAATTAGAAAGTTAACAAATAAATTTAAAATAAATTCAAAAGATGAAACCTTAAGAATTAGAGAAGAAATCAGAACTCAAGAATATTACAGAACTGATAAACAAAACTAAATACTGATTCTTTTAAAAGAATAACAAAATTGATAAAACTTTAATCAACATAGTTTTTAAAAAAAAAGAACGAGGGTGGAAAAACAAATTAACCAAGTAAGTAAGTGAACAAGATGCAATTCTAGCAAAACAAGAAGAATTTTTTTTTAAATTATCAAAGTCTGCTATACACAGTTATATGCCAACAAAACTTAGAACTAAAAAGAAATAGAGGATTGCCTACAAAAATATAAAAAAAATTATTGAATTAACAAGCACCAGATAGAGCTCTTAAAGAACCTAGTTTTAGGAAAGGAAATTGAATTAACAGTAATAAGAATTAACAAAGAAAAAAAAACTCTTGGTTCAGAGGGATTTATAGGAGAATTCTGTCAAACTTTTAAAGAATAATTAATAACTATGTCATATAAATTATTTCACAAATTGAGGGAGGAAATACTCTTACAAACTCCTTTTATAAGCTAAAAAAAGAGGATTATAGGCTTCAGTTCCTCTTCCTCTACTAGAGCCCAGTCTCAGAACCCAAAGGAGTCAAACTTGTTTACTGGCTTTCCAATCTTCATGTAACTTTGGCCTCTTCTCTCCTAATCTCAGTGGCCTTCTGGCCACCCTCATGTACATTCCTGGACCAAGTGGAGAAGTTTATTGCTGTCTCTCTTTGATTTTCTTGGTGATTGGTTTATCAAGTATTCTTTTAAGAAATTTGGATCAAGGGGCGGCTAGGTGGCGCAGTGAGTAAGAGCGCCGGCCTCGGAGTTGGGATGACCCGAGATCAAATCCGGCCTCAGAAAATGAGCACCCACACACAAATAATGACTAGCTGTGTAACCTTGAGCAAGTTACTTAACTCCAATTGCTTTAAAAAAAAAAAAAAAAGAAATTTGGATCTGTTTAATAGTATCTTGATTTCTCATAAAATCACTAGCTTCCATTTGCTCCAATCTAATTCTGAAGGAATTATTCTCTTCAGTGAGCTTTTGAGATTCTTTTTCCATCTGGCCAATTTGGCTTTTTAAGGCATTCTTCTCCTCTTTGGCTTTTTGAGCCTCTTTTGCCATTTGAGTTAGTCTGTTTTTAAGGTGTTATTTCTTTTTATTTTCTTTTTTTTCTTTTTGGAGGGCAATTGGAGTTAAGTGACTTGCCCAAGGACACACAGTTAGTGTGTGTGTGTGTGTGTGTGTGTGTGTGTGTGTGTGTGTGTGTGTGTGGTCTGAGGCCGGATTTGAACTCAGGTCCTCCTGAATCCAGGGCTGGTACTCTATCCACTGAGCCATCTAGTTGCCCCAAGGTATTATTTTCTTCAGTCAGGTTTTTTGCCCACTTTTCATGATTTTCTTGCATCATTCTCATTTCTCTTCCCAATTTTTCCTCCACTTCTCTTTCAAAATCCTTCTTAAGCTCCTCTATGGCCTATAACCAGTTCATATTTTTCTTGGAAGCTTTTGGTGCAGGAATTTTTTGTTGTCTTCCTTCTGTTCCATGTTTTGATCCTTTTTGTCCCCACAAAAGGAATCCAAAGTCGGATTGCTGTGCTTGCTTTGCTTCCTTTGCTTGCTCATGTTGCCACTCAATTACTTGACTTTTGAGCTCTTTGCCACAGTAGAATTCTGCTTCCACAGAGCAGAGCTTTGTCCCAAATTTCTGGGGTTTTCACAGCTGCCAAAGCTATTAGTTGGCTGCCCTCTCTGAAGCCTCCACTTGCTCTGGTACACTGGTCACACACCCCGGGACCTCCATCCTAGACAGCAATATATATCCAAGCAGGTTAAAGCAAGAGGGATTACCCCTCAGAATGGCTGCTTGGTCCCCCTATAATCTTCAGGCCAGGAGCTCTGAAGCAGCCATGCAGTGGTGGCTGCACAGTCACTGCGCCTCCACCACTTCTCACCCCAGGGGCAGGGGCTGGACCATGCTCTCCCATTCCCCCCCCCACCCCAGTTCCAACAGAGTTCCACACTGACCTTTTACTTTGTCTTTGGCATTTATGGGTTGATAATTCTGGAAATTGCCACTGCTGCTCGTGATCCACTCTCCTGAAGTCCTTCCAGCCACTGCTGGTCAGGGCCTCCCTGGGGCTAAAACCATGGGCTCACATGGGGCTGGGCTTGGCTCCCAGCATGCTGCAATGGACCCTTCCTGTAGGCCTGCTGGGCTGCCTTCAGCAGGAGATTTGTTTCTCTGTGTCACTTTGTGGATTCTGTAGCTCTAAAATTTGTTTAGAGTCATATTTTATAGGTATTTGAGGTGATTATGGGGGGAGCTCATGGAGTTTTCCTGCTTCTATGCCCTCTTTTAAGATATTTTTGGGGGCATATGTGATAAAGCTGGGCTCCCCTACAACCTGGAAATCAACTCATCAAAATCTCAATGTCAGTGCATTTCAAGTTGAATTCATTCCCCTGCCTCCAAGCCTGAAACTCTCCATAATGTCTCCATTTTCTGTTGATGTAGATACCTTATCCTCCCAGTAGGCTTCCTCAAGTAAATGTTTTCGTTTTTAACCTTGATTTTCCTAAAGGTTAGCCCAAGGCCTTACACACACAGTAAGCATTTAATAAATCTTGGTTGGATGGAATGGCACCCAGGTATGTAATCTCCTATTACTTTTGTCTGTTCTCTTTCCTTAACCTTCCATATCCCATCAGTTGCCAATATGTCATTTTTATCCTTTCTTTCTATCTAAGTACAATCATCCTAGTTGAGGACCTTAAACTCTCACTTGAACTTAAAAGTTCTGATGTTGTATCAACAATGCAGTATTCATAATGTTTATGGTAACTATAAATATGCTGATATAGTTATTAATCACAAAATGTAACAGGCTCTCTACATGGGGTGTAGCTAGAACATTTATTCAAATACCAGAAAACGGAATCCCCAAACCAGAAAGTCAAAGCCATCACAGTAGCCACAGAGTTGGCACACATAGTTAATACAGTAAACACCCACATTCTCAAGCCTTCAAAACAGAACAGGCTAACTCAGGCAAAGATCCTCCTCTCTTCACTCATAGTAACTGCTCAGCCTCCATGCAGCTTGCTCCCAGCTGATTTTCATACTGGCCAGACTGGATTATTCCATCATGTGGTTGCAAGGACTAAAACTCCTGCTTCAACCTATTCCTTTATAGTAGTGGTAATTTCATCTTGCCCACCTGGCACATGCTACTGCTTTAAAGTAATTACTTCAGAAGGTTCAGGTAAAGTGATTGGGTCCATTTTTATTTTTCCCACTAAAACTGTATTAATTCCTATCTTCCTTACAGTGAATTGGTATCTTCCTTCAGGTAAATTCAGAGTCATGCCTCTCAATAGATCTATTCCAATGATGTATTCAGGAATGAGTACAACAACCAAGTATATTACTTCTTGGATAATTACATAATTTTCATTGTTATTTTAATTTGTCTGGCTGATATTTCAGCCCCTCTGAGTCCAGTGATAGTAATAGGAGTTTCATGTTTAAACTTATCAGGGTTTCCATAGATAAGTGTGTCCCCCCTCCCAGCAATGTCCTAGTTACTGTAGTTGATCCATTCTTCTAATATATTGTTAAACTGCAATCTCCTCCATATTTCTTTAATCCTGGCTGGAGCTGGGCCTGTTTCTTATTCTCCCTGAAGGTCAGCAAACTTGGATACAAGGATTCAGGAGTATCAGTAAGCAGTGGTTCCTACTTCCCTATTCATTCTAATGTTAAGTACCTTTTCTTGGTACAGCTTAAGCAGATCTTCAGTTGGAATACCATCTATTCTTCTAAAGTCCTCCCCTGCTCTCAATAGAGCAGTAAACAGTCTACTTCTTGTCAATCTATTTTGCCTTGAATCCTCTGGCTATTTACTCTTCTTTCTCAAGGAAATTTATCTTTTCCCCATTCCCCTAAGTCACTTAATTGTGAAATCTTATCACACCTCTGAAAGAAGGTACCCTATTTCTCCAATTAATAGAGTCAGAATTAGGTGCTTATAAGCAGGAGGAGCTGTCTTCACTATGATATTTCTATGAGGAACTCCTAGGAGGGCATCGTGATATGCATTTGCATCTCCAACCATGATAGCAGTTTTCATTACCTCCTCCTTTAGCTTTCTCATATAGTCTCTAAGTGAGTACCAGGGTCTGTCTCCACCAGGCCACATAGAGTCAGTAGGATATTGCTTTTTGCATCCCTCTGCAGCTAAAGTTAACAGATTAGTTCTGTTGTTACCTCCTTGCATATGGTGATCCCTAAAAGCTTGGTGTACAAAAGGATTCTGACTGATGCTTATGAATTTTAAACAATCCACATTGTCCAGTGTTATTCCTCTGGCACCTTCATCAATGTTTCTTACTATCGAAGACACTAAAGACTCTCCCATTCTTTGGGTGAATTTACTCAATATATCAGTAACCTCTTGTTGAGTGAAATCCTCAATTATCTCCCTAGTCTCTGGCCTGGCAGTTCTCCTGCCTTCTTCTTCTTATGGGGAGAACTTCTGCATTAGAAGACTCCTCATCTAACCTTGTTCCATTCTCCTTACACACATTCTCCTGGCAGCTGTTGGGGCAACTCTGCCCAGCCTGTACAAAAGCTTCATGCACATTCCTTCTGCTAGGTTTTTGTTTCCTTTTAGTTACACGAACAGTAGCATGTTCTTCTACCACCTGAAACCCTCCAGCTTGCTCTTCTGGATGCTGTGTCACAGAAGAATCTTCACACAAACCAGCTGACTCCCTTGCCATCTGAGCTTTTTCCTTCAGCAGCTTATCTCTACTTTTATGCATAAGACAATAAATTGTTAGCAGGACCCAGCCTCCCCTGCATACTCCTGCCAGTTCTTTGCCTGGTTCTATGGGTATTCCTTGCAAACATCTTTCCAAATCTCTGGGTTCTCCCTCTTGTAGCCTTGGTTCCCAGTTTTCACAGGGTCCTGTGCTTTTGGCCCATTCTCTGGCTAGAGAGGAATAAGGCAAATCCTCTCATCCTGGGATAGCCATTTCTCCCTCTAAAGCCCTCCTGCTTGCAAATAGAGGCCTGACATTTTGTGATCCCGACGTTGTTACCAAATGTACCAACAATGCAGTATTCACAATGCTTATGGTAACTATAAATATGCTGATATAGTTATTAATCACAAAATGTAACAGGCTCTCTACACGGGGGACATAGCTAGAACATTTATTCAGACACAACAAAAAACTGAGCCCCCAAACCAGAAAGTCAAAGCCATCACAGTAGCCACAGAGTTGGCACATATAGTTAATACAGTAAACAACCACATTCTCAAGCCTTCAAAACAGAACAGGCTACCTCAGGCAAAGATCCTCCTCTCCTCACTCATAGTAACTGCTCAGCCTCCAACAAGCTTGCTCCCAGCAGCTCTGGCCCCCTGCAGTTCCCATCCGCAGCAGTCCTCAGCAGGAGTCCTTAGCTGAAATTCTGACTGGCTCAAAAAAAAGGAGTTTGTGCCACCACAGCTGTTGCTGCCACTTCCAGTCACCATGCCAGCTCCTACGAGCTCTGGCTCCTTCCTGCCCCACCTGCTATGTCAGCAAGTTCAAGGGGCATGGAAGATCTTCAAATCCCATTACAATTACAGATATGTTTACTAATAGTCATTGTCCAGTAGCCCTTTGGGTATCTACATATAGACAAATGTATTTAACATGCAGTTCCATATGCATTAGGACAGTAACTGGGACAGTTAATAAATTCATTCTTCAACAAATATCTATAAAGTCCCTAGTAATGAGTAGTGAAATGGATAGAGCTGACTAGTCAGGAAGACTTGAGTTCAAATTTAGACTCAGACATTTACAATCTATATGACCCTGGGCAACTCACTTTACCCTGTTTGCCTCAGTTTCCTTATCTGTCAAATGGGGATAATAATAGTACCTACCTCTTAAGGTTATTGTGTGGATCAAATGGAATAACAATTATAAAGTGCTTAGCACAGTGCCTGATAAATTTTAGCTATTATTATTAGTAAAGAAGTGCTAATTGACATACTGGGTGATGCCAAAGAGACTTACTTCTGGCCTTCAAAGAGCTCACAATTGGGGAGGGGAAATAAAACATGAACAAATAAGTATGAATGATAATGCAAATCATTCACATTTATACCAGGCTTCAAGGCTTATGAGAGCCCATCTTTATATCAGCCCTTATTATTATTATTATCTTATTATTATTATACCAATTTTGCAAATCATGAAATTTTGCAAATCGACTCATCATATAGCTACTCAAATCTAGAGGGTTTTCTCCTGACTACCAGAATCCATAGCAAGACAGCATACAAAGGAGAACTGGGAAGTCCCATAAATGTAGTAACAAGTATCATGGTGGCATGTAAGAGAGACAGAGCATTTCTCTGAAATTGAGAGGTGAGAGAGGAATATAATGAGAGGAGATGGGGAGAGACAGGATGGGGTAAATTATCTCATATAGAAGAGATGAGGAAAAATTGTTACAAAGGAGGGGAAGAACAGGAAGGCAAAAGGGAATGGGTCAATTTTACTCTCATTTGGCTTAGGGAGGGAATGACATACACACTAAATAGGGTTTCTCACCCTACGGGAGAGTAGGGGAGAAGGAGATAAGGGGGGAATGATGGAAGGGAGGGCAGGCTGGTGGGGAGGGAAGTTGGAAGCACACACTTTTGGAAAGGGACAGGATCAAAATAGAGAATAGAACAAGTGGGAGGTGGGATAGGAGGGAGGGAAATATAATCAATCTTTTACAATATATCCACTATGAAAATGTTTTGTGTAGCTACACATGTAAAACCTATATTGAATTGCTTATCTTCCCAGTAAGAGTGGGTGACAAAGGAGGAAGGGAAAGAATCTGGAATTCAAAGTTTTAAAATCAAATGTTTAAAATATATATATATATATAAATTTCTTTTACATGCAACTGGGAAATAAGATATACAGACACTGGGGTATAGAGATCCATCTTGCCCTACTGGAAAGTCAGAGGGGAGATGGGGGAGGATATAAGAGAGAGCAGATTGGGGGAGGGAGCATATAGTGGGATTGCTGTTTTGGGGTGGTGGGTAGAGGAAAGATGGGGAGAAAATTTGTAACTCAAAATCTTGTGGAAATGAATGATGTAAACTAAAAATAAACATAAAATTTAATTTAAAAAAAGCTGTCTGCTTCGATGATTTCAGGAAAACTTAGAAAGGTTTATATGAACTAATGCAAAGTGAAGTGAGCAGAAACAGAAGACTGTATACAGTAACAGCAATAATGCAAGATGAGCAACTGTGAACAATTTCATTATTCTCAATAATACAGTGATCCAAGACAATTCCAAAGGACTCATGATGAAAAATACTATCTACTGCCAGAGAAAGAACTGAAGGAGAATGTAGATGGAACCATCTATTTTTCACTTTATTTTTTTCTTAGTCTTTTTTCTTTTACACCATGACTAATATAGAAATATGTTCTGCATGATTGCACATCTCTAAAAAATCAATTTGCTTACCATCTCAGGGAAGGGGAAGGGAAGTGAGGCAGAGAGAGAATTTGGAACTCAAAATTTTTAAAAACAAATATTAAAAATTGTTTTCAGAAGATGGCAGAGTAAGAGTACAAATTTGACATGGGCTCCAGTTTCAACCATCTCCATTGCCTGTAAAAAAAATTGACTCTAAAAATTTTTTAAAGCTACAGAACCCACAAAGTCTCCCACTGA
This sequence comes from Gymnobelideus leadbeateri, assembly GCA_011680675.1. Lineage (NCBI taxonomy): Eukaryota > Metazoa > Chordata > Mammalia > Diprotodontia > Petauridae > Gymnobelideus > Gymnobelideus leadbeateri. The sequence goes on from WOXC01002657.1 coordinate 198,657, forward strand.
AGGCAGCCTAGAAAGCTGACGAGAAAAATCTATCACAGCATGCTGGCAGCCATGTTCAGGCCCCAGTGAGCCATGGTTCCACCCCAGGGTGGCCTCAACCAACACCCATACCAGCCAGAGCAGACTTCAGGAGAGTGAATCACCAGCAGCTGTGGTGATTTCCAGACTCCTCAACCCATAAACACCAGAGAAAATAAAAGGTCAGTCAGGAACTCTGTTATAAGGGTGAAGGAATAATGCATCTCGCCCATGCCCCCAGGGAAAGGAGTGGCAGGAGGCACGGCAGCGCCATATAGATGCTTTCAGAGTTCCTGGTCTGCAGAGTGTAGGTGGGCCAAGAAACCATTCAGAGAGTAATTACTCTTGCCTTGACCTGCCTGGATCTGGACTGTGGTGTTGGGTGGTGGACCTGGGGTGTGTGGCCAGTGAGCCAGAGCTTGGGGGGCTGTAGAGAGGGTGCCCAACTAATAGCTCTGGCAGCTGTGAAAACCCCAGCAATCTGGGACAAAACTCTCTCCATTCTGTAAGCAGAGTTCTATCATGGCAAAGAGCTCAAAAGTCAAGTAATTGGCAAAATAAGGAAGCACAATCAGACATACAATACTTTTTCAGGGACAAAAAGGATCAAAGCATGGAACTGGAGGAGGACAATAAAGTCAGAACTCCTGCATCAAAAGCTTCCAAGAAAAATATGAATTGGTCACAGGCCATGGAGGAATTCAAGAACGATTTTGAAAATCAAGTAAGAGAAGTGGAAGAAAAACTGGGAAGAGAAATGAGAATGATGCAAGAAAAATATGAAAACCAAGTCAACAGCCTGCTAAAGGAGACCCAAAAATATTCTGAAGAAAATAACACCTTGAAAAATAGACTAACTCAAATGGCAAAAGAGATCCAAAAAGCCAGTGAGGAGAAGAATACCTTAAAAAGCTGAATTTTCCAGATGAAAAGGAATTTCAAAAACTCTCTGAAGAGAATAACTCCTTCAGAATTAGATTGGAGCAACTGGAAGTTAATGATCTTATGAGAAATCTTATGAGAAAACAGATCCAAACAAATGAAAAAATAGAAGACAATGTGAAATATTTCATTGGAAAAACCATTGACCTGGAAAATAGATCTAGGAGAGATAATTTTAAAATTATTGTACTACCTGAAAGCCACAATCAAAAAAAGAACATAGAAATCATTTTTCAAGAAATTCTCCAGGAAAATTGCCCTGATATTCTAGAACCAGAGGGCAAAATAGAAATGGAAAGAACTCACCAATCTCCTCTTGAAAAAGATCCTAAAAAGAAAATTCCTAGGAATATCAGAGCCAAATTCCAGAGTTCCCAGGTTAAGGAGAAAATATTACAAGCAGCCAGGAAGAAACAATTTTACTATTGTGCAAACACAATCAGGATAACACCAGATCTAGCAGCTTCTACATTAAGGGATCGAAGGACTTTGAATATGATATTCTCAAGGTCAAAGGAGCCAGGATTAAAACCAAGAATCACCTACCAAGAAAAACTGAGTATAATGCTTCAGGGGAAAATATGGTCACTCAATGAAATAGAGGACTTTCAGACATTCTTGATGAAAAAGCCAGACATGAACAGAAAATTTGACTTTCAGTTACAAGAAGCAAGAGAAGAATGAGAAGGTAAACAGGAAAAAGAAATGATAAGGAACTTATTAAAGTTGAACTATTGACATTCCTACATGGAAAAATGATAATTGTAACTCATGAGACTTCTCAATATGAGGATAGTTGAAGGGAATATATATGTATATATGTATACATAAATATGTATGTATGTATAGGAGGATGTATGTGTGTCTAAATATATATATGTGAGTCTGTGCATATGTGTGTACATGTATACATACACAAAGGGCACAGGATGGGTTGAATATGAAGGGATGATATCTTAAAAATAAAATTAAGGGGGCGGCTAGGTGGCGCAGTGAGTAGAGCGTCAGCCCTGGAGTCAGAAGGAGCTGAGTTCGCATCCGGCCTCAGACACTTAATGCACACACAAACAAAAACCTAGCCATGTGACCTTGGACAAGTTACTTAACCCCAATTGCCCTCCAAAAAGCAAATAAATAAATAAATAAATGAAAATAAAATTAAGAGGTGAAAGAGGAACATATTGGAAGAAGGAGAAAGGGAGAGCTAGGTTAGGGTAAATTATCTCATATAAAAGAGGCAAGAGAACACTGTTACAAGGAGGGGAAGAGCAGGAAGGTGAAAGGGAATGGGTCAACCTTACTGAATTTGGCTTAAAGAGGGAATAACATACACATTCAATTGGGTATCTTACCCTAAGGAAAGCGGTAGGGGGGAGGGGGAGGGGATAAGAGGGGGAATAACAGAAGGGAGGGCAGATTGGGGAGAGGGCAGTTAGAAGCAAACACTTTTGAAAAGGCACAGGGTCAAAGTAGAAAATAGAATAAGTGGGGGGGGGGTGTAAGATAGAATGGAGTTAGTCTTTCACAATGTAACTACTATGGAAATGTTTTACATAACTACATATGTACAATCTATGTTGAATTGCTTGTCTTCCCAGTGGGGGTGGGTGAGGAGGGAAGAAGGGAAAGACTCTGGAACTCAAAGTTTCAAAAAACAAATGTTAATGCATGTTACATGCAACTGGGAAATAAGATATATAGGCACTGGAGTATAGAAATCCATCTTGCCCTACTAGAAAATTGGCGGGGGGGAATGGGGAAGATATGAGAGAACAGATTGGGAGGAGTATTCAGTAGGCTCACTATTTTGGGATTGGGGGGCAGGGGAGAGATGAGGAGAAAAATTTGTAACTCAAAATCTTGTGGAAAAGTATGTTGAAAACTAAAAATAAATAAATAAATTGGGGAAAAACTGTTTTCACATGTAATTGGGAAAAAATAAAATATTATGACAGAGACGGAAAGACAAAGAGAGACAGCTGTCTGCTTACTCTGTGCCAGGCATTAGGTCAGGCCCAGGAGAGCAAATCACCAGTTTATAGAGAGTGGCCTGTTACTTCAGAGAAGACAGACACTCACAAAATCAAAGACTGTGGAAGTCTTGTCATTGTAACTAGTAACCATTGCCACAACTTCTCTCTCTAGGAAGCCCTATCCTCACAAGAACCCTAGGGGGTGCCATGCCTGGCACCTTCCATCAGGTGCAAAGCCCCAAGTAGTGTTCAAAGGCTGAGGAGAGAGGAAGAAGTCATCCTCTTTTCACAGGATGTGTGTGGGCTTGGAAGAAAAGAGAGAAAAACCAAAATGTTTGTGGGCAGGGTAAGATTCAACTAACTGCCTACTTACTAACCTAACCTAAACCTTACTAACTGATCTCCTTGCTTCCATTTGGAGGGTAGGTGGGTGAGTAGGGTGTATTGGTCAGCTAGATGATTTTTAAGGTCATGGTCTGTCTTTTCTTTTACAACATGACTAGTATGGAAATATGTTTTGCATGGTTATGCATCTCTAAAAAATCAAATTGCTTACTGTCTCAGGGAGTGGGGAAATAAGAGAGGAAAAGAGAGAATTTGGAACTCTGTTTTCCCAGCTGTATTTCTCTGTCATGGCCCAGATCAGAACCTTAAATAACTTAAATTTGCTTACAGCATAAAGACCAAACTTCTGAGGCTGACATTAAATGTTCTCTACATTTTGGTTCCATCCTACCTTCCTAGCTTTGTCTCCCTTTGTTATATTTAGACTGTCTTCCAAACAGACAATTACGTTCTGTTGTTCCCAGAGCTCCACACCTTTTTTTTGCTTCTATGCTCTCTCTCAGTGAACTTGTCATGCATTCAGTTATTATCATTTTACAGATGACTGACTCCAAGATCAAAGTATCTTTTCCTCAGCCAGTACCCCATATCACCAACAACCTATTGACTATTTGCACTGCGTGTTAAAAAGGCATCTCACATTCAATACAGTCAAAACAGAAATCATTATCCTTCCACCAGAACCCACACCAATTCAAAACTTTCACATGCCTGTGGAGGGCAAAGGAATCTTCCAGTCATCACAAATTTGTCACCTTGGCATTAGCCTCTACTCCTCACTCTCACTCATCCCACATATTCAATCAATCAGCCATCATATCTTGATCAATTTTACCTCCACTTAGATGAATCTAACCTCAAAATAAACAAGAAAGAAGTTAAGGAGGCAAATAGAATTTTAGAGGGGCTAGACATGATAGATCTCTGGAGAAAACTGAATGGGGATAAAAAGGAATATACCTTCTTCTCAGTGGTACATGGCACATACACAAAAATTAATAATGTATTAGGGCATAAAAACCTCACAATTCAGTGCAGAAAGGCAAAAATATTAAATGCAGGGACGGCTAGGTGGTGCAGTGAGTAAGAGCACCGGCCTCCGAGTTGGGATGACCGGCCTCAGAAAATGAGCACCCACACACAAATAATGACTAGCCGTGTAACCTTGAGCAAGTTACTTAACCCCAATTGCTTAAAAAAAAAAAAAAATATATATATATATATATATATATTAAATGCAGATCATGATGCAATAAAAATCATATACAATACAGGGCCATGGAAAGACAGACTAAAAACTAATTGGAAACTAAATGATCTAATCCTAAAGAATGAGTGGGTCAAACAAGAAATTATAAGAACAATCAGTAACTTCATTCAAGAGAATGACAATAATGAGACAACATACCAAAACTTGTGGCATGCAGTAAAGGCAGTTCTTAGGGGAAGTTTTATATCCCTGAATGCATGCATGAATAAATTAGAGAAAATGGAGGTCAATGAATTGGGCATGCAATTGAAAAGACTAGAAAAGAACAGATTGAGAACTCCCAACTAAATACTAAATTAGAAATAATGAAAACCAAAGGAGAGATTAATAAAATTGAAATTAAGAAAACTATTGAATTAATAAGTAAAACTAAGAACTGCTTTTATGAAAAAAAGCACAATAAAATTTATAGACCTTTAGTCAATATGATAAAAAAAAAAAGAAAGAAGAAAACCAAATTACAAGTATCAAAAATGAAAAGGGTGAATCTGCCTCCAATGAAGAGGAAATTAAAACAATAACTAGGAATTATTTTGCCCAACTGTATGCACATAAATTTGACAATCTTAGTGAAATGGATGGATATTTACAAAAATATAAGTTGCCCAGATTAACTGAAGAAGAATTAAATTACTTAAATAACCTCATCTCAGAAAAAGAAATCGAACAATCCATCAATGAATTCCCTAGGAAAAAATCACCAGGGATAGATGGATTTATTAGCAAATTCTATCAAACATTTAAAGAACAATTGATTCTAATACTCCATAAATTTTTTGGGAAAATTGGTGAAGAAGGAGTACTACCAAATTATTTTTATGAGACCATTTTTATGGTATTGATACCTAAATCAAGAAGAGACAAAATGGAGAAAGAAAATTATAGACCAATTTCCCTCATGAATATAGATGCAAAAATTGTAAATAAAATATTAGCAAAAAGACTACAGCAACTTATCACAACAATAATACACTTTGATCAGGGAGGGTTTATTTCAGTAATGCAAGGGCAGTTCAATATCAGGAAAACTATCAGTATAATTGATCACATCAACAACAAAACTAGCAGAAACCATATGATTATCTCAATAGATGCAAAAAAAGCCTTTGACAAAATACAACATCCATTCCTATTAAAAACACTAGAAAATATAGGAATAAATAGAGTTTTCCTTAAAATAACAGGTAGCATAAGCTAGAAGCATTTCCAATAAGGTTACAGGTGAAACAAGGATGTCTACTATTACCCGTCTTATTCAGCCTGGTACTAGAAATGTTAACAGTAGTGATTAGAGAAGAAAAAGAAATTGAAGGAATCAAAACAGGCAAAGAAGAGACTAAGTTATCACTCTTTGCAAATGATATGATGATATACTTAGAGAATCCTAAAGAATCAAGTAAAAAACTACTTGAGACAATAAATAAATTTGGCAAAGTTGCAGGATATGAAATAAACCCACATAAATCCTTGGCATTCCTATATATTTCTAATGAAATCCAACAACAAGAGATAGAGAAATCCCATTTAAAGTCACTGTAGACATTATAAAATATTTGGGAATCTACCTGCCAAAACAAACACAGGATGTCTGGCTGCTAGGGTTCTGGGTCATGCCTGACTCACTCTAGGTTTGGTGCTTCAGTTTTGGAAATGGAACAAAATGAGACACCCAGAGACCATCTAACATTTAACAACAACAATAACAACAAAAGGTTTACTTTACAGCAGTATGAATGAAAAGTCAATTGGACAAGAGTGCAGCATTGGTTCTGATAGGCGCAGTTCCCAACCCTTGCATTTGCATTGTTGGAACCTGCCAAGGAGGGTCTTTCAAGCAGGAGGAATGCCTTACTCTTTATACTTTTCTATTTAGATGACCGGGAGATTATGCACACACTTTGAGCCATTGTTCCCTGGTCCAATTAAGTCTCACATATAATTTCATTAATTTTTAGGTTATAAAAAGGGGACCGATGGGGCGGCTAGGTGGTGCAGTGAGTAGAGTGCCGGCCCTGGAGTCAGAAGGACCTGAGTTCAGATCCGGCCTCAGACACTTAACGCCACACAAACAAAAACCTAGCCATGTGACCTTGGGCAAGTTACTTAACCCCAATTGCTTTTAAAAAAAAAAAAAAAGGTAGAAGTGAGATGGCATGTGTTTCTAGCCACAGTGACTAGGTTGAGAGATAAAATGGCCAAAATAGACAAATCTACTACATTAACTGTGCCTGCTTTTTAGCATCTAAGTAGGAAAGCCATTTCCTACTCATGCAATCATAAGCTTAGCACTGGGTATTCTGGTCAGCCCTTTGTACTTCCCTTTCCCCTATGCTTTCTGACTGCCCTTTGCGCAATGATTTATTCTATGATTGGTTATTTAAAATCAGTTTGCTAACCTTTGATTGTATTATATTATTTGGGAAATATAAATGGAAGTTTGGAATAATTTGGTGGAGAGTTCCAATGCCCATTTTAGAGCTAGGCGCTGAATGGGGAAATATTTAAACAATGGACTCCCCATGGGAACTCCCAATCTTGATGGAGTTGCCTGTGAAGGTTTCTAAGCCAGTCCAAGATGACATATAGGAGAAATAAATAGCAATGAGAGAGATTTGTAATATTTAATCTGACATGTATAACTGTCAACCTGAAAATTTGGTTAAAGGAGGCAAACAGGTGATATGTAAATTCATATTGTTTATTGCCTTAAAGCTAGCTGAAGCTAGTGAACTTGTACATATAAGGAGTCAGAACATGAATTCTGACTGATTGATAAAAGAATGACAAACCTTTTCATGTGTTAGAATAATCCCAACTCAGGGTCTCTACGTCACTCAAATTTATAATCTTCATATATGTTTAACCATATTATGAGAAAGAAATTTTCTTAATTGAATAGGTGGTAAATATAATAAGATAAGAGAGCTGACAAAGTGTCAATTGAAACTATGACCCAGGATATATATATACATATATATGTTTTTTCTTTATCATGAACATGCCATAACATAATATATGTTCATAAAATATTAAGATAAGAAAGAGTCTCATTATTCAAGGTAGTATCTGCTTGAGGGTCTCATCCTTAATGGCCATAAACAGGAAAAAATTCTCTTAAGTCAGCCCCATCTGGCATTGTTGACATAGAAAGAGGCATTCTCTGAGTTTACTCATAGAACAAATGGATAACTTAGGTCCAGGCTCTTCTTGTTGATTACTTCAAGCTCTGGCCCTTATTGAGGTTCAAATGATATTAAATGATTATCATAATCTGAAACCCTATATTTCTATTTGACTATTGTCATTAGCGAGCCAGAAAGCCAGGATGAGGGGAGAAAGAAGGTTGTCCTTGGGTTGCATGGGCTCTCTTGGGCATTTCATGTTACATGTTAGAAGCTGCCCTTTCTAAACTCTTTCTATCTGTGTTACCCTACCACAGAAACTCTGTTACATGTATGCTAAATGTGAGAGATAATCCTACTACAATGCTATTTCTTTTTTCTTTTACAAACTGATAGGAAATGGTTATATTTAAAAGTATCATCATTCTGAGTGTCTGGTTTGAGTAAATAGAAACACATTTGCTAGGGTTTGAGAGCTATTGTAGTAACTAAGGAGCATGTATTCTCTCACAACAGAGTTACCCCTAAGATCCCCAAAAGAATTTTAATGTAACCAAACATGTTCCTTCTCTAGGAACCTAGACTAGCTAGTAGTGTGTGAGCAGGTTAGAATGATCAAGTCAGCCTAGAGAGTGAGTTGGTGTCCATACTTCCTCTGTGAGAGATAGAAGTTCTAGAGTGTGGGTGGTCACCCCAGGTATCATTATATAAAGAATGAGAATCTCTGTGGGTGCCTGAGGTAAAGTGAAAGCGTGGGCCATGGAAAATTCCAGGCTGATGAGTAGGAAAGAGACATCAGTGTGTAGATTGAAGTCACCAAATATGAGGGTAGGGATCAGGGTAGAAAGAAAGCTACAAAAACTCCTTAAGAAAGAGGAGGAGTCAATGTGGGGAATGGTAGGAGCCAGAAGCATCTAGCATCCTTAACACTGAGGAGTGGAAAGAACCTCAAAGAGGGTGCTGAATGATGCTAGAGGGAGGCAATGACAAATAAGGAATGTGGGTCTTGCTATTCTCAAATCTTTCTGAGACTCATGGTGTCATGATGGGTTCTCCCTGGAAACTCTGAGGCATATTCTATGCACTTACTAATACTTGCTAAGACTTTCCAGCTGGGGTTGTCCTGTCTCTCATAGCCAGATGAAAGACATTTTCTGAATGCTAGTCCTGTACTTGACATATCTATTTCTTCTTTATCTTTCTTTCTATCCCAGCTTTCCATCCCTCATTCCTTCTCCCTATCTCTTCATTTCTCCCTCCGTTTCTTCCCATTACTCATGGCTAGACTCTTGCTGTCTTTCCCCACCCCACAGTTTTCACTCTTTATTCAACTCTATTTCCCCTCATCTCTTATTCTCTACCTTTTTCTGACTTTCTACCTCCCGTTTCTGTTTCTCCATCTGTTTCTATCTGATCAGTCTAGCTTTTCTCTTTCCTGCCGTATCTTTATATTTCCACCTTTTATAAATTTCTCCCATATTTCTCTCCATTTGTCTTCTCTTATCTTCTCCTTTTTCAATTTCTCTCTCCCTCCATATCTCTAGCTCCATCTGATTCTTCTTGCCACCTTATTTCTCACTCTCTCTTGTTTATCTATTTCCCCTTTCATTTTTTCTTCTTCCCTCAGTCTTTCCCTGCTCTATTTAGTTCTTACTTTCCCATCTCTCTCTCTGTCTTTCTCTCTCTCTGTCTCTGTATCTCTCACCATCTTACTACTTTCCCCATCACTCTCCCTCTCATTGTCTCTCCTTCCTTCCATCTCTTTCTTTCGCTCCTTCTTCCTTCCTTCCTTTCCCTCCCCCCTTTACCTGGGCACCACTTTAAGATACCAAGGGGAAGAAGTGACTCATCTGAAATGTCTTGTTTCTTACCATTCTTGTTTCTCACATTTATACCAGACTTCCTGCCTATAGCTGTAAATTGAGAAGAAAATAGAGTCGTGAGAACATAATTGACTTACAGGGCAGAAGCCCCAAGAGAGAACTGGAAACAGCACTAGAAAGATAACATCGATAGCTTCAGCTGATTACAAAGCAATCTATATATACACACATATATGTATGTGTACATATATGTCTATACACATATATCTATGTGTGTATATACATATGTATATGTAAATAAAATTTTATTTGTGTCTTACAAGGCTGTGAAGTGCAAATATTATTTATGTCTAGTTTACACATAAAGAAACTAAAACTAAGAAAACTGCTATGATTCGCCTACTGTCACATACATAAAACACTACCACACAAGTGGTAGTCAGAACTAAAAGTTAAATTTTCTGACTCTTGACCCAGGCTTCTGTACTGCATTAAAAAAAAAAATAGTAGCAGAGGAAAGCTTGTATATCCCCCACTACACTTTCTTTCAAAGATTGGGAAAACCAGTATGATGGGAGTATAGATTGATATCTAAAGGAGACCACTGAGATCATCTAACCCAACTTTCTCATTTACAGATAAGGAAACAGAGCCCCAAAGAGGTTGTGATTTCCCTAGATCATCTATCCTAGGGAGTAGAAGAACTGGGATTTTAACTCTGAGGCCTAGACTCCAAATGTATAGTTTTCCCCACCACTCTAGGTCCCCCAGAATGCCAAATGTAGAATCCTGGAAACTGAGTTCAAATCCTGATTCCACCACTTACTACTGTGTGGCCTTGGTCACTTAATGTCTCTGGGTCTCAGTTTCTTCATCTGTAAAATGAGGGAGTGGGACCAGATAACCTCTAGGAAATCTTCTGATTATCATTCTATGCTCTCTCTTCACCAGTTTTCCCTAAAATGAGGCAAACCCAGAACTTAAGGGACTGGATGATAAAAAAATTCTTTGATAGAAAGAACTCAAGATAGTGGTTCTCCTGACCAGCCTTGAAAAAAAGTGTCTAGAGCTTTATCTCCTTTATATTGGTGGAAGGGGCAAGGTAGGAAGGATGGAAGGCTCAAGATCCCATAATCCCTCAGCCATTGATAAGGGGAGCAGCCAGTTTAAGAGTTATTGAAAGAGAGTAAGAGAAAATACTCTGGGGAAATACAAAGAATATAGAGTCATGTAGGACTGGAGGGAGCTTCAGGCAGGCTCAGATCTAGCCATTCATTCATTCAGCAAACATCTAATAAAGTCCTTTCTTGGCTTCTACAATTCTGCTTTCTTCTGGACCTATTCTTACCTGTCAGACCTGTCTGACTAACGTCTCCTTTGGTTTTGGTTTTGGTTTTTTCCTCTGCCCTTTACCTGTCCCATTTGTCCTCTTCTATTTTCTTTCTACACTCATTGGTGATCTTATAAGTTTCCATGGATTCAGTCTTAGGTGAATGACTCCCAGATGTACATACTCAACCCAAATCTCTCTTCTGAAATCCAGTCCCACTTCAGTTACCTGTTGGACATTGACAAAGAGGAATGCAATCTCTTGGGAAGGTCACACCCCTGAGCAGAAGCCTGAAAACAGTGGGTCAGATAAGACGCTGAATTGAAAGCAAGGAAGTGTATTAGCATGCTAAGAACATTGCTGTTAGCAGCCTCAAGTTCCCAGGGTTACAGATTCAGTTTATATACTTTTCAAGCTGGTTTAAAGTATACAACCAATCAACAGTATTGTACAGCACTATATGACAGATAAGGAACACCTTTCTGTGTAGAAGGAAGGGGAGAGAAAGGGGGAATCATTCAAAGAAGAAAAGAAGGACTTCTAGAGGAATATTTGCCATGCAGCTGGCAGTTTGTTATCAGAATGAGAGGACAACGGGCAGCTAGGTGGCACAATGAATAGAGCACTGGCCCTAGAGTCAGGAGGACTTGAGTTCAAATCCGACCTCAGACACTTAACACTTAGTAGCTGTGTGACCTTGGGTAAATCACTTAATCCCAATTGCCCTGCCTTCCCCCCTCCAAAAAAAAAAAAAGGCAAAAAAATGATAATACATTCCCTGTTCAAGGGGAAGTGACCAATCACTTTTACAATTGGGAAATAGGCCCCTTTAGACAAAACTGAAGATTCAAGGTAAGCATTTAGACCAGACTGTAGGTGTCTCTTATCCAAGAACAACAAGCAATTGTTCTAATAGTGAATCAGGCCATCCAATTTTACTGTGTCCTTGCACCGTTTATTATATTATATACTTCTTCAATAGTGGTTGGGGACTTTCTATTACTAGGCCACGAGATGGTTGGAGAGGGAGATCCTTACATTGTTAGTCTACCAAAATGCTGCAAAATGTTTGCGGTTCTGATTCCCCACATACACACACAACTTCTCTACCTGGATTTCCTGTTGGCTACCCAAACTTAGCATCTTCCTTCTTATATACTTCCTTATTTCTGTTGAGGAGACCACTATCCTCCCTGACACTTGGGTTTATAACCTCAGAGTCTTCCCTCTTCTTCATTCCCATATCTAATCAGTTGCCACGTCCCATCTATTATCCTCAATTGAACTCTATGACATCTCTTCCAACTATCCCCTTTTCTTCATTCCTCCTACTTTAGGCCAATCACCTCCTGTCTAGACTATTGTAATAACCTCCTAACTGGTCTCCCTATTCTCAATCTCTCTTCTCCAATCCATCCTCCACACAGATGCCAAGATAATTTTCCTAATACACAGATTTGACCCAGGCATCTATTGTTCCAAGACCTTCAATGGCTCCCTATTGTTATATGATAATTAACAATCCCTTAGAATAGTAATTAAAGCCTTCTACAACCTGATTTAGCATAGATGCTTAATAAATATTTATCTATTATTTGATTAAACCTATCCTTCCAACTTTATTTCATATTATTCCCCTGCATAGACTCTTTGCTCCAGCCAGACTAGATTACTGGTTGGTCCCTGAACTTGACATTTCCTCTCCTAAATCTACACTTCACATGACTGGAATGCACTTCTTCATCTTAGTTTCTGAGGTTTTTTTCCCTTTTTTCAAGGTTCAGCTTGGGTTCTATCTATTCCTTAAAGCCTTCTCTGAACCCCCTAGCTGTTAATTCTCTATCCCTCAAATTACCTTATCCCTCATACTTACCTATGTGAATGCTTTGGAATATTAACATGTTTTAGTAGATATAGAACCCCCAAATCAGGAAAATCTGTGTTCAAATATCATCTTTGGTATATATTGACTTTGTGAGAAACAGCCTGGAATAATGAATAGGGCTGAACTTGGAGGCAGAAAAACCTGGGTTCTACTCCTACCTCAGATGCTCGTTCCCTGTGTGGCTCTGGGGGAATCACTTCATCTCTCTTGCCTCAGTTTCCTCACCTATAAAATGAGGGGGCTGGACTCACAGGCTTTCCATTTCCCCAGTGTCTCCAGGGAGACTCACTACTAAACTTTCTTGGAAACCAAAAGTCCAGAGAAGCTAGAACAGATTTCAAAGAAAGATAATTCAGTGTAAAGAACCACAGTGTGGTAGCCCATGCTACCGGTCCTGACTTTGTCACTAACTCCCTGAGTAACCTCTTCCTCTAGGAATGTCTGAGGTCTTTTTCTGTAAAATAAAGTTGTTGGATCATAGGATTCCCAAAGGACCCTCCAGAGCTAATGTTACTGGCACAGGGTATCTAGACTTACATGACTGCATAGTAATTATCTTAGAGTTATCTTTGACTCTTTCCTCTTCCTCATCCCTGCCCTACCCCTGTAGCTAGTCAGTTTCCAAGTCTTGTCAATTCCACCTCCAAAAGCATCTTTCAAATCTGTCCCTTTCTCTACACCCACCCAGCCACTCTTCAGTTCCAGCCCTCATCACCTCTTGGCTACCATCTAGCATCCTAATTAATCTGCCTGCTCCAGGAATCTTCTTTCTCTAGTCCAGCCTCCATCCAACTGCCTAAATGATATTCCTAAAGCACAATTCTGACCGTTATTCCCCTCCTCAAGAATCCTCAACTGCTTTCTATTGCCTCCTCAATAAAATACAGGCTCATGGGGCATTCAAAGCTTTATATGGTCTAGCATCAAGTCATCTTTCTAGATTGAATTTATGTTACTTCTCTTAATTAGGGCCACTCACTACAGCAAGTGGAATGAGGACTTTCTGAATTCATGGAATTTTTTAAAACATAAGAGATTTGATTTGTTTCTCCTACACATTACAATTTCTCAATTTGGCAGCAAACGCCTCTCTAAATGAGTGATTATGTGGAACTGAAAAAGTATCTGCTCTAGAAAGGGGAAAAGGAAGCCCACACATAAAATGTACATGTCAGGTCCAAAAGAGATTTACCAGAGACAATTACTTATAGACAGTAGGGAATGGGAAGGATGGATTTCCAAATCTGTGTCCAGACTGGAGCAATGTTTTTTTTTTTTTTATTATTTGTTTGTTCTTGCTTTTTGCTTTTTGGAGGGGGGAAGGCAGGGCAATTGGGGTTAAGTGACTTGACCAAGGTCATGCAGCTAGTATTAAGTGACTGAGGCCAAATTTGAACTCAGGTCCTCCTGTCTCCAGGACCAGTGCTCTATTCACTGTGCCACCTAGCCACCCCCAGGAGCAATGATTTTGAAATTCTCCAGACTGGGGTGGTCTGGCAGCTGGAGAAATGGTTTACCAGTCTTTATAGGAAAATTCTGACCTCTGATGTGTGTTAGAGACATCTCCTTTTAGGATGGTTCCCAAAGGTATATGTCTGAATTATCTCTGACCATATAAAAATGCTCCAAGTCATTACTAATTAGAGAAATATTAAAATAAAAGCAATTTTGAGTTTCTACCCCATAAGCAACATTGACAAAATAGTAAATGACAAATATCGAGGAGAAAAAAGGCACACTAAACCATGAATTGTCCCAGCTATTCATAAAAGCAGTTTGGGGGTGGCTAGGTGGCGCAGTGAGTAAAGCGTTGACCCTGGAGTCAGAAGGACCTGGGTGCGGATCCGGCCTCAGACACTTAACACACACAAACAAAAACCTAGCTGTGTGACCTTGGGCAAGTAACTTAACCCCAACTGCCTTCCAAAAAGCAAAAAAAAAAAAATAGCAGTTTGGAATTATGCACAATTATACAAATGCAGATGCTCTCAAGGCTCAGTTCAAGTCTGCATAGGCTTTCCTGATCCTCCCAGATATTAATGCTCCCTCCCCCCAATTACTTGGTATTTATAGTGTGTGATCTTGACATATTTGTGTACATCATCAACAAGGCTTTATTAAGGCGCCCACACTACGTTCTGGGGAACTTCAGTCCCTAATCTCAGAGGACGTCACCGAAATTGTGGAAGGACCGGTGGAGAATGTATTGTCTTGACCTCTCCAGGAGCAGTGTTAACGCTCCTGTTACTGTTGTCTGAGGAAGAGAGGCTCAGCCCCAGCTACACTGGTACCACGTGGTACACATCTGGAGCTTAAAAAATGTTTGTTGATTGACAGCAGAACCTGTCTAGGGTGCTTATTTCTTGGCGCCATCTGGTGGCCAATCGAGGAGTGGCCACCCCTGGCCCAGTTTTCCAGCTAAGGCCTTTTGCGCTTGCGCTCTAGTTCCCGTTTCCCTGCCCTTCCTTGTTTATCATCTGGTTGATTGGATCCTAAGGAATTACAGCGGGCCCTTTAAGAGCTCTCACCTGACCCATCTACGGGGTCTTAGGCCCACCCCCTCAAGAGTCAGAGCGCGAGGCTCTCTGATTGGTCCATGTGTGGACCCGGGAGAAAACTGAGGCACGGTATTGGCTCCCTCTCCGGTCCTGTCCCTCCTCCTCCCCGCTCTCTTCGGCCAGGCTTCTCGTTTGCGCCTGCGTAAAAGGAGAACGCGCTGGGGGGCCGGAGCCCGGGAAAGCCGGACCGGGAGAGGGGGAGGGGCTGGGCTAGGCTCCTTCACGTGGCTCCTCCGCAGCACCATGCCAGAGGGCAGCGACCCCGAGGGTGCCGCGGCGGCGGGAGCAGCGGCGGCGGGGCCCGACGCCCCATTTAGCTTCAGCGCGGAGCCCACGCTGGAGGACATGTGAGATGCACGCCCCACTCCTCCTGTCCCGACCCGGGGATGCTGCCCACCCCATGGGGGAAGATGGCGGGGGAGGGGGGGTCCCTGATGAGCCCGAGGCTTCCCGCCTGCGCCAGAGTGCGATCTGGAGGGAGCCCAGGCTCCTGGCATTTCGTTATTAGTGTTAGCGACTCCCGGGTGAGGAAACACCCTCCACCTCTGCAATTGATAGCGTCGGTGACCGGAGCCCCGTGGTTACGTGACTTGCCCAGGGTCACACAGCCGGGACTTGAACCCAGGTCTTAAGTCCTCCCTGCCGTGCTGCTTGCTTTGCATACATAAAAAACACACAGGTGAAAAAGCTCAGACTCACCAAAGTTTGCCCAAAGCCTCCAGTTCATTGAGTGATGTGAGCCCAGAGGGCAGGACTTGGCACCTGCCTCCCAAGGGTGCTGTGCGCACTAACTGGGAGCGTGCAGGAGTGGGTGTTGTTCAGCCTTTGCTGACTCTTCCTGCCCCCATTTGGGGTTTCTTGGCAGAGACCCTGGAATGATGTGTCATTTCCTTCTCCAGCTCATTTTACAGATGGGGAAACTGAGGCAACCAGAGTTAAGTGACTTGCCCAGGGTCACACAGCTAGAAAGTGTCTCCAGGCCTGGGGACTATCAGCTACACCACCTACCTGGTCTCAGTTTACCCCTCTGTAAAATGAGGGGTTTGTAATCAAGTCTGTAGTTCCGACAGCTGATTCTTTGCTGCTGTGCTGACCCACCCCTTCCCTCTCCCCTTCTCTGACCCAGCCGTCGCCTCCACACAGAGTTTGCAGCAGAGAGAGACTGGGACCAGTTCCATAAACCTCGGAACCTCCTCTTGGCCCTTGTTGGGGAAGTGGGAGAGCTGGCAGAGCTCTTGTGAGTAGCTGGGGTGCAGTAGGGATTGAGACAGGTGGGGAAGGATGGATGCATCTTCCCTTCCCACATTGGCATCACCTGCTCAGTTGGGATGCTGGTCTTGGAGTAATCTGTGGGGCTTTTATCTTTGCTCACTGGTATAGTGGGGTATATACAGACATACAAGGCATAGGCCATGCCCTTAAAGGGAATGAAGAAAATATATATAATAAAATGCAGTCTACATTCAGAGAGAACTGATGAACCATGAATGCAATATGAAGCATTTTTTTTACTTTCTTTATTTTTCTCCCATTTTTTGGATGTGTGTTTTCCTTTGCAGCTTGGCTAATATGGAAATATGTTTTGCATGACTTCATATGTAGAATTGCTATTAAAATTGCTTGTCTTCTCAAAAAGGGGAAGGGGTGGGAGAGAGAATTTGGGACTCAAACGTTTAAAAAATGAATATTAAATTTTTTAATATTTAATTGGAAAATAATGAAATAAAATATATTAAAGAAAAAACAAAAAATATATGGCAGAATTTGATAAAGAGCATAGGAGATATACAAAGTACTGGGATCCAGGGGTGAGAGACAAGAAGATTTTGAGGAAGGAAAGAGCATTCCTGGCTTCCTAAGTGGCATTTGACCTGAGCCTAGAAAGATGGATGGGTAGGATTTTGCTATGTGGAAATGATGGGGGTAGGTAGGACCCCAAATGCTAATAGCATAATTTAAGGCAGGAAATAATGAGGTTTGTAATAGGAATAGCAGTGGTCCAATGTGATTGAAGAGAAAGTAAAGGAAATTAATAGAAAATAAAGCTTGAAAAGGAGGAGAGGGCCAAATCTTAGAGAGAAAGAGTCTTGCTTGCCAGGCTAAGGATTTTGGATTTTATCCTAAAGAGTGGGAGAGCCACTAAAGGCTCTGAACAAAAGAGGTCTGATGGTCATTAGACCTGTGCATTACTTTAGTAAGGAAAGGATATGTTTTAGAAAGAGGAAGAGCCTGGAGAAATGGAAACCAGTTACAATATTATAGTAGTATGGGTAGGAGGTGTGACAAAGGCTTAGAGTGGGGTGGCCTGGGATGGGAGGAAATGAATGGATGCTAAAAGCATTTCAGAAACAGAATGGATGGTGCTTAGAGACTCATTGTGGAGGGTAAGAAAGAGGGAGGTGTTAAAAGATGGAGGAGAACCAAGAGTTTTCAAAGACTTGGGAATTTTGGTCAGCTATGTGTCTAGAGCAGGGGAGGCAATTGTGGAAGTCTGAACCAGATTAAAACTAAGTCAGTATGTAATGTACAGGGATCCTTTTGTGCAGTTTATCCGACTTGTTTCTATTTGAGTTTGATTCTATCTTGGAGGACTCATAATGAAACATGCTGCCCACATCCTGATTGAGAGACGATGCACTCCCAAGTGAAGAATGATACATTTTTGGGAGGTTTGGGGGGATTTTTAATTTTTTTTGCAGGGCAATTTGGGGTTGACTTGCCCAAGATCACATGGATAGTTTTTGTGTTAAGTGTCTGAGGTTGGATTTGAACTCAGGTCCTCCTGACTCCAGGGCCGGTGCTCTATTCACTGTGCCACCTAGCCGCCCCAGAATGATACATTTTTGGACAAGGTCAATGCAGGAACTTCTTTTGCTTAACTATATACATTTATGGCAGAGAGACAGGGGAGACGGAGGGGGGGAAGGGGGAGAGAGAGAGTCTTTCTGTCTTCGAAAGCGAGGTTTCTCAGGGGCGGGGGGGGGGGGGGGGGCAGGGCAGCTTTGGCAAAAAGGAAAAACTCGGTTTGGGGTGGTACTGCCCTGAATCTCAGACTCACTAGATACAGAGAGCGGGACCTGGTGCTGTCCAAAGAGGCAGAGGGTGAGGCTGTGGTTGTGGGGTGCTTGCATTTGCGTACCTAGCCAAGGCCCAGCACTAACATCTGTTGTCTCTGTCTTGTCTCATCTTCCCCTCAGTCAGTGGAGGCCTGATGGTGGACCTGGACCCCTGTCCTGGTCAGAAGCAGAACGAAGGGCGTTAGGGGAGGAGCTCAGCGATGTCCTTATCTACCTGGTAGCCTTGGCATCACGATGTCACATTGACCTGCCACAGGCTGTGCTGGCCAAGATAGAGACCAACCGGCGCCACTACCCCGTCCACCTTGCCCGTGGCTCTTCCTGCAAGTACACAGAGTTGCCCCATGAAGACAGCCAGAAGGCTGAGAGCTCTGGCCCTGCCCCAGGAGCCACAGAATGTGCACCTGTCTCTAAGGAAGCAGAGGGGCGTAACTAAAGAACAGAACCTGTGGAGCAGAGATGGGAGTGTGGGCCTGGACAGGAACTGGAACTCATGGGACTGACTCCAGCCTGGACAACCTGGGATGGGATCCCACTGGGAAAACAGGGACACAAAAGCCTTCTCAAATGCTCCTTAAATTGTTACTAGATGCTAGAAATAAAAGGTTCCTTCACCCTCCTAAATCCTACTAGACGAGGTAGGGATGCATACATGCATGGAGGGGGGCCTTCTCAGGTTGTCATTTTTCACTTTAATAAAATGGTTTGGGATGAAATGATTCCTTGCTGTTAACTTGTATGGGGAGGGGGCGAGAGGTATGACTGAGGGGGAAAAAGTAACTTATTACATAGTGAGGGGAAGGGCTGTTTTTAAGACCCACTGAGAGAGCTTCAGGTCTGTAGGATACCCCTTGCTTTCTCTAAAGTACTTTCTTAGCTTCATAAGCTTGGACAGGTCACTGCTCTAGAGTTTCATTACCTTTAAAAGGAAAGAATTGGACCAGATGATCTCTTGGTCAAATCTACTTAAAATACTTGTGAGGGAGGTAGGATAGGTACCTTTTTCATTCAACAGATGAGGAAAGGCCTCATCTGCTTTAAGGTCCAGAGAAGTGACTTGTCCAAGGTCACACAGCCTAATTCTTGACAGAATGGGCTCCTTGGGGAGCACTGGCCCTTTGTCTGAATCCCATTATTCTTAGAGCCTGAATGGTAACTGAGTAGTAGCATCATCCTCTCTTTACTCAACAAACATAAATGGTTCCCTTTTGCTTCCAGGAGCAAATGCAAAATGCTCTTCATAACCTAGCCTCCTCCTACCTTTCCAGTTTTCTTACACCTTACTACCCAACAAGGACTCTCATCCAGCGAAGCTGGCCTCCTGGCTGTTTATAACGACACTCCTCTCAGCTCTGGTTGTTCTCCCTCCTCCACTCCCAACTACTCACCTCCCTGGCTTCCTTAATGTCCCAACTAAAATCCCACCCATCTCCTATTTGTCCTGTAACTTACTTTGCATCTATTTTGCTTGCAATGTTGTCTCCCCCATTAGATTATGAGCTCTTTGAAGGTCAGGGACTGCCTTTTGCCCTTTTTTGTATCCCCAGCATTTAGCACAATGCCTGGCACAATGCAGGTACTCAACAAATAAATGTTGATTGATCGGTTCATAGTGGTGGGAGTGCAGCTATTTCCGAGACCCATCTGGGTGCTTTTGCTAATGGCAGACAATACTAGGGAGAGGTGAGGACTGTAAGCTAAATCAGCTTTTCTAAATGGATTGTTTCTGCTGACAGCTGTGTGGCCCTTAAATTTTTCTAGCAATCTGAAAGCTTAAAAGAATGACACCTTGATGTAGTGGTGTTTACTTTGCACATTTATAAGTGTTACTTCCCTGATAGAATACAAGCTCTTGAGGGCAGGGACTGGCTTTTTTTTTTTTCTTGTCCTTTCCCATCATCTAACACGTAGGTCCTTAGTAAATGTTTATGTGAAAGAGCAGTTTATAATCAGCCCACTTGGATTTGAAGCCCTGATTGTTTTCAGCTTAATAAGTAGGCAAATCACTTTACCTCTGGGCTGCTGTGAAACTTGGGGATTCTAGTTCCCGTGCTGTGCTTCCCCAGGTAGTATAGAAAATGCTTTGTCAACAACAAAATGAAAAAGAAATTAAAGCTCTAGTTACATCCAGGGGGTGGGAAGATTTAACTTGCCTAGGAGCCTCTGGGCAAATGCTTTTCCAGTTCTGGATTCTGCTGAAGTTGAACGTGGCCTGGCTCAGGACACTCAATCACTGCTTCCAAAAGCAGGGACTCAATCTGTCCAGCAGCTTCACAGGGGAAAAGGGCAAGGCCTGGAATACAGAGGATGGCCAAGACTCCATCTCACAAGGGAACCAGGCTGTAGGTTATTGTCTCTGAGCCAAAGAGAGGCTAGAGAAGGTTTCCAGAAGGGCCCCATTTCCTTAGTGACCACAGCAGAGGAAAGGGAGAACAGACTTCTCATGGGGAACAAGGGAGATAGGCTGGAATTAGGCATAGGTAGCACCCTATTTCCCTCCCTATCCCCTTTCCTTAACTCTACCAGCCATTCTTTTCATTATTCCGATTTCTTGTTGTATAATCTTCTATGTCCAAGGCATTATTTATGCAGCAAGGCCCAGTGCAGTCCAGCATTTGAAGTCAGAGGGACCAGGACTGAATCCCAGCTCAACCTGAGTGACACTGACCAAGTAGTTTCTTTTTTATCAGCTTTCAGTTACCTACCCCGTTGGTTGGACTAGAAGCCTCTGAGGTCATTTCCAGTTCTAAATCTCTGATCCCAAGAAAATTTGGGTTTACATCCTGGTTCTTGAATGTTTCTTCGTCTATAAAATGGGGCCTTACTTCATATGACTCACAAGACTCATAAGAAACTGAATATAAAATGTTTTGTAAATCTTAAGTATACTCTAGGAATGTCAGTCGTGGCTCGCCTTCACCCTTCTCTCTAAGTCTTGTGTCAGGTGCCACCTCCTCCCTGAAGCCTTCCCTTCCTCTCATTCTCCCTTTTCAGTTGTCCAGACATATGCCTCTTCCCTTATCAGACGGCAAACTTTTCAACGGCAGGATCTGTGTCTCTGTTGTTCAGTAGTTTCAGCTGGGTCCAACTTTCTGTAACCCCATTTGGGGTTTTGTTGACAAAGATACACTGGACTGGTTTGCTATTTCCTTTTCCGACTCATTTTACAGATGAGGAAGCTGAGGCAAACAGGGTTAAGTGACTTGCCCAGGGTCACATAGCAAGTTTCTGGGGCCTCATTTGAACTCAGGAAAATGAGTTTCCCTGTCTTGCAGGCCTGGTGCTTTCTCCAGTACACCACCAAGCTTCCCCAATCTGTCTATGTTACTCTATTCTTTTAGGTCCTCCGGCACTAAGAACCAGGTCTTACACATAGCAGCTACTTACCGAATAACCAGAACTGAATTGCACAGCCAGCCAGCTAAAGTTCAAATTCTGCCCCAGGATACAGCCTAGATGATCCTGGGCATGTTACTTAACCTTAAAATGGGGATAATAACAGCAGCTCTGTGCCAGGGTCATTGTGAGGATCAAGTCAAATATCAAATGAAATATTTGTAAAGCATTCTTGCAAAACTTAAAAGTGCTATATAATTATTAATTATATACTATTATGAATATTTCTAAGTGAAACATTTCCTGAGCTGAATGAGTGGCTCTAAAATGTTATTCATTCATCAAACATTTGAAGCAGATGACCATGCTGTGTAGTGGGGATTCAAAAATAAGCAAACACAGGTGGCTAGGTGACACAGTGAATAGAGCACCTGCCCTGGAGTGAGGTGGACCTGATTTCAAATCCGGCCTCAGACACTTAACACAAAAACTAGCCAAGTGACCTTGGGCAAGTCACTTAACCCCAATTGCCCTCCAAAAAGGAAAAGTCCAAACAAAGTGCTGGGTGAAATCTAGATATAATTTTACCCATTTCCCAGATATGTGGCACAAGGAGGGGTGGGGAGGGAGGTTCATGGGTTGGTCACAGGCTTAAGTAGGTGACTTCTAAGGTTCCTTCCAGCTTGGGGATTTTGTGACGCCATGATTCTAGACAAGATGGAGACAAGAGCAGATGGAGGGGGAGGGGGAGAAGGAAGATGCTGAGAACTCGCCTCGCATGGCCACCACTCTCTCCCTCAGACATATCACAAGGCGTCACAGGAGGATAATACTTTATTCACGAACACAGGCCCCAGTGGGGGTAGGATGTAGGAGGGGGGGCTAGTTCCTCCAAGTAACACAAGCCCCTGACCTCCTCCCCTAAGCTGGAAGCATCCCTGGGAGTCCTTGGCTCATGGGTCCCCAGTTCTTTCCTCAAGCTGGTTCCCACCTTCTCCCTTCAATTCTACATTTGCAGAGTAAAGAGCAAGAAACTCAGTGAGAAGAAAGGGAAAGACCCAAGTAGGCAGGGCTGGAGGGCAGGGACATATGATAGCTGCTCCACTCCCTTAGAAATGTTCTAGGGGCCTTCTGGAGACAGTGTGCTGCTTCTGACACTCTTCTTGTGGCAGACGCAGAAACTTCTCCCAGAGTTCTCCCCATGCAGTGGAGAGGAACCTCCCTTACCACTCCCACTCCCTGGGGAGTAGGGGCCTTCTCTCCTGCTCCTTCCCCCATCCCTTCCTAAGGGATACGTGTGCCAGCCCCCCAGTTTCTCTGTCTTCAGCTCCCCTCACACTCAGGGCACCGGTCGGTTCTCTCGTTGCCCCCAACTCTCCCCACACCAGATGCTAGCTTGAAGCCTCGGCCACAGCCCTCGCAGATGTAAAGCCTCCTCCGCAAGTGGGCCCGCCGGTGCCGGATGAAGTGGGAGCTGAGGCGAAAGCGGCGACCACACTCAGGGCAGGGGTAGGGCCGCTCGCCTGTGTGGGTACGGGCATGCTCCGCCAGGTTGGAGCGGTGACCGAAACCCCGGCCACACACTTGGCAGCGGTGGGGCTTCTCCCCGGTGTGTACCCGTCGGTGTTTGGCCAAGGCTGAACTCTGGGCAAACCTTGTCCCACACTCAGGACAGGAGTAGGGCCTCTCCCCCGTGTGGGTACGCCTATGCCTTGCCAAGCAGGAGCTACCCCCAAAGCCGCGCCCACAGTCTGGGCAGGTGTAGGGCTTCTCACCAGTATGCACTCGAAGATGCTGGGCATAGTTGGAACTTTGGGCAAAACGGCGCCCACACTGAGGGCAGGCATAGGGCTTCTCGCCTGTGTGCCGGCGTCGGTGCTGCCTCAAGTTCGAGGCGGCTGAAAAGCGCTTTTCACACTCGGGACAGGCATAGGGCCGCTCACCCGTGTGGGTGCGGCCATGCTTGGTGAGTGCAGATTTCTGGGAGAAGCGGCGCCCACACTCTGGGCAAGGAAAGGGGCGCTCGCCAGTGTGGGTGCGAGCATGTTTGGCCAGGGTGGAGCGGCGGGCGAAGGCACGGCCACATTCAGGACAGGCGTGGGGCCGGGCTGGATCTGCTGGAGGCTCAGGGGCTGTGCCTGGGATCTAAGGGGAAGAAAACAAGGAGAGGATTAGTTAGGAGGGAAGGCTATGAGGAACCCAAGAGAGCATCTAATCCAATCCCCTCTATTTAAAAGAAGAGAATCCATAACCAAAGGGCTCCATCAAAAAGAAGGGAGCTTTGATAATAAAACTTATACCAATAAAATCAAGACACCTGGAACTGTGAAGAGGGGAACGTCTTTGCATCAAGCCTCTCAGATAATAATCTAAATTTTTTCTGGGGGGATATTTTACCCCCATTTTACAGATAAGGAAACAGACAGACATAGGCTAACTGACCTGCCCGGGGTCACACAGCTAGTAAGTGTCAGGCCCAATGTTCTGTGCGCTGAGCCACTCGGCTACCTCTGGCTCCCTGTAGGGGAAATAAACCTTGGTCTTCTGACAGCAGGCATACTCACCACTATATTTCTCTAAACTTTAAAAAACAAATAAAAATAAAATAAGAGGGGGTGGCTAGGTGGTGCAGTGAGTAGAGCGCTGGCCCTGGAGTCAGAAGGACCTGAGTTCAGATCTGGCCTCAGACACTTAACGCACACACAAACAAAAACCTAGCCGTGTGACCTTGGGCAAGTTACTTAACCCCAATTGCCCTCCAAAAAAAAAATTTTTTTCAAAAAATAAAATAAAATAAGAGGCCCAGGGAGGTAAAGGGACTTATATTCTTATTTGTTTTTTTTTTTCTTCAGACATCACATGACCTGCCAATGGTAGAGCCAAGACCAACCTCCCAGGCCAGGGCTCTTCCCCTAAAACATGTTGCTTCTTTCTTTCAAAGACATCTGGCATCTCATGGCAAAGGCACTGTTGAGCCACAGTATTCAAAGGAAAAAGGAAAAGATAGGGAGCTCAGGAAATATTTACTTATAACAGCTTACATTAATTCAATTGAGGAAAATGAGTCAAAGAAAGAAAATTAATTAAATTAAGTTTTCAATAAGCTTAATAAAAACAGGCAAAGGAATCTCCACACACAGAAGAGGTCTAAAGAGCCAGGCATCTGTCCAGAAACACTCAATGGTCCATAAATAGACCTTCAAGAACATCCGAAAAATATGCTGTTTTCCCAGGCATCACCAGAACAGGAAACAAGCAGGCAAACAAAACCAGGTTGTTAATCCAAGAGTTCCCTTCACTACAGAGAATGAAATTGCAAATGAGAAAAACAAAAGAACTGCAAGTTGGGCCAATTTTTAAAAGGAGAACGGTAAAGAAGGAGAGAGGGCTCCACAGGGATTTCAAGCAGGAAAGCCAATGCAGAAGGAGGGAGCTGAGCCTTGCCAGAGGCAGGGAAGCAACAGACACACACAATGAATGACAATGTGGGTAAGTCCATATATCTGACCTGTGACTTAGCACAGGATTCTCAGGATCACATATCGGCTCCTAGAATATAGAACTTGGAGCTTAATCTGGTGTGACCTCCACACCCTGTGAGGCCTGAGAAGGGATGGTTGCCCACAGTCATGTGTCTCCTAAGTCACAGGATTGAAGGCACTGTGCTGGCAGGGCCCCAGAAATCGAGTCCAGCTCCCACTTTCACAGATGAGGAAGCTGAGGTCTAAAGCTGTTGAAGTGAAGTGGTTAGTCACACAGCCAGTAAGCAAGACAGGCAAAATCTGAACTCAGGACTTAAGCGGTGAGGAGGTACAGTGGATAGAGAGCACCAGGCCTGCAGCCAGGAAGATCTGTGTACAAATGCAGCTTCAGACACTTACTAGCTGGGTGACCCTGAGCAAATCACCTGTCTGCCTCAGTTTCCTCACCTGTAAAACATAGTTAACAGCACCTACCTTCCAGGGCTGCTGTGAGGATCAAACAAGATAATGCCTGTAAGTCACTCAGCACAGTGCCTGGCCCACTGTAAATGCCATATAAATATCAGGTATTATCACAGATGATGATGATGACGACGACGACGATGCCTTGCTGGTCTCTGCAACGGCAGCCAAACCAGGATAAACAGCCTTCCCCACCAGGGGAACCCTACTGGAAGGGCCTATGCTGGGCTTTCCTGATGTTGTTACCAAAAGGCCAAAGAAACAGATATTTCTTGCTGGCATGATCAGTGACTGCCTGAATCCCTTCACCAATTCTTGCCACAGAGCCCAGAAATTCTATATCTCTTCCTGGGCTTTCCCAGGCTGGAGAAGTCCAATAGAGCTGGATGGGAAGGAGAGGATGCCCAGGTGGTGCCCTCCCCAAAGATTTTGTGCCTTGGCTAGTAGCTGGCACTTGCCTCCCACTGGTAGACAGATGACCTCTGGGGTTCCCCAGTCAAAGCTAAAGAAACAAATATGTAGATCCCATGGGATAGTGGGGATTTCCAAGCTTTACAGCTGAGAGGTATTGTCTTAGGAGCAGAGTGAGAGAAGACCCGAGAAGTGCCCAGCTGTGCTATCTTCCTCCTTCTACTTAGCTTAAAAAACCCAAACTTCCCACATGGCTTCAACACTCTAAATTTCTCTACTTTCCTAGATTAAAACTTGTCACTGCAAGTTTAACTAGGCTTTAACTGTATTTTTTTTTCATTATAAATTTAATAACACAAGATTCCTTGAAAGATACAACAGAGGACTTTGTTCCATGATCCTCTGATTAAGTGAGGCATAAAACAGGGAGAGATAGGCTTGCCAAGAGTGTTTGTGACTGTCAAAGAAGATTCTCAGTGCAGAGTCTAAATGGAAGAGGAATCTTGTAGGTGGCAAGGCCCTCCATATGTTCCTATTTGCCAATAATGCTGTGCTTGTTATATCAAGCTCAGGAACATTTCAGAACCTCCTAAAAGAGATCCATAATCAAAGGAGTTCAGAGCAACTTTCCACACTTTACACATCAAGTGTATGAAGAATATCTATTGCCCACAGACATACAGCTGAATGGACAGATTATAAAGCTGGTCCATCTGAACAGGTTTCTTGAATAGATACTTTGGATGAACCCAATTGATCAAGAAACATTCATTAACCATCTACTATATGCCAGGGCACTGTGCTTTAAACCAGATCAGGAAGACAATAGACTGGATTGAATGAGGAAATTACAGTGTTTCCAATGACCCCAAACTCCAGAAACAAAAGTTCATCTTTTTTTAAAATACTAATATTCTTCCAGGAATGCTACAGATCATGGCATGTCACAGTATCCAAAGAATTAAAGTTGTGGGTCAATCATGGGGCAATGAAGAGACATGTGATGGGTGTAAGTAACTATTACCAACATTACCAATGAAGGATCGCAAAAGCAGCAGCTTAGATTTCATCACAGAAATGTGTTTCCAGAAAAGGAGATGAGTCAGTCATATCAAGAGTAAAGGATAATCCACAGAACCCACATGCTTTACTATATCTAAGCAATGTCAAGAGATTTGGAGGAAGGACTCTTAGAACCTGTGGAAAATTTACAGGGAGGATACAGATAAGACCAAAAGTGAGAAGATACACTTGGACTACAATCTGCACCCCTAAGGGGAATATCCATTTTGATAAAAAATACAGGTCTATTTAAAGATCAAGGCAGAAATCTGATCATTATTAGGAAAGACAGTGTGGAATAGTGGACAGAGAGGGGGCTGCTCTGAGCTCCTTAGGCAACTTTCTTAAGACTGTAAATCTCAGAGAAAGAGCTGACCTGCACTGGTAAAGGGAGTTCTGGGAGTTTCCTCACCTGGAAATTCCAAGGAAATCACCCAGATACAGTCCCTATCTAAAATATCATAAACTCAGAGCTGGAAAAGCCCTCAGATGTCATCTCACTGGTCAAATAATGGCTTTAACTTTGTAATAACAAAGTTAGTATCTGTTATGATGCCTTACATTTTAATGTATCAGACATTTACATATTTTTTAAAAAGTAACAAGTTTCTCTCAAATAAGTCAGTGGTTTTTAAAAAAATATATATGGTAATTCCATGTAATTATTTTTCAGTGTATGCCTGCCCTACATAATATTTACAAAAACTCACATCAAGGGCAAGATAGTGGTTCTGTCATGTACAAAAGCCCAACCCAGAATCAAGTAGTCTATGAATCTCTATAGACCAGCCAAGAATTTGTGGTAGGTGATGGCTGAGAAACAAACGCCCTTTGTGGCCACCAAAATGGAGGACCCACCCACAGACACTTACTAGCAGAGTGACTGTCAACAAGTCACTTAAACTAGACTTTTGTTTTTTTGTTTGTTTATTTGTTTATATTTTTGGAGGGATAGGGCAATTGGGGGTAAGTGACTCGTCTTAGGTTACACAGCTAGTAAAGTGTCAAGTGGCAAGATGGCGGAGTAGAAACAGCTCTTCCCAGCCTCTCTGCCCCCAGATTCCCCACAAACTATGTAAAAAAGGACTGTGAACAACTTCTGGAGCACCAGCACCCACAGAACGACACAGAGAAGCTAACCTCCCGCTGAGGTCAGCCCAGCAGCCCAGCAGGAAGGACCAGTGCAGCGGTCTGGGAGCCAGCAGCCTGCAAAGCGCAGGAGCCGAGCCGAGCCGAGCCGAGCCGAGCCGAGCCGAGCCGAGCCGAGCCCAGGTCCGCATGAGCCGAGGTTTTAGCCCCAGGGCGGCAGGGCCAGCAGCCGGCTGGAGGAACCCCAGAACACCAGGAGCTGTGGCGATTCCAGAATTATCAACATAGACATGCCTAGCACAAAGTAAGAGGTTAGTGTCCTATGGACTTTGGGACCTGTATTTGGGGAATGCGTCAGCTCCCTCCCCTGGGGGCTAGAGGCTGCTGAGGAGACACGCCATTTTGTAGTTTTTCAGAGGCATTTCCGGCTCCCAGCCTACAAATCGTGGGGAGATCCAGCGATCAGTCTTGGGGGGTAATCGCTCTTGCTTTAACCTCCCTGGATCTGGATTGTGATCTAGGGTGGAAGCTGTGGGTGGGTTTATAGCTTGCCAGAAACGGAAGTTGCCCCCCCACACGTTCGGGACGAAAATTCCTCTATCTGGCCTTAAAGCCATAGTGTGGCAACAAGCCCAAAAGTCAAGCAATCAAGTGGCAACATGCCAAGGCAAAGGAAACAGAAAAATGCAACCCTAGACTCCTATTTTGGGGGCATAGAGCGGGAAAAGGACTGTGAGGTCAGAAGTCCTGCTCCAAAAGCCCCAGGGGAAAACATGAGCGGGTTGCAGGCCATAGAGGACCTTAAGAAGGACTTTTAAAATCAAATAAGAGAAGTGGAGGAAAAATTAGAAAGAGAAATGAGAAGGATGCAGGAAAAGTATGAAATGAGGGTCAACAGCCTGACTGAGGAAAACAACACCTTAAAAAATAGACTAGCTCAAATGGCAAAGGAGGCCCAAAAGGGCAATGAGGAGAAGAATGCCTTAAAAAGTCGAATTTGCCAGATGGAAAAAGAATCTCAAAAGTTCACTGAGGAGATTCATTCCTTCAGAGTTAGACTGGAGCAAATGGAAGCTAGTGACTTTATGAGAAATCAAGATGCTGTTAAGCAGATCCAAACAAACGAAAGATTAGAAGGCAATGTGAAATATCTCATGGGAAAAACCACTGACCTGGAAAATAGATCCAGGAGAGACAATTTAAAAATTATTGGACTACCTGAAAGCCATGATCAAAGAAAGAACCTAGAAATCACCCTTCAAGAAATTCTCAAGGAAAACTGCCCTGATGTTTTAGATCAGAGGGCAAAATAGAGGTTGAAAGAATCCACAGATCACCTCCTGAAAAAGATCCCAAAAAGAAAACTCCCAGAAATATTATAGCCAGGTTCCAGAATCCCCAGATCAAGGAGAAAATACTACAAGCAGCCAGGAAGAAACAATTTCAATATTGTGGAAACACAATCAGAATAGCCCAGGACCTGGCAGCTTCTACACTGAGGGATCGAAGGGCATGGAATATGATATTCCAGAGGGCAAAAGAACTGGGAATGAACCCAAGGGTCACCTACCCAGCAAAACTGAGTATTTTGTTTCAGGGGAAAATATGGTCATTCAGTGGAATAGAGGACTTTCAAGCATTCTTGAGGAAAAATCCAGAGTTGAATAGAAAATTTGACATCCAGACACAAGAAGCAAGAGATGCCTGAGAAGGTAATCAGGGAAAAGAAATCAAAAGGAACTTATCAAAGTTGAACTATTTACATTCCTATATGGAAAAGCAATAACTGTGACTGATGATATCTTTCTCACTATGAAAATAATGGAAGAAGGGGTGTGGTCATATGAATACATATGTGAATGTGTGTGTATATGGTTACAGTTATATATGGATAGAGGGCATAGGTTGAATTTGTTGGGAAGGGAGAATACTCAAGGGATGAAATTATGAGGTGAGAGAGGAAAGTGGCAAGAGGAGATGGGGAGAGACATGGTAGGGTAAACTATCTCATGTAGGGGAAGTGGTTGCAAAGGAGGGGGAGAATAAGGAAGGCTAAAAAGGCAAAACCACATTCACATTGAATTTGGTTCAGGGAGAAAATGACATACATACTAAATGGGATATCTCAACCTGCAGCAGGATAGGGGGAAGGGGGATGAGAGGAGGGATGATGGATGGGAGGGCATCCTTGGGGTGAGGGGAGGTTGGAAGTACCCACTATAGAAGAGGGACAGGATTATGTAGGGAATAGACCAGGTGGGGGGTGGGATGAGTGGGAGAGAATTATAAGCAGCCTTGTACAATATATCTACTATGATAATGTCTTGCATAGCTAGACATGTACAACATATACTGAATTACTTATCTCCCAAGAAGGAATGGGTGACAAGGGAGGAAGGAAATGGATCTGAAATTCGAGGTCGTAACATTAAATGTTTCAAATATTTAAAAAAAAAAAAGTGTCAAGTGTCTGAATCCGGATTTGAACTCAGGTCCTCCTGACTCCAGGGCCGATGCTCTATTCACTGCTCCACCTAGCTGCCTCTTAAACTAGACTTTTAACTCCTAAGTTATAAAGTGGCTGTGATCTGTCTTGGTGGACAAAATTCCCACATCAACAAAATCAGAAACTTGATGAACTGAACTATGTTGAGAGCCCTTCTGAGTAAGAAGAAGCTGCCAACTGCTACAAAACTCCCATTTCTTTTTTTTTTCCTTTTTTTTTTTGGAGGGGATAGGGAAGGGTAATTGGGGTTAAGTGACTTGCCCAAGGTCATACCGGTAATAAGTGTTAAGTGTCTGAGGTCATATTTGAACTCAGGTCCTCCTGACCCAGGGCTGGTACTCTGTTCACTGCACCACCCAGCCGCCTCTCCATTTCTTTTAATACCAATATTTTCCCAATGTGGGAATCATGGAATATCATGGTCTCAGAAGAATTGAAAAAAAAAAAAAGCAAATAAACAAGCCCATAAATTCACTAATATGTTAGCAGCAAATTCTCTATGAAAGATTTACAGAAAGGCATAGACAAAAATACACAGGAGTGTATCCTCTCTAGCTTTCACTGGTAGGAAGAATACATCCACTATGGAAAGAGACCTAACTAAATACCTTATCATAATCAGGGACTCAACTTGAGGTCTGTGAAACTGTTGGGCTTTTTTTTCCCCCATATTTTGATACCTATATTTCAATATAGTTATATATTATATGATTCTAAGGATTCATGGATCCATGACACACAAAAAGTTAAGAATCCCTACAAAATAAAGGACAATTTATTTCTTCCATGTCTGAGACCCAGCAGAAAAAAAAGAAAACAATCTGCCACTTAATAGGTAACTATTAAGAGAGCTGCCTGAGTCTCAGAGAAGGGAAGGGATTTGCCCACGGGCACACAGCTAATAAAGGTCCAAGGCAGAACTAGAGGCCCCTCTTCCTGATGCCAGATTCAATGCTCTGTCCTATGTCTATTTTTGCTAAAGATCTCTCTACTTTTTTTTTTCCTCATTTTAAAGGTTTGGCCTATATTTGGACAAATGCATTAAATGAAGGAGACAATGATGAACGAGGACTGATTAAAATAGGAAGGAAAACCTAACAGGAGGGGAGCTCAGGCAGGAATGGGGATGAGGAAGGGTCTCATTCAAGCCTTGACAATTTTCATACCAGAGGACTTAACGAACTCTTAGTTATTCTTTGTTTTTTTGGCCTTTTGGAGGGCAATTAGCGTTAAGTAACTTGCCCAAGGTCACACGGCTAGGTTTTTTGTGTGTTAAGTGTCTGAGGCCAGAACCAAACTCAGGTCCTTCTGACTCCAGGGCCGGCCCTCTACTCACTGCGCCACCTAGCCGCCCCTTAGTTATTCTTAAGAAAATCCCAAATGGGGGCAGCTAGGTGGAGCAGAGAATAGAGCACCGGCCCTGGAGTCAGGAGAACCTGAGTTCAAATGCTGCCTCAGCCACTTGACACACTTACTAGCTGTGTGACTTTGGGCAAGTCACTTAACCCCAATTGCCCTCCAAAAAGCAAAAAAGAGAAAGAAAGAAAAGAAAGGAAGAAAGATCATTATTTTGGGGTGGCTAGATGGCACAGGGAATAGAGCATCAGCCCTGGAGTCAGGAGGCCCTGAGTTCAAATTTGGCCTCAGACACTTAACACAAAAAACTATCTGTGTGACCTTGGGCAAGTCACTTAACCCCAGCTGCCCTCCAAAGAGCAAAAAAAGAAAGAAAAAAAGAAAATCTGTGATGGCTGAACTAAGTATCTGAAAAATGAGAAAAGGCAAATCCAGCACCTACATTTGGAAGGATAAATGAAATTAGGCACCAGGTTAATTGAAAGTCTTTTAACTTTGAGCTCTTGATGGGCTAAAACAAAGGGTTTTAAATATCAGTAAGATGAGTTATGGGATTGGTGAGGAGGTAGACAAATGATTCACATAAAAACAGATTTGAGTGGGGTTCAGTGATCTGCAAACAGGATGAGTCAACAGTCTGACATGGCAGTCAAAAAAGCCAATGCCATCTCATGCTCCATTAATGAAGCATAAGATTCAAGATTAGAACATTTAATGAACCTCACTCCACCCCCTTACTCTGCCCTAGTCTGGCAGGTCACATTCAGTTCTGGGAGTCACCCTTTAGGAAGGACACTCATTGGCCAAAGCAGATTAGAGGCAGATGACCGGGCTAGAGGGAATTAGAAGCCATGCCCCAAGAGCAGTTAGAGGCACTAAAGATGTTTGGCATGTTAGAAGTCTTCTTTTGTCCAGGTTAAAGAGTTCTTTAAAAAGAAGGAAGAAAGAAAGAAAGAAAAGAAAAAAGTTCTTTTCAAATATATGAAGGGCTATTTTGTGGAAGACCTGTTTTTCTTGGCTCTGGGGGCAGACCTAGGAGCAACCAACAGAAACTGCAGAAAGAAAGATTTCAACATGAAACAAAGCAGAAAATTTCCTAACAATTAGAGCTGGCCAAATAAGTGCAATGTACTGCCTTGGAAAGCAGGGAGTTCTTTCCAACACTGAAGGTCTTCAGGCAAAGGCCACTTGTTGGGGAGGTTGTAGAAAGCATTAAATAAAGCATGGATTGGTTCAGATGTCCTCTAAAGTCCCACCCAAATGTGAAATTCTAGGATTCTCTGACAGATCAAGGATCAAGCAAAGAGAAGGTAACATTTAATAGGGAGGTATAATATGTATGAGAATAATAAATGGGGACTGACTATAGGCTGACTATACAGGTGTCCCCAAACACAGACCACATCACTAAAATAAAATGTGTTTAAAAAAGAAAACATATATCTATGTGTATAATATTTATCTACAGACACAGACTTAAAAGTAACACTGGCCTATACAAATATCCTATAAATTATATATAACTTATTTTGTTACATATAAATTATATATGTAAGCACATATAAATTTTGAATAAATAATTTTTTTTTAATAAAGTATGTTGTATATTCTAACCAGTATAGTTATCTTTGTCTTGATCCCATGTTTGTGCAATACTTTCAACTGATTAAACATGTATCAATTCCCTTCTGAGAGCAGGGAAAGATATTAGGAGGAAAGATATTAAGCTAAGTTTGGGGCATGTTGAACTGAATGAAGCTCCAGTGAGGCAACCTCAGGCATTTAATAAATAAATTCTGTCTGATAAAGAGGAATATAGCAGAAAAAGATTTGGAGATCAGAGTGGACTTCTAGAAGACGGTTCTATTCCACAACAGTGGAATAAAGCTAAAGGCATAAAGTGGGATATCCAAAAGCTCCTGTCATGTTTAACATGGAATCCTCACAAGCTTACAGGCCTAGCTGCCCCAAACCAACCAACCAACCCACATTTGTGAAGAAGTGCCCTGCTCTCTCCCCTCCAGATGGATGCAGGTGTCTCTATGATTAGCACAAGCCCACCTACACTGAGACCTTTGGGAACAAGTCTCTAAGGGGCCTTGTCAATATTTCAAAGATCGGGAGACTAGACATGGGATTTCACTGGTTTAAGAAACTCCCTCAACCAATGCAGGTCAGCACCTTTTCCTCAATATACAGTATGAGACAGTTACATAACATGACTTATTCTGGATCACACAGCCAGTCTATGTCAGAGACAGGGCCTGAACCCAGGACTTCCTGGTTTTGAGGCCTGCTTTCTACGCTGTTCCACAATACCAGTGATATTTCACAAGATCCCTAACATGGATGTCATAGCTACTCCCTCTAACAATACCAATTACAGCTCCAGGCCATCTTCATGCATGGCTATGGCCAGAATAACCTGCTGCCTCAGAGCTTCTCCAAAGCTGGCCAGGTTGATCTCTGACCACAGACATACAATCTGTCGCTAGGCCTGTCCTTGATGACTTTCCAGTGTGGTGGCATCTTCCAGAATTTTTGCACTGAACAGACGGGGCCTTTAAGGACCCAGGATCGCTTCCATGCCACGATGAGACATCCAAGGAGAAAGCAGCAACACAGGGGCCACTCTGGCCCTTTAAGCGGTTTCTTCTTGCTGACATTCTGCATCTGCTGCCTGGTCTCTTTCAGCCCAAGCGTCACATCATTACTGCCTAACTATTTTAACTTCAGTCCTGGCTCTAATCTCTAAAATCTGATGAGTTCTCCCCGACATTTTGGGACTTCCCTGGACTCTCATTCTCTTAATCTGCTCTGAATTAATGGTAGTTCCTACCACTCCCATCTGGGTACCCAGATTCCCAGTCACCTGGACTTTCTCCTTAGGATGCCCCCTGTGATGTCAACACCCAAGCATTAAAAATGTAAAGGGATGATGAAAAAATGAATCATGTAGAAAACTGGGCTGTCTTGTCACCATCCATGCTAATCCTAAGAACATAGATTTAGAACTAGATCGTTACCTTAGTGGTCACTGAGTCCAGCTCCCATCATTTTGCAGATGCTCAGAGATAAGACTTGCCTGAAGTCACACAGCTATGAATATTCTGAGTCAGTATTTCAAACAGATCTCCCTCACTCCAGGTCTTAGTCCTGAGGCCACCCTGGTCAAAGCTCAGATGAGCACCAGCCTTGTCCCTAAGCTCTATCCTCAAGACCAAACATGTTCAATTCTGGAAAGAGTACTACACCAGGAGTTAGAAGGCCTGGTTTCCATTGTATACACCATCAAATTTGATTGATGCACCAGTTACTTTTCCTGACCTGCTTCCCCCCAACCCCACTTTTATTCTATGTTACAAGCAGTGGGTGGCTCCCTAGGGAATGATATATGTGGAAAATGACGGTGATTCCCCCTGACAGAGAAGTGGTAGATTCAAGCTGTAGAATGAGACTTAGAGTTAGGGTGAAAGACAATATGAGAATTCGATTTGCTTAACAATGTGTATTTGTTACAGGGGCTCTATTTTTCTTACTTTAAAAGAAAGCAAATTGTATATAACACAGCTTTCACGTACAATCCTCTTTCTGTTCCATGTGGAAATACCCATTTTATTTGCTGTTCGTTACATTCAGAACACAATTTTTTAAAAAAGAAAATAAATAGGGCAGATAGGTAGAGTAGTGAATAGAGCACTGGCCCTGGAGTCAGGAGGCCCCGAGTTCAAATCTGTTCTCAGACATGTGACACTTACTAGCTGTGTGACATTGGGCAAGTCACTTAACCCCAATTGCCCTCCCTTCCCCCCTCCAAAAAAACCTCAAAAAATGAAGGTGTTATAAAAGCAAAATATATTGACCAAAAAAAAAAAATTTTTTTAAAAGAAGTCTTGGGTTCTAATCCCAGCTCTTTTCACTGACTCACTGTGTCCCCTCTCTGAGTCTATCTCCTCTCCTCTGTTTAGTTTGATGTGTCACCTCTCAGTTGGTAGCCTACTTTCCAGAGATGCACAAACAGATGATGAGGTTGACGCACCCATTGCCAGAGCTGCTCGGTGTTGGGAAGCTCTGAAGGAAAGTGTGGGAGAGAAGAGGTATTAGGCTGACTACCAAACTGAAGGTCTACAGAGCAGTTGTGCTGACCTCATTATCATATGCCTGTGAAACCTGGACAATTTATCAGCACCATGCCAGGAAACTGTCTTAGGAAGACTCTGAAGATCACCTGGGAGGAACAGGAACCAGACACTGGTGTCCTTACTGGTTACACTGCCAAGCAAACTGCCATGCAGAACTCTACTACAGAGAGTACAACTCTGTACTCAAATACCAAACACACATTTGCCTAAAAGACTATCTTACAGAGAGCTCATACGAGGCAAGTACTCACGTGGAGGTCAGAGGAAGTATGAGACAACACGACGAATGGCAGAAATATGTTTAATATGATTGGGCATATATATCCTATATCAGATGGCCTACCATCTCAGGGAGAGGGGTAGGAAGGAGGGAAGTGAGAAAAAAATGGAACTCAAAATCTTATAAAAGTAAATGGTAAAAACTATCTACATGTAATTGGATAAAATAAAATACTCTTAAGTGGGGAGGGGGAAGGTTAGTACTTCCTATTAAGTAGAGAATAAACACTGACAAAACGATCTGGAAAAAAAATGGTACAAAGACACACTCAAGGTCTCTCCAAGGAATTTTGGAATCGATTGTGAGACGTAGGACAGGATTCATGTGAGACATTCGACATTAGTACAGAACTGCCCAGGATGGTGTGCCTGTGTCAAAGAAGATGCTACGATCTGTGAGCAAAACAGAACTGCAGGAGTTCAAAAGAAACAGGAAACATCTCCGTTCCAAATGCTCATGAGGACTACTTGTACCGGACCCACGATAGAACCTTCCAGGTTCTTACTGGTCTGATCAGCCACAGTTGGGCACACTGTACCTTGACCCCAATGTAATGATATAATTTTGGTCCTCTTCAGCTACAAAACACAACAACCTTCTTCTATGGAAAATGAGGAGATTAACAAGATGCCCTCAAAGAACCCCTGCAGATCTAAAGGGTGACCCAAGGGGCTGCTAGGTGGCCCAGGAAGACCTGAGTTCAAATCAGACCTCAGACACTTAATACTTACTAGCTATGTGACCTTGGGCAAGTCACTTAACACCAACTGCCCTGCCTTCCCCCCTCCAAAAAGCAAAAAAAAAAAAAGAAATTATTCTAACACAAGTATTAAAGACTTCCCTAATTCAAATGGATAAGCATAAGCATTGATGATATATAAAGGTATTGTATTCAATTCCTGACCTCCAGGAACAGATAATGTGATATGGAAAAGTAAACAGTAAACAAATAACTAGATTAGGGCATGTGTGATAAGAGAGAAGAAGTATGGTTAAAACCTTAAGAGAAATTTGAAGCAGAAGAGATTGTTTTCATTAAAGAAAGGGGAGGGGTGGGGGAAGAATTACAGAAGACTTCATGCATTCATGATGAGATGGCCTCCAGTCACAGAAGAGAGATGGCAGGATATGATTAGGAATAGAATTGCCCAGTTTGGCTAGAATATGGAGAACATTTAGTGTACCAACAGGAGATCAGCCTGGAAAGGTAGAGGTTGTGGAGAGCCACAAATACCCAGATCAGGCATTTATATTTTATTCACTAGGCAATGGAGAGCCACTGAAGTGTTTTGTTTTGTTTTGTTTTAGGAGGGGAGTAACAGGATCTGAATGGTGCATTAGGAAGATTACTCAGATAGTGGTAAACTTCAGAGGGGAGAGAATGGAGGCAGAAGACAAGTTAGGAAGTTATTATCCATCTAGAGGATTTGGCCCAGACACCTCACTGCTAGGCACATACCCCAAGGGGGTCAAAGACAGAAAGAAACGGCTCACATACAACAGACTATTCAAGGCAGAGTTTTCTATAGTAATAAAGAAGTGGAAATAAGGTAGATAGATGCCCATTCACTGAGGAATGGCTAAACCATGGTATGGTTTGGTATGGGAGCATAATAGAATATTCCCATGCTGTAAAAAAATGAATGTGAAGAATCCAGAAAAGCATGGACTGAAGTGATGAAGAGTGAAGTAAGCGGAAACATGAAACAACATAAATGATAACTGCAACAACAGAGAGAACAACAACAAAAAAGAATGCTGTATAAATATAATGACCAAGGTTGAACTGGAAGAAAAGATGAGAAAATGTGCCTCCCTCCCTTCTCTGCAAAAATGGGGGACTGTGGGTATAGAACACTGGATATACAGTCGGTCTTGGTTGATGTGTACATTAGTTTAATTGTATTGCTTTTTCAAAAAAAAAAAATCTTTTGGGGCGGCTAGGTGGCCCAGTGAGTAGCGCGCCAGCCCTGGAGTCAGAAGGACCTGAGTTCAGATCCGACACTTAACACACACAAACAAAAACCTAGCCGTATGACCTTGGGCAAGTTACTTAACCCCAGTTGCCTTCCAAAAAGAAAAAAAAAATCTGGGCAAGAGGTAATTAAGAATCTGAGCTGGAGTAGTTGAAATCTGAGTAGAAAGGAAGGTATAGCAATGAAAGGTGTGGCTATAGCTAAATTTGAATAAGACCTGGATGGGAAGCATGAGGGAGAGGGGAAGGTCAGAGATAATTTTAAGGTTTCAACTCAGAGTGACTAGAAAGATCAGGGGTGTATGTGTGTGTACATACACATGAATTCCTATACATAAAAACAGTGACAGATTAGAAGAGTTAAGCTTTTGGGGGAAAAATATAAATTATAAGTTGAATTTTGGGTATGCTGATTTGAGATTCCAGTGGGAACAGCCGAGTGAAGACGTTCAGTAGGCAGACGGAAGACGAGAGTTCTTGGGTGAGGTTGAGAAGTAGAGATACAGATATGGGAAAAGAATATAAGGCCAAAATAGGGATTGAGAGACTGGGAAAATGGAAAGATGAGGAGGGACTGAGTTATGAAGAAAATTAAGAACAAGTAATGGGAGGAGAAAGGTAATGTATAAGGTGGAAGGACAAGTGATCATTGTTAAAGAATGGAATTTTATAGTTCAGGATCTTAGAAATGGTGCAATTTTGAATGATGGTAAGACCACCCTAGGGAGTAAATCCTCAGATGACAGAAAAGTGGGAAGAACAACTGAGTCAATGGATGACAGAATCAGATTTCAAAGTATCTTGACGGGCTTGCTGGGCCAAAACTAATGAAATGAAATTTAATAGGTCTAATAGTAAAGCTTTATTCCTCTTAGATTCAAGAAATAAATTTATAAGTAGAATGGAAGCAACAAGCATTCCTATGAAAAACATCTGAGTATGTGAGCTCACCACAGTATTACTCAAAGAACTGATGAAAAGGGAGATGTGATCTTAGGCTGTCAATATAACGCCCAGATGAAATGAAGTGACAGTCCCATCCGAATATGACCAGGACAAAAGAAGTCAGAGACATGGATATGAACAGGAATCATTCAGAGAGTGCTTCTTGGAAATAGGCCATGAACTGGGTCCTGAAGGATGGAACCCTCCATCTGAAGTTATTACATTCAGTTCTAGATGCCACATTTTAAGGAGTAATCTGTAGACTAGTGAAATAAAGACACAGAGAGATGGTGCCCTGCAGACAATAGGTACTTAGAAGTATTGATGGGGAATACTAAACAAATTGTCAAAAATGAATGTAATGGAATATTCTCATGCTATGAAAAATAACAAATATGAAGAATTCAAAAAAGCGTGGGAAGTCTTATATGAACTGATACAAAGAAAACTAGGAAGAATGAGGGGGGCAAAGTACATAATGACTACAACAGTCTAAGTGGAAACCATAAAGCAATGAAACTGAATGCTGTATAATTATAACAATGCTTAGACCCAGAAAAGTATTGAGAAAAAGTATTTTTCTCCTTTCATGGAGAGAGGTAGAGGTAGATGACTACAGATGTACAAATGGTCAGATACAATCAATGTACTGGTTAGCTCTGCAGAATTAAAAAACAACAAAAAACTGTTACAAGAGATGGATCAATGGGTAGGGTAAGGGAACGGGATTTATTAGTGAATGAGGGTATTGTAATAACAAAAGGTTAACAATAAAAAAAATAAGATTAAAAAAAAATAATGTGATATCACACAACCAGGATAAATTTATACTGCAGCCTTAAAAAAGTTTGTTAAATTGAATAGTTATTTTTAGCATCTGAAGGGACATTTTCTAGGAAAGGAGAATAGAACTGTTTTTGCTGGCACCAGAATGCAAAACCAGGGCCAATGAGGAGAAGTTATAAGGAGACAGATTTCAATTTCATATGGGCAGACACTTCTAACAGTGAAAGCTGTCGAACAATGAAATAGACTGTACAGCAGTGAGCTCCCTATCAGTGGATGTGTTTAAGCTGAAACTAAATATCCATCTGTCAGGAACCCTAAAAAGTAAATTCCTAAGTGGTTAGACTAGTTAAGAGGTGACAATGCTAGAGTAAAGCCTGAACCAGATTAAAATAAAATATAATAAAAAAATAGATAATGTTAATTTGTAGGGTTTTCTAAGTCAATATGCAAAGGTATGTATCCTTTTCTAGAGTCTGACACCACTGGACTAGATGACCTCTGAGGTTAAATCCAACTCTAAATAAGAGTTTATGAATACAGATTCTCTAGCCTAGAGGAATAAAAGGAGGGAACTGTGATATATAGGGGAATAAGGTGAATTCTATTTTGGTTATAAGTTAGTCTAAAGGGTCACTACTAGACTGTCACCTCCATGAAGGCAAAGATGGTATTTAACCTAAACTCTTTATCTCAGTTAGCACCAGGCTTTCTCTCCACCTAGGAAGTGCTTAATAAATGTTTGTCAAATTTGAATCCTTGTTAATGTAATGAGTATGTTGATCTCTGCCCTTGTTCATGGTGCCTAGACAAAGAACAATGGATCTAGAGGTACATGACCTGGGGGTCCTAGTTCTGGCTCAGCCACTGATTCTGTGTGACCCCTTGTTCAGTCATTTCAGTCAAGTATGATTCTTCATGACCCCACAAAGGTTTTTCTTGGCAAAGGTACTAGAATGTATTTCCTGCTCTAGTTCATTTTACAGATGAGGAAACTGAGGCAAAAAAGGTTAAGTAACTTGCCTAGGGTGACACAGCCAGTGTCTGCAGCCAAATTTGAACTCCTGACTCCAGGCCCAGTGCTCTATTCAATTTGTCATCTATTTAGCTGCCACCTGAGTGATCCCACCATCCCCTCAATCTACTACCCTACATCTCTCCTCACATTCACAGCTAAACTAGGAAAAAAAAGCTGCCACTATTTGTTGCTTCCCCTTCTTACCCCCTTGCAGTCTGGCTTCTCTCTCTCCCACCTCACTAAACCTGCTCTCTCCAAGGCTACCAGTGATCTCTATTGCGACATCCAGCGGACTTTTCTCAGCCCTCATCTCTCTGGACCTCTCTGCAGTATCTGAAGAAGTGTCTGTGAAGAGCACCCTCCTGCATACTCTCTCCTCTCTAAGTTCTGCAACATTCTTATGGTAGGGTCAGACCATTCTCTAGAAATCTCAATCAGCCAATCTTACTCTCCAACTACGGGTATACACCAAAGCTCTGCCCTGACCATCTCCCATTCTTTCTCTATATTCTTTACCTTGGTCATCTCATTGTCTCTCATAGAATCAAGCATAATTTCTATGCAAATGGTTCTTAATCAAGAAATATTTATTAAGCACTTGCTATGTGCCAGGCAATGTGCAAAAAAGGGCAAAAATATAGTCCCTGCCCTCATGGAACTCACATTCTAACATAGAGACAATATGAAAATAACTATGTACATACAAGATTTGTTCAGTTGTTTCAGTCAAGTCAAACTCTTTGTAACCCCGTTTGGGGTTTTATTGGCAAAGATAATGAAATGATTTGCCATTTCCTTCTCTAGTCCACTTTATAGATGAGGAAACTGAAGCAAAGTTAAGTGACTTGTCCAGGGTCACAAAGCTACTGAGTGTCTAAGGCTGGATTTGAATTCAGGAAGAGGAGTCTATATCTTTAAGTCTATATCCACTGCGCCACCTAGCTACCCCATATACAAAATACATACAATGAAAATGGAAGGTAATCTCAAGATTACCTTCAACATTACCTATCAAGGCACTGGCAGGGATAGGGAGGACCAAGAAAAGCCTCCTAAAGAAAGTGGGACTAAAAAAAAAAAAAGCCTAGTCGTGTGACCTTGG
The DNA here is from genome assembly GCA_011680675.1 of Gymnobelideus leadbeateri. NCBI lineage: Eukaryota > Metazoa > Chordata > Mammalia > Diprotodontia > Petauridae > Gymnobelideus > Gymnobelideus leadbeateri. The sequence continues at coordinate 240,952 of WOXC01002657.1, forward strand.
GCAAGTTACTTAACCCCAATTGCCCTCCAAAAAAAAAAAAGTGGGACTTTGGGGTGCTAGGTAGCACAGTGAATAGACCACTGGCCCTGAAGTAAGGAGGACCTGAGTTCAAATTCAGCCTCAGACACTTAACACTTACTAGCTATGTGACCTTAGGCAAGTCACTTAATCCCCATGGCCCTGCCTTCTCCCCTCCAAAAAAAAAAAGTGGGACATGAGGTGAGCATTAAAGGAAACCGGAGAACCAAGGAGGCAAGGGTGAGGAGAGTATTCCAACCTGAGGCCAGTCACTACAAATGTACATTCCAGGAGGGGGAATGTGATTATCTCTATAGGAAGGTAGGTGGTACAATATAGTGTTGGTCCTGGAATAGGAAGATCTGAGTTTAAATCCCGTCACAGATACTGTGTGATCCTGGGCAAGTCACTTAGCTTCCATCTGCCTCAGTTTCCTCATTTATAAAATAAAGATAACTGCACCTAACACCCAGGATTGTTGAAAGGAGCAAATGAGATAATACTTGTAAAGTGCTTGGCATGGTGGCAGACACATACTAGGGACCACATAAATGCTTCCTTCCTGCCTTCCTCCTTTTAATATATATCCATCCTTCATCTCTCTGCTGAGCTCCAGTCCTGCATTTCTAACTGCCTGCTTGACCTCTTCACCTGGATATCCCATAAGCATCTCAGACTCAATATGTATAGAACAAAACTCATTATTTCCCCCCTAAATTCACCTCTCTTCCTTATTTCCCTGATTCAGTTGAGGGTACCACCATTCTCATAATTATAGGGGCGAATGGCCCTAACATTCTAACCCTACATTGCCAATCAATTGCCAAAGCCTGTCAATCCCACTTCCTTGACATCTCGAAGACCTGTCTCCTCTTTACTCATGTACTACAACAACAATCTCAACTGGTCTCCCTGCCTCCATTCTCTTCCTTCTCCAATTCAATGGCCACCCAGCTGCCAAAAGGATAGTACAGGTCTGACCGCGTCCCTCCTCTTCAAGAGGTTGTAGTGGCTCCCTATTGCCTCTAGGACAAAATACAAACTCTTCTGTTTTGGCACTTAAAAGTCCTTTACTGTGCCTACACATAGTAGGTGCTTAAATGCTTGTTGATTATTAGCAAGTCCTATCCCCTCTCTGGACCTCAATTTCCTCAGAGAGGTTCAGGTTAAATGATATCTAAATATCCCTTTCAGAACGGCTTTTTTAAGATAGTACCCATTTTAAGGCCTAGTTCATGGTCTACCTTCTCCAGGAAATTCACCCTGAATTGCCGCCTCACACCATCTCCAAACATTTTGCTCCATCTGCACTTTGCAATTAGCACTGGGTGATGTACATAATCTTTTGTTCTTTTGTTACTTCATTCCTCAGTTCAAGAAACATTTATTAAGAGCCTCCTGGGTACAGAATATTGTTATGTTGAATGCTGGGGGAAATACAAAGTAATAAAGGCACAATTCCTACCCTCACACAGCATCCAGTCTGGTAAGGAATAAGAGAGATGACTAAGACGTACAAAAATACATAGTAAGTGCTTCAGAGAGTCGCAAACAAAGTTCCATTTGTCTGTTTTGAATACCAAATAGACCATTAGCAGCATGCCCTTCCCTCCACCTCAGGACATTAGTATGTCTTACCTTTCTTTCCTCCTTCCCTCCAGTTTAGTTCCAGAAACTCAGTATCAGTAGCTTCCCACCCCTGGCCCTTATCACACACTCCCTCATGGTAGCCAAGTCTTTCTGGTCTCTCCCACCATGATTAGTGAAGGTTCAGGCAAATGGTAGAGACTCAAACACTTGCTGATTGACCTTATCCCTAAGGCAAAGCATGGTAAATAGTCCCTGTACTGACTACAGCAAGTGGAACTGAGGTTAGACTTCAGAACAAGATGCCAGTGTCAGAGCTCATGGTGTGAGGGAGGCCAGCCAAGACAGCTGGCCTGGGCCCCAAGATCCAAAAGCAGGCACAAATGAAGTCCAGCCTAAAAGAGGTGGCTAATAGGCAAACGGCGGTCTGGTCCCACCCTCCTCCCCAACCATTCTGCCGGTGGGCACCCAGACAACATCTCATTAGTCTCTGGGAGGCAGGAGAAGGATACAAAGACCCCTGGAAGGGGATGGCCAGGCCTGCAGCCTGCGGAGGGGAAGGGGGGCGTGCAGGACCTACCTCCTTGCCGTCCATTGGAATCTTCAGCTTGACCACTTCATATTTCTCCTCACCCTCTTCTTCCTCGCCCTTCACCAGCAGCACCATTTCTTCTTGCATCTCTCTCTCTTCCTCCTCCTCCTCTTCCTCCTCCTCCTCCTCCTCCTGCTCTCCCGGCATGGCCAGCCCCTGAGAGGCAGAGGACAGGGGGCCCGACATTCAAAATCAAGAACCCACCAAGATTCCCCTCCCCCAGCTCTCAGGCCCTCTCTCGCTGTCCCCTCCCCCTGGCCCCCCCTCCAGGCCAGCTCCCCTCTCCGGACTCACTCCAGGCCCCTCCCCCTTCTCCCCTCTCTCCGAAGACCCTCCCTCCGGGGGCCTCCCCTCCCCCAGGGCTGAGTCAGCCCACCCCACCGTCCTCCCCTCCTTCCCCGCCCCCCTCCTGGCTTCCCTCCTCTCCTTCCCCGGGCCAGCGAAGGGTCCGCCCCAAGCCCCCGGAAGCGGGGCCGCCAGACGCGGCCAAGGCCAAGGCCAAGGGCCAGGGGGGGCGGGGGACTCACCGAGCCGCCGCCCACTGCTGCTACTGCGCGGGAGACCCCGGCGTCCGGGCGCACGCGAGGCCGCGGCTGCAGCGGCAGCCGAGGATCTCCGAGCGCTCCGGACTGGGGGCCTGGGGCCGGGGGCTGGGGGGCGGTGCCGTGGAAGCGCGCTGCCGATTGGCCGAAGCGCCAGGGCCCCGCCTCCTCCGGCCCCGCCTCGTGGAGGAGGGCGGGGCGTCCCCGCCCCCTCCTCCTCTTCTTCCTCCTCCCCGCCCAGAGCCCTCCCCGGCGTGGGACTGCCCAGTGGGTCAGACGTTGGGGCGCCAGACCCCCAGCTCCACCCAGAGGTTTCCCCTGCACCGCGTCCCCCCTAAAGCCGGAGCTTGTTCCTGGGTCCCCATCCCGCGAACCCGTCCTCCCGCTACAGCCCGCAGTGGTCCCAGTGACCCCCTCCTGGAAAGGGCTGGACTAGCTGGCTGGGGTTAGAATCCTAGCTCTGCCCCAAACTGCCCTTGTGACCTTGGGCAAGTCACTTGCCCACTCTGTAAAAGGAGGGTGTGGAACTAGACAGATGTCCCCCAAGGGCCCCTTCTAGCTCTGACATTCCTCGACTGGTACACTGGCCCCCAAAAGGACCCGAGGCATTTCAGCCTCTTGCCCTCAATTATACAGCACTGTCTCTCTTTTTCCCACCTGCATCCCTCCTGTTCTCAGCTTCATCCCTCCTTTCCCTTCTTCCATCATCCCTTTCCCCTCTCCATCCCTCCTCTCTCCAGCTCCATCCCCCCTGCAGTTCCTTCCTTCCTTCCTCCCTCCCTCTTTTATCTAAGCCCCTCCCCTCTTTCAAGGTTCCTACTCTTTTCTTAAGGCTTGTATTCTTTCTTCCTCTGAACTCTACCGACACAGTTTCTTCTACTTATTTGGCTGAACCCCTGCAACATTATATTTTGTGATGTCATAAAAAGATTTCTGGGCTTAGAGTCAGGAAGACCTGAGTTTCACTCCTGAATATATCTGAAAATTGGCCGTGTGACCTTGAGCTAGTAGTTACCCACCTTTTCAGTTTTTAGTTGCCCATCTGTAAAATGCAGGTAATTGTTCTTGCTTTGTCTTGTAAGCAGCAAATAAGTTTGTGCATTTATCATGTATTATTGAGTGTCATAATTGTCCCTGTATATATCGCATACTTATTAAAGTCTTGTGTCTCACCAGATGCTTTGCACAGTCCTCTGCACTGAAGAGGAACTTAATAAATACTTATTGGAAAATAAATATTGCAAAATATTACAAAGAACAAGCTTGGTCCCAAAGAGATATGAGAAGACCTCCCCTCATTACTTGGGGTTGGAGTTGCTCCATAGGTGTGGAGCATAACATATATTGTCAGATTTTTCTCAATGTTTTCATCACTTTTCCTATTTTTTTTCTCATCCTCTTTCTTTTGAGAAAAAATTCTTTGTTATATGGAATGATTCTGGAAGTGGAGAGGAGACAGTATTTAGGGGGAAATTTGTTGTTGTTCAGTTGTATCAGGGGAGTCTGATTCTTTGTGACCTCATTTGGGGTTTTCTTGGCAAAGATACTGGAGTGGTTTGCCATTTCCTTCTCCAGTTTATTTTACAGATGAGGAACTGAGGGTTAACAGGGTTAAGTGACTTGCCTGGGGTCACACAGTGTCAGGGGTCCAGATTTGAACTAGACAAGATGAGTCTTCGTGACTTCAGGCCAAGGGGGGAAAAGGCTATGTAAAAACAAAAGATTTCTATAAAAGTTTATTTTTAAAAATACTCTTTGAATTTCAGAATAAATTTCAATTTCATAGAGTGAAAGATCTTTCAAAGTTGTAACTATAATATTTTCCCAATATATTAGGGTTTTCTAGGTTTCGATAGACCCCCAAGCCCAAGTCATACTGGGGACTCAATAACTTTGTAAATGATGAATATTCCTGTCCTAGGTAGTTTGGGGTTACGCTCAGCTGCTTCCTCTCTTTTCCCCAGAATCAAGCAAGAGTGAAATACAAGGGACGGAGCTCTAAACTCATACACAACCACCTCCCCAGAAATACAGTATCAGACATGTGTAACACTTTTTATTTATTCTCTAAGCCAAGAAAGGAAATATATTTTCAGTAGCTAAGTGATTTACTAGAAATATAGATGAAATACCAAAAGCTTACCAAAGATGATTATCTGACTTTTTGGTCATTTGATAATTAGTGTAGGTTTGTAGTAGCAGCAAGGAATAAGCAGAGGACTACATACACATAATGACTAAAGTATCCAAGAGGCCATATACAAAAATATACAATGTGACTAGAGAACGGTCCTATGCCTTAACACCAGCTGACTATATGCCCCTGGGCAAGTTACTTAACCTCTGGGAAATTTTCTAAAACTTTAAATTGAAGAGAAAGTGCACACCAGTACTAATTGAGGGAGTTTTTCCATCTGGGAGTTTTCAGACACCAGAAATTCCAGACTGATCATTTAGGGTGTAAAAGGAGCAAAAAGTACTTGGTTCAAAAGCTTTGTGAAGTAGGTTGTGTAATTCAATTAAACAGACATTTAAGTATTAATGATGGGTTGCTAATGATGAACCCCTAAAAAGCCTTTGGACTTTCCCACAAATTTCAGCAACCAAGCCCCTAGCATTTCCCTGAGGCATATGGCCTATCCCAGGCTTTTTAGGGGTTCATCATTAGCACCCTATCATTATGATCCCCATTTTCCAGCTGGTAAAACTGAGGCGGAGTAAAATAATACAACTTCACACAGCTTGGGTTAGAGCTGAGAACAAACCCAGAAACTCCCAATCCAGCTTTTTTTTCACCATACCAACCTCAGAAGCTTAACTCAGTCCAATGAATAAAGGAAAACAAACAAAGCATTTAATGAGTACTATTTAACAATCTCAAGCTAAGAATAGGAGTTACAAATACAAAACAAAAGTAAAGTAGTTGCTGGAGTTTACATTTTAATAGGGAGAGATAATACAAACTTGGGAGTAAGAGCTAAGAAAGGGAATGCCAGATTTTAGTTTTAAAAGGAATTCCTTCCCCCACCTCCCACCCCTTTATAGGTCAACATTTACTTTGCAACTTTAATTTTCATGATAGTATTTTTCTTTCCAATTACATGTAAAGATGAATTTTAACATCATTTTTGGGGGGAGGGGGAAGGCAAGGCAATTGGGATTAAGTGACTTGCCCAAGGTCACACAGCTAGTAAATGTGTCAAGTGTCTAAGGTCCGATTTGAACTCAGGTCCTCCTGACTCCAGGGTCTGTGCTCTATTCACTGCGCCACCTAGCTGCCCCATTACTATCCATTTTTTTTTTATTTTTAATTTCAAATTTTCTCCCTCTCTCACCTATTTCCTCTCTAAGATGGTAAACAATTTGATATAGATTATATATGTGCAATCATGTAAAACATATGTCCACATTAATTTTAATTTCATTTAATTTCACAACATCAATGTTGTGAAAGAAGAAATAGACCAAAAGGGGGAAAAAACATGAAAAAAAAGAAAGTGGAAATAGTACTCTTCAATCTATATTCAGACTCTGTCAGTTCTTTCTCTGGAAGTAGCATTTTTCATTGTGAGTCCTTTGGATCTTTGTATGGTTGAGAATAGCTAAATCAATCATAGTTGATCATTCTACAATGTTGCCATTGCTGTGTACAGTGTTTGCTTTACATCAATTCATGTAAGTCTTTCCAGGCAACCTTTAGTTTTAGAGAAATGTTTAGAATTCTAAGAGGTTAAGTTGACTTGCCCATGCTCACCAGCCACTGTGTCAATCAGGTCAGAGACCGGATCTTCCTCTGAGCAGGAGACTCTGTCCTCCAAGCTACAGCTTTGTCTGATTTGAAGCTAGAGGTAGCTGACACCACTTTTCCAGAAACAAAGGTATTGTTGATTTGATTCTTTTGCCTAGTGTAAGTTAGCAGACAAGTGTTGGACACGGGTCCACTCTGCCCTTCCCCCATTGATTTGTCACTTTGCCCTTCCCAATAGACATAAATCACTCACCCTTTCCTTGATTTGTAAAACAGGCAACCCAATCTTTCCTTCTTTGATTTGTAAAGCAGAGAACTCCACCTTGCTTAATCTGTAAACAGGCAGAACCCCCACCCCTTGCTTTCCCTTGATTAATCTGTGGGTGGGAGTCCCAGCCTTGGGTTTCACGCTGGCGGGAAATTCAAATGTATACTGACCAATCACTAATTGTAGTTTCAAGTGTATACTGACCAATCATTGGAGTTTCAGCTTACATCACTGTAATTTCAGTTTAGGTAACCTGGCTATGGAACCTCTATAAAACCAGCACAATGTCTGTGCCAAAGCACTGTCTGATTTGGGTGACCATGTACCCCCACAGTCCTGCGATAATAAAATCCATTTTTTAAACTTAATCTTGGAGATCTTCTGTCTTGCTTTTATTGGGGTATAACAACAAGGTGGGGGAATGGACTGGGAAGGAGAGGTATAAATACAGCAAGCAGCAAAGCCTTTTTGTAGCATTAAAAAAAATCAATGGGTCCCTGGGATTCTTTAAAAATAAATTAAAAAACAAATCCTGGCATATGTACTCTGTGGCTTACAGTGTGTTGAGATGGAATAGAAGGGAGAGAGGTAGCAGATGCTGCAGAATTGCAAGGGTATTTGAGTGGGAAAGATCTTTGAGTCCAGAGGGCCAGGGCTAGGTCAGCAACTGGGTCTAGTGTAGGCTACCAGTCAGTAATCAAGAAAGTAACAGAAAGTGAAAGCCTTGTATTTGAATGCAAAGGTCCCCAGTTTTCAAGAAATGCTTGGATACTAAACTTTATACCCTTTCACCTATCCAGATCACTAGCAGAATATACCCCAAAGAGATCAAATAAGAACTCATGGAAACTAAGGGGCTGCACATCACTTGGGGAATGGATGAACTTATGATGGTATATGAATGTAATGGAATACTGTCGTGCTCTAAGAAATGACAAAAAGATTCAGAGAAACCAAGGAAGACTTATATGAACTGATAGCAGAGTGAAGTGGGCAGAAATAGAACAGTTTCTACAACTGTTATAAGACAAACAACTTTGAAAAATTTAATTGATCAACAGCAATGACAAAGCAAGATTCCAAACAACCAATGATGAAAGCTGCTACTGATTTCCTAAAAGAGAAGTAATGGGACTCAAGGTACTGAATGACACATATATTTTTGGACATGGCCAATGGGGGAGATTTGTTTTGCTTGACTATGAATATTTGTTACAAGAGCTTTTTTTTTTTTCATGGAGGTGGGTATAGGGAGAGGAAGGTGGGAAGAAAAGAAAATAAGTTTTGGTTAAGTAAAATAAATTTTTAAAGTTGAAACTCAAAAAAATCTTCCTCAATTCATTGAGGTCCCAATTCAAGGTCAAGTCTAAGCTGCATGGGTTAACTGGGACCTGATCTCAAATCCAAAAACCACAGGAGCACAGAAGGATCCACAGAAATCACAAAGAAATCAAAAGAAATCCCAAGAGTAAACAAAGTTTGGGCTTGGTTCCTTGAGCAGGAACATGTCAAGGTAGGTGGTCAGGATTTCTTTTGATGAAGAAACCAGATATCTCTATCCATGACTTTGATCAAAGCTTCCACCCAGAACCTTTCTGGTAAAGTGAATTAGTTTCATCCTTCTTTATCTCCTCCATCTTCCCCTCCCCTAATTACTAGGGTAACTGGTATAGAAGAAATGACTCAGGGATCCACTGGACAGAAATGTGTCTCACCTATACCAATTCTTTTCCTCTAACACTCCTAACATGGCTAGACTGAATAGCTTAGATGTTAATATTTCTTTCACCATGGTACTATGAGTAATGGATTTGGGACTGACTTTCTTCTAGGCATAAAAATAGTAAACTCCTTGAGAGCAAATCTTATTGTCTTTTTTTTTTCTTTCACAGCAACAAAGGACCTCAACCAAAGTCTGTACTTTAAAAATATTTCTTAAATCTAATTGAACTTGTCAGGCTATTAGGTGACACCCTGTTTTCCAGAGCTAAGGCCCAGCAATCAAGATGTGCCCTGAACTTGACATAACAACAATCCTTTCCACTTACCCTCTGGATGATGTCAAACATAAGCAAAACCCCAGAATTGTTTCCTTTAATTATTATATTGCTTTGACCAGCATCAGGTGTTCTCTGACCTTGGACAAGTACCTAGTATAGCCATTTTCTGGTCATGAAGCCCTGCTATGAATAAAACTTGTCAGCTTGTTGCTCTTCTCACTGTCAGGGCTACTGTCACTGCATAGCAATTGGTATAAGAATTGAAACTTGGCCACACTAAAGCAGGTCCTCCCACTACGGTGGGGCCTCAGCAAATGTTTAATTTGTTTCCTTGCTTTCAAACAGTTTCCCTTACTTTGAAATTAAACTTCTGTTTGATTCCTGACTCTCCTGTCTCTAGCTTGCTCTGTTGGCCTCTCGACACTCACAGGTTAAAAGCCAGTTCAATCCAATCAGTTGACAAATCAAATATAAAAGAACATAAAAAAGAATCTAACTGAATTCTACCTCTGCCCTTTAAGGAGGACATAGCCCTACTGACATTTTTCAAATTCAAGACTGGGACCTTCATTAGGTCTCATAATGCCCTGGGCAGCTATGTGTTCTGGTCTGAGGTGACATGTGGCCAGGCTTGCTGCTAGTTTGTGTCCCACCCCTAGGCTAGAGGCCTGACATTCCAAGAGAGGCTTTGTTTCCAGTCCCTCCAGTAGGAGCCCTAGGAAGTTACAAGACAGAGCACAAGCCTTTTAAGAGCCTCCTATAAGCACAGCCAGGAACTGTGCTTAACACAAGTCCTATCTCAGTTGATCCTCACAATCACAGCATCATAGACTCAAAATTAGGACTGCATTCTAGTACAACCTTCTCACTTTGGAGAGAAAACTAAGGCCCTGAGAGAGGTAATTAAGTGACACAATGAAGAATGCTGAACCCAGAATCAGAAAGATCTGAGTTCGGGACCTCGGGCAAGTCACTTAACCGCTGCCTTAATTTCTTCTCCGTAAAAAGGGGAGAATAGCACCTGCCTCCCAGGATCAAGTGAGATAACTGTAAATGGCTCAACATTGTGGCTGGCACATAGGCTCAGCTCCTTAGTTTATGAGAGTTTGGAGGATCCTCGTGCCTCTAATCCACTTTCCACTACATCACGCTGCTCTGGCTTCTGGCTTGCACAGTACAGGAAAACCAGGTGACCTCCAGAATGTAGCCCTCCGCAGACCTAGAGACTGGCCCTTGGTCACCCAGGCTAGCCGAGGTAAGAAATCGGAAGTACGCCAGATGCCTGGGGATTCTGGGAAATGTAGTCTTGTGTTATTACCCTTGGCTAAGCGCCTTTGCTCATCCGCTGGATCTGATAGGTCTCTTCCTAGGACCAGATTGACCTATACAAGTCCACTGGCCTCCACGCTTGTCAGAGAGACTCTGGGCAGAAGACCACAGCCCACCGCAAAGGGGTGGGAGGAGGACCGGCAATCTAAGCACCGCGATTGGTTAGAAACTCGTTAGAGGCGGGATGAGGAAGAACAACCTCGGGGACCCAACGGCTAAGTGGTCCACAGTCTGCCAAACAGCCCGAGGTCGGACCTCATTGGCTGGGGCCTCGCCCTTCTAGTCCAATGAATTAATTTCCTCCTCGGCCGAGCCACTCACGAGTTCCACCTACAAGTGAGCTGGGCGTCTCGGTTCTCCGGTGCTGCGTGCCATTTTGGGCAGGGTCCGCTTTTTAGGGGGTGCTCTGGTGACAGGTTTGCTTTGGATTTGGAGGGTCTTGCTGCATTTAACTGGGGAGGCAGACCGAAGACCCCGCCCGGCCGCACTCTTCTTTGACCGGCCGGTGAAGGAGGCGGGCCCAGCGGATCCTCACAGCCGATCGCTCCAAGTTGTTTCTTTCCCGCAGCACCCACGTGCCCCATCGTCATGGCAACAAGCCCCGCCCTCCGGCTCTCCTCTCCCAGGTCTTGGTCGGCCGGGACTAGGGGGGATCTAAATGCATCCTGCGCTCAGACCGTTACAGGAGTCTCCTATCAAGGAGTTCCGAAGGGGTGTAAAGACGGGCAAACACTAGGGCGGCAAGAGCTGGAAGGCGCCTAATCAGTCAAATTTGTACCTAATCTGGTACCAAAAAAAGGGCTAACGACAGTTCCTGCCCTCGACGTACCTACAGTCTATGGTGGGGGGCGCGGGGGTTGGGAAAGGCTTCCAGAATAGGATGGGATGTTACTTGGAGGAAGCCAGGAAGCCCCAGTGCTAGCATCCTATGAAGAAAAGGAGCCCAAAGCAGTCAAGTGACTTACCCATAACCATAGCCAGTATGTGGGGAGGCAGGAGCTGGCCCCATTCTCCATCTCTTTATCTACAACACCCAAGCTGCCTCTACTTTTCTGGGTAAATGCAATTTTTAGTAGAACGGAAGCTCCATGAGGACAACGGTTTTCATTTTGCCTTTGAATCCCTGGTAAATGCAAGCACTTAAGTCCTTGAGGAATGATGTGTTTGCAAGTCTACCTGCTGTCTTCAATAGAATGGAGGCTACTGAAGATCGGGGCAGATTACTTTTTCTTTTTGTATCCCAGCACTTCCAACAGTGTCCAGCAAGTAAGATGCTTCATACTATTGGCTGTTTACTGCCTCTTCCCTCATCCCCTCAATCCCTGTACAGAAAACCCACACAGTTTCAAGACAAGAGACAGTTTATTGGAGATGAGATAGTGTCAACAGAGATCCCAGAGATAAAACCCTTATTGCCTACCTAGCTCTTTTGGGGTGGGGGAGTGGGAGGAAGAGTTCTTCTTTAAGGTTAGTTCACATTGCTGGGCCTCGCCCCTGGTACCAGTATGCTTTCTCCAACCACAGCCACCTGGCCCCTTCTTCTGTCCTGGGGAACCACTGACTGGACACTCTGCTACCCTTCATCATGTGAACGAAAATGACTCTACAGTCCCAGCAGCAGCAGGGCACAAGATGTGTGGTTTCCCCAATCTCTTAGTAGACTGGTACTACTATATTCCACAATCTTGTCAGGTCCCCTTTCATCTAAGGTCAAGAGGCTGCAAGGTAGCTTGTTGGGATGGTTGGGCCAAGTACATTGGCCCACTCAAGGATTGGTCTGGCTTCACTTGGAACACTATATTTTAATTCCGCCCTCCTCCCCAGCTAACTGGTTCAGAAGAACAGCCCTGAAATAGAAGTCAAAGCCCCAGCTGGCAAAGAAGACAGTCCCCACATTGGTCTTCCCCTCCTGGCAGTGTAATGGGAGCTCTGATGTCACCAGTGGGGAACTGGGAAACTTTGGGAGTTGAGAACCCCTCCACCTGGGGCCCACACACTCCCTGACCTCCTCTTCTCTGGCTCTCTCCCTCCTGACTCTCTTTTCCCACTCCATGGTTATCACTTCCCTTACTCCCCACTTCAGGCAGCAGCAGATTCCCTCCCATCCCCCTTCTGGAGCCACCTTTCTGGCTCTATCACTCTAGTCCAGTACCCAGCTCAGCCTTCGGGGGCCGAGCTCTGGTAGGCCCTGCTCCGTAGGGCCGTAGTGCCAGGTGCCCACGTTGGTGCTTGATGCGGGCAGAGCTATCCCCAAAGCCCTTGCCACACTCTGCACACTTGTAGGGTTTCTCACCTGTGTGAGTACGACGATGCTTCACCAGATCTGAGCTTCGAGGGAATTCTTTCCCACAGTACCCACAGGTATGAGTCCGACTTGTGCCAGGTGGCCTGCCCCGAGGCCTGGGAGTGGGGGCTGCTGGGCCAGGAGGATTGTGGGGCCGAAGGAGGGCCGCTGGTGGGGTTGGTGCTGGGCGGGCCCGTTCACCACGATGGGTGCGTAGGTGCTTAACACGGGCTGAGCTGTCAGCAAAGCCTTTCCCACACTCAGGGCACAGGTAGGGCTTTTCACCTGTGTGCACACGATGGTGCTTTACCAGGTCGGACCCTCGCCGGAATCCTTTCCCACATTCAGGACACTTGTGAGGCTTGTCCACTGCTGGAGGGGGTGGTTCTCCAACCTGGGGGCCCTCAGGCTCTGGCTCTAGCCCAGGGAGGCCAAAAGGGCCCTCCCCAGGATGGGGAGGACTACGTGGAACAAGTGGGGGACTAGGGCCATGAGGAACTGGAGGAGGACTTGAACTGGGAGGTGGGCTGGGGCTGTGGGGAGCCAAAGGATACCCATGCACCCCAAAGGCCTGTGGTTCCAGGTGGGTGAGGCGATGTCGCAAAAGGGTAGAGCCCAGGCTAAAGGTTCGGCCACACTCGGGGCAGCCATGGGGCCGTTCACCACTGTGTGTACGAAGATGCTTGACACGTGCCGAGCTGTCAGCAAAACCCTTGCCACACTCTGGGCACAGATAGGGCTTTTCACCCGTGTGCACACGCAGGTGCTTTACAAGGTCTGATCCACGAGCAAACTCCTTTCCACACACGTCACATCCAAATGGTTTTGGCCCCAAGTGGCTGCGTTGGTGGCTCAGGAGGCTGCAGCTCAACACAAAGCGCTTCCCACACTCAGGACACATGTGAGGCTTGTCCCTGGGTCCAGCTGCTGACCCTTCTGGGAGGGAGGAAGCAGCCCGGGCCACTCGCCGGGATGCAACTGTACGTGGAGGCCTCTCGCCTCGGTGTGTCCGCTGGTGCTTAATCCGTGCTGAACTGTCCCCAAAGCCCTTGCCACAGACAGCACATTTGTATGGCTTCTCCCCTGTGTGTGTTCGCTGATGTTTCACCAGGTCTGAGCTCTGCCGAAAGCTCTTGCCACATTCACCACAAATGGTGGGGCGCTCTCCAGCAGGAATTCGGGGTCTGGGAGTCCGAGGGGGGCCTGGAGCTGGTGGGCGGGGCCGGTATGGCTTCTCACCACTGTGTGTTCGCTGGTGCTTGATGCGTGCTGAGCTGTCCCCAAAGCCCTTCCCACATACCCCACACTTGTAGGGCTTCTCCCCCGTGTGTGTGCGCTGGTGTTTCACCAGGTCTGACATCTGCCGAAAGCTTTTCCCACATTCCCCGCACACAGGTGCCCTCTCCCCAACCTGTGCCCTTCGTGTTTCTGAAAGAGGTCTGGGAACTCGAGAATGGGGTTTCCCATGGCTTGCACTTGCCCATATGTCTTCCCAGGTGCCATCCGGTTCTAATTTGATGGCGCTATCTCCTTCATCCCGGCCTGAAGCTACATCGCGTGTTTCCTTGAAACCCAGGCCAGGTACCTGCTGGGGGTCATCCCCAAAATCCAGACCATCATGCTGAGGGTGATCTTCATTCTCACTCCCCACACCTGTCAAGAGAAAGGGGAAATTGCCAACCCTGCCCCTTAGCCTCTCAGTCCTTTTGCTGGATACTCATCTTCTCTAGGAAGCCTTCCTAGACCAAACAAACACAAGTGAGCTTTCCTTTCTCTGACCTTCCACAGCATATAAGATGCTCACCTGACATTTACCACCTGGTTCACTTGGCAGACCTTCAAAATTTGTGTGTGTACCCTCCCCTGGGGCAAATCACAATCTCCCTCCCTATACCTTGGTAAACAGTCTTCATCAGTTGTTATAGCTGAAAAAAAATCCATCATCTGGTAGCCAATATGTCACCAGGCCTGTACTTATAACTAACAGTATTATTATATGTATACTTGGCACTTTAAGGGCCACAAGGCACTTTCCTTGAAGCTCATGAAACATTTCTGGATTTCAAGGACCTGTGAGAGCTGGTGCTCTATCAGCATTACTTTCCAAAACCCTTGTGATACAACAAGCCATCACATTAGGATTTCAGCATAAGAAAGGGTGTTGGGGATCATTTTTTTGGTATATTCCATCTTCTTGAGAAGACTGAAAGCTACTTAAGGGAGGGGCCTGGTCATACACCTTTTTGTATTCGATGTCTGACAATTAATTGATGCCATGTTACCTTCACCTGTTTGGGTGTTTCTGAGGAGCTCCCTCTCCTCTGAGCCTTGAAGATCTGGGTCCCATGGCTCAGCCCCTTGCTCCATCCCAGGGAGGATATCCTGGAGATTAAAAAAAAAAATAGTACTTCTTAGGGGCCATACAACCACACTAATTTCTTCTGCTGCTTCCTACTGGCTTAAATGGATAATTTTATGCTGACCATGGCAGCAAGTTTTTCTTCCACAGTAACAATCAAATGGTCCATGTTTACCAAGTATTTTAAGGTTCATAACCCATATTTATATAGCAATTTAAGGTTTACAAAGTATTTTCTTCACAACAACAGCATGAGGTAGTTCATGCATATATTTTTAACCCACATTTTAAAGAGGAGGAAATGGAGAGTGAAAAAATTTAAGTAATTTAGGATAAGAGAATTTGGAGCTAGAAAAGATCATCTAATCTAGGAGTTCTTAACCTGAAATCTGTGAACTTTTAAAAAAATATATTTTGAAAACTATTTCATTAGAATTGATTTCCTTCGAAAACCTATGTATCTAATATATGCATTTAAAAACCTTCTTTACTGTGTGATTTAGTCTCACTCTGCCTTTATCTATAAAATGGAGATAAGTCAACAAGCATTTATTAAGCATGTAGTAGGTAATACAGTAGGGATGCAAAGAAAAGCAGGAAAAAAAAGTTCCTGGCCTCAAGGAGCTCTCCCACTAATGGGGTCAGGACAAACTGCAAACAAGACAGACACAGAATAAATTAACATAATCTTAGAGAGAAGCTACCAACCATAAGGAAAAGGTTTCATGCAGAATTCTTACATAATAATACTTTAACTATCAGGCTCGCTGAGTTGTTGTGAGGAGAGATCTGTGTAAGCCTGAAAGCTCTATTGAAATGTGAGCTGTTACTTTTATTCCCATCTGGCCTTGGCTGTTGGTTAGTTGTGCACTCTTCAATTTCATTATTTGCAAAATAGGGAGGTTGAATTAAAAGACCACCACAGTACTGTTCACTTAGGATTTTATAACAAGTTCTGGAATAGGAACTTCACCAAAAAAACCAAGTTCTAACATTTTGTGGTGACGAAACAAAGTGATTTCATCCACATTGACTGAAGTTAATGATCACTAATAAAATAATATCTTACACATCTCGAGTTGCTAACAAATCAAGAATTCCATTTACTAGTTTAGCTATACAAATTTAGAAAACTGAAAAGTTTCCAGTTTTTCCTAATAGACTAAAAGTGAGTTTTTTCTTAGCTCTCTATGTATATTTGGAAACTAACCAAAAAAACCCTCCCACACTAATAAAAAAGCCAGGAGTTACCTACGTGCCAAGTACTGTGCTAAGCCTTGACAGCACACACGTGAAAATGATAAAGAATTCCTGGATCTAGTCCAACCTCACGTCAAGTCGCTGGCGCCCCTCCCCCCTAAAAAAAAGGTTAAGGACCTCTAGGTCTAGTTCAACCCCAATGCAAGTCAAGTATTTATTAAACGCCTACTACCTACCGGGCTGTGCGCTAAGCGGTGGCACAAAAGGGGCTGGGGGAGCGAAGAGCTCCTGGTATAGTCCAATCTCAAGTCTGATCAAAAAGCATTTATTAAGTGCCTACTATATGCCATGCACTGTGCTAAGCGCTGGCACCAGAAACAACCTCGAGGCACAGTGAGCGCCTACTGGGTGCGGGGCGCCCCTCCCCCCAGGGCCAGAGCTCCGTTCCAGGGTCCAACGTTCGCCCGGGGCCCCCCACGACCCCAGCTGCTTCCCGTTCCACCGCGGGCGGCCGCTCGGCTCCGGGCACGAGCGCGGAGATGCGGGGGTCCTCCCGCGCTCCTCTCTCAGTGACAGCAGGAAGCTTAGCCAGTATTGGCCGGGGAGGGCGGCGAGTCCGCGCGCCCCGCCCCGCCCCGCCCCGCGCCCCCCAGTCCTGCCCCCAGGACCCCCTCACCTCCGGGTGGCCTCCCGGCGCTCCCTCGCGTCCGGCCGCGGACCCCGGCGATCCCGCCGCCTCGCTCTCCCTCCCCCCCCCGCCACAGGGGGTTGTCCCTCCTTCGGGTCCCCGCCCCCGGCTTGGGGGGGGAGCTAGCAGGAGTCGGAGAACGGGCCGCCCTGCGGGGCCCAGGGACCCGGAGGTCTGAGCCGAGCCGGCGGAACTAGGGACCCAGGCGTCCGGGAGGCTGAGAGCCAGGTGTGGGGGCGGGGACGGGAAGCGGAAGCGGCCTCCTCTCCGCGATGGGGCCGCTCTAGGTGGACGAGGCGGGCTGTCTCGATGGTGTTAGCCAGGCCCGGGGCTGCGTTGAGTAGCTATGGAGGCGATCCGGCTCGGCGGAGGGAGGGGTCGGGGAAGGCCTTCCGCCGGCCGTGGGGCCCCTCTAGGCGCCGGGTGGTGGCCCGAACTCGGTGGTGTTAACCGATTCACTCCCGCTGCAGCGCCACGGGAGCAGGAGCTGGACGGGGAGGGGGTAGGGAGGAGCTCAGCCTCGGCCGGCCCCGGGGGTGGGGGACCCTCCTTGGGTCTCTCCGCCCGGCTCTGCCCCCTCCAGGAGAAGGGGCAGGCAGGCTGGAGCCAAGAGACCCTGCCCCAGGGAGAGGGAGAAAAGCAGAGAGAGCTAGGAAGACGGAGCGGGAGACAGCCGGGGAAACCGGGAGGCCAGAGACAAAAGGAGACGGAGACTCATAGAGGGAGAGTGGGGGAGGGAAGGGGAGGAGGATCGAGGGAGATCAGGACGGCGAGCGGGCGATGGAGGGGAAGGGAAGGAGGCAGAGACAAAGAAAGGAGACCCCGGGCCCGAGGAAGGGCTCGGGGGACGGACGGACGGACAGAGAGGAGGCGGACGGAGACAGAGGCAGGGGGAAAACTAGAGACCCGAGGGGAGGAGAGGCTGGGCAGAGACAGACAAAGGGAGGAGACAGAGACCGAGAAGCAGAGACATGGGGCAAGAGGAAGGGGGTGGAGCTCAGAGACAGAGACAAAGGCAGAGGGAGATGAGAGACAGAAGACAAAAGAGATGGGGGGGAAAGCAGATGGGAGAGGAGACGTGCCAGGGACCAATCCGAAGGCAGACACTGAGTCACAGAGATAGAGGGAGACGAGGATCCACTCGGGAGGCAGAGACAGACTCGCAGGAGTCTGAAAAGGAAACAGACAAAGGAAGTGCTGGAGACAGAAACAGACACCAGACACCCAGAAACTGAAAGAGTGAACTGGCTTCCCAGTCTAGTCAGATGCCTGCCTTGTCCCTGCTCAGTTGGCTCCCTGGAACTAGAAGTGAGGAATTATCAGCCCTAGCCTGCTTTTTTTTGGAGGGGGGTGGAGGGAGAGGAGGAGAGATTCTAGTGGGTGGATGTTTGAGACAAATAAGTCTATCATTATGAAGATAAAATGAGATAATAGATGGGAGGAACTCCAGAGAAAACAAGTTTTAAAAATCATTCCAGTGCCAGATATTGATGGTTATGATTGTTCTCTGTGTATACACACAAGTTCCTGCATGTGGGGGAGGTGGTCAGGCTGTTGGTGATACTGGAACAGTGTGGACCAGACCATAATGCACCACCAGGTTAGAGCCAGAGTAGATAGTATGAGGCTTTGGAAAGACCCAGACAGAAGCAGAGGGAGGATGGAGCCAGTCTTTCCCTCCCACTGTGGCTCTCAATTATCTGAAGCCCCTTCCCAGGAAACGTAGGGGCTTTTTATCGTAGCCATTTTGACTTGTGCAAAAGGCTGCCTTGAATCCTACCCCCAACCCCTTGCACACTGTCAAACTCAAGACTATGGTATATACTCCCAACCTCCCCTACTTTCTACCAGCCCCCAGAGCTGAGCACAAATTTTCCTCCTTTCAATACAGATAAGCCAAGACAATTTAAAAAACACTTAAATGCCTAGCATGAAGGCAGACAATTAAAAAAAAAAATAACACCTAAGTGCCTACCTAGCATGAGCAACCTTTTTAGTAAGGCTGAGCATACAAAGACAAATATGAAACTAAGGAGACTACATTTTACTGGGAGATACAGCATGTATAAAGGGAAATACAAATATAAACAAAGTAATTTCAAAAGGGAAAGCTATGAACTAAAAGAGATCAGGGAAGGTCTTGTGGTATAAAAGCTGACACTGTCCCACTTTGGGGTCAAGATAGCTTTTGCAAAGAAAGCCTGGACTGCCTAGTAGTTCAGGGACTTATCTTTTCACTCCCACTACATCAGGATGCTGTGGCTTCCCACATGGGTTTTGCTTTTCCTGTTCCCATTTCTTCCCCACCCAACAATGACTTTCTCCTTTTTCTCTGCCTATCTGAATTCTAAACTATCATTCAGGAACCAGCTCAAAGTCTCATCTCCATGAAGCTCCCATTGACTTTGCCTGTGTCTTCCTAGTCTAAAAATTGAATCCTTTATTTGGGGTTTAGCATATATGCTGCCTAGTATTATAATTTGACATCTGTGGACTGTGTGTGCCACAATGGGGTACACAAGTGACACTAGAGATACTCTTGAAAGCAGTTCTCCAGCTGCCTTCAAGCCCACAGAGGTTGGTTATTCGCCTGTTATTTGGTCCAGTGAAATAGTGTAATGTTTCAGTTGTACACCAGGTGGCACTAAATTCAAGCCACAGCCAAAGGGTTGTTTCCAAGGCTCTTCTGCACGCAGGCAGGAGCCACCAAGCTCAGATTAGCTGTCCCAGTTCTAAATTTAGACTAGAGCAAGGGTTGTTAACCTGAGTTGAGGCGGGGTTCATAGATAGATGTCAGAGGAGTGCATGAATGTGAATGGTAGGGGGAATTACAGCTTTATTTTCATTCACCTCCAGCTAAAATTTAGCACTTCAATTATTTAAAAACTATGTTGAGGATTGGTGCACAGACTTCACCAAAATGTCAGAGGGGTCCAAAGTACAAGTAGCATTTAAGAACCTCTGAACTAGATGACAAAATGTTGCTCAAAAATATTTTTAAGATGAGAAAATTTGTGGTTTTCTCTCTACATCTAGGCTTCCCTCTTTGTTAAATGACCTTCCACAATCACTAGATATAGGTGATCAACATGTTATGGTCCAATAATTTATTAAGCATGGTGGAAATAGTCAAATGCTCCCCATGTGAAGCCTAACGTCCCCATCATCTCTCCAAACTCTACTACCTTCCCCAATCTTTGGGATACTTGGGGAAAGGTCTGAAACTTTCAATAACATAGAAATGCCCCCATGATCCCAGCTCCAGACCTCACAGTTTGATCTAGTAAGGCAAAGGAAACTTGGGGAGAGAGCTTGTTTTCTCTGCCCCTGGCTCACCATTTCCCCAGAATTCACAATAGATGTCAGTCACTGGCACTTTTTGGCTTCTTGCTCCAGTCCCTACTTTTTTCTCTCCATGTGGGTCACTTCCATAGCACTAACATTTGTACTGATTCTGGTGAAGGTTGAGGCTCTGGACATGGCTGACAGCTTTGGTCTGGTCTCAGTTCTCTTATCTTTAGTACCAGGTATATAGTAAGTAATTTAGTCAGTTGATGAGCATTTATTAAGTCTTTACTGTGTGCCAGATACTGGAAATGCTGGAAACAAAGAAAGGCAAAAGACCTGCTGTCAAGGAACTCATGTTCTAGTGGAGATGAGACAACATGCAAATGACTACATGTAAACAAGATACATACAGGATAAATTAGAAATAATCAACAGTATTAAGGCACTAAAATTAAGTAGGACTGGGAAAGGTTTCTTGCAGAAGATAAGATTTTAGCTGACACTTGAAGGAAGCCAAAGAAACCAGGAGACAGAGATGAGATAGAGCTTTCGAGGAATAAGAAACAGAGAAAATACCTAAAGTCAGGAGACAGAGTGTCTTGCAAGGATCCTCATGTCCTGGGATCACAAAATGTATGGAAAGGCGTAAGGTATATAAAGACTGAAAAGGTAGGAAGGGACCAGGTTATGGAGGGCTTTAAAAGCCACATGAAGGTTATATTTAATTTTGGAAGTAATAGGGAGCCACTAGAGCTTATTGAATAGGGGAGTGACATGTTCAGACCTGTGCTTTGTAGGAAGTTCAATTTGACTGCTGCATGGGGAGAATAGACTGGAGTGGGGGGGGGGGTAAGGGGATGAGGAAAAAAGACCAACCAGAAGTCTATTGGAATAGTCCAGGCATGAGGTGATGAAAGCCTGACCCAGGTAGTGGCAGTGCCAGAGAGAAGGGGGCATGTGCCAGCAACGTAGGTAAAATTGACAAGACAACAGATTTGACAGAGTGAGGTGAGAGAGAGAGGAGTCAAGGACAGTATCTAAGTACTTAGTGTCTGCATTGGGAGCTTTGGACAAAACTGACCAAGATAAGGAAAAACACCTTCAAGGTTCTAAAGGAGGGGGCCCAGCAAAAAAGTTATATGCAAAGGAAACATCCTAAAGATTCTAGCAGAAAGATTACCAGGAGTGAAGCCCAATGTTGGGGGCGGGGGGTGCAATGGGACTTTGATGATTTCACTCTTACTCTCAGACCACAACCCAGCCTGAGCTACCTAGAGGAAGGATCTGCTCCCCACTGCCCCCCCCCATCCTTTTGATCTGAGTTACCCTCTTTGCTACATATTCTCTAAATGTGAGCCTTAAGTCCTTCTAGACTCTATGTATTTGTGGGACAATGTGTCAGACTTTGGGGAGGTTGTTTTGTAACAATTATACCACCAAAGCAAATCTGTTTCTAAAAACTAATTAAGTCCAAGTAGTTCATTGATAACAACTCATAATTATGGGGGAAGCACCGAGCTATAGCATTAGAAAGACATCTTCCCCCTAGTCCCTCGGGGTTAACCCTAGAGCTTTGAGGAAACCCAGGCTATCAACTGAAGCAGGGGTCCAGAGCATGTGCTACAAATATATGGAGAAAAATTATTATTTCTCACATTAATAACCAATTGTTAATATTGGGGAGATCCCAGTTTCCCTTCCTATTTCCTCACTCTCTTTTAGGTCAAATCAGACTCTGAAGAATAGGGTGATGATAAGATTGGAAAAAAAAAAGATTGGGTTTTAACATTCTTCTCAATCTTGTTCAGACCCCACCCAAATGGGAAAGATTAGTTCTGATTAAAGGATAAAAAGAATTTAATCTAGATGAATTCTGGCCAATTGGGTTCTACTCAGACTTGAATGGGAGTGGGGAGGGGAAGGGGGGAGCATATCCTTTGTCTAGATTGCCTAGGCTCGGTTGTGGTCTGAGAGTAAGAGAGACATAATCAAAGTCACATTTCCCCATCCCAACACTGGAATATGCCCACATCTCATTATAATATTCTTTTTCTCATTAATTGTTAACCAGTCTGAATTGATTACTACCTATCTGGAACACCCACTCTTCCAAGGACATATAAGTGACAAGAGGCTGCCATACCATGATCCGTCTTTGGTTTATGAGAGACAGCAAGTGACCATCCTTTTATTGATTATTTGCTGGCCATAATTAATAAAATGATTACCCAGAAATCATATCTCTCAAACTTTTTACATAATATATACAATAAGGTAACATTTTTTTGCAGGATAGCACAACAGAGAGAGCCTTGGGCTTTGAATCAGGAACTCATCCTCATGAGTTCAAATCTGGCCTCAGATATTAATAGCTGTGTGACCCAGGGCAAGTTATTTCACCCTATTTGCCTCACTTCCTCATCTGTCAAATGAGCTAGAGAAGGAAATGGCAAACTGCTATAGTATATTTGTCAAAAAAACAAAAAACAAAAAAAAAACCAAAATCAGCTCACAAAAAGAATCAGAAACAAGTGAAAAGACTGGCTAGTACTGGCCACTGAAGGCATCAGCAAAGATTTCATGTAGAAGGCATCTCTAACAATAGAGGTCTCACATTTTAATAATACCTAGGACCTATAAACAACAATATATAATACCATTTATATAGCACTTTAAGACTTGTAAAGTGTTTTAGAAATATCATTTTATCCTCAAACATTAATTCATGTGATCTTTGGTCTACCTCATGAGGTAGGTAGTATAGGTATTATTGTTCCCATTTTGTAGATGGACAAATGATGACCTAGAGAGGTAAAATTATCTGCTTGAGATCACAGAGTCAGTTCCTGAACTCAGACTTTCAATAGTCTTTCTTCTTTCTACACTATACTAGCAAACAAATTCCGGAGTCATTTTCACTGCATTAGCTCCCACATTAAAAGCAGAAAATCCCACTCTCTGATCTCTATCTGTTATATACACACTTCCTTTTATTATGTTTGTGTGCCTGTCAACATATACTGACATGTTTGTTACTGAGTATGAAACCTCATAACAGGAATACTTTTTCAAAAAGAAAATCAGACAAGCATTGAATAACACCATCTCAAATGAATTTGATTACCTCAACCAAAAGGAAATGACTGGTTATGAATGCATGAGTCTTTTCAGAAATGGTTCTATAGTCAGACCACAGGTTGACTAGAACAAAATAAAAACGATCAAATTAGGAGGAAGGCTAATGAGGAGAAGATAACAATTACATTGGATTTAACCTGACCTATTTAAATAAACTTTGACTGAAAAATGAAGAATGGATAAAAGCAAAGACACTGACTTTGAATGGCACCAGTTCTTAGAGGGAGGGTTTATTGAATGCAAAAGTTACTACTATACAGAGGCAAGAAAGTCCAACAACTAACTGCTGGATCCCCTTGATAAGAAGAAACTGGGTGATCAAAGACAATATAGATTTACAGTACAAGTTCATTTGTCCAGAGTTTCAGAAGAGGATGTCTTTGAAGCTATTCCTTCAAAAGACATGGAAAGTTAGCTGAGGAGAGAATGAGCCTGCAGATAAACTAGAACATCCCAAGATAATTTAATTTGTAGATCAACCCAGAAGGAGGAAAACAAACATACATGAAAGAGAATCATATAGGATAAGAAGGCATGGAAGAATTTTGATCTGTGCTAATGGAAGAAGGAAATAATAGATTTATCTAAGTATCAATTATGTGAGTAAGAGACACATGATTATTAATGGACAGCTTATTTCCAGTGTTTAGCAATGGTAGGAGTTTGTTAATTGGTTAGGTGATTCTTCTTTAAAAGTAACCAATTTGACTATCAAGGGAATCAATGGGGGGAAATGTGGAGGAAGGAGGCTTTATCTAGTACTGGTTAAGAAATAGAGTGGTGATGGGGCGGTTAGGTGGTGCAGTGAGTAGAGCATTGGCCCTGGACTCAAAAGGACCTGAGTTTGGATCCGGCCTCAGACACTTAATGCACACATAAACAAAAACCTAGCTGTGTGACCTTGGGCAAGTTACTTAACCCCAATTGCCCTCCAAAAAAAAAAAAAAGCAAAAAAAAAAAAAAGAAATAGAGTGGTAGATTGGTGGAATAGATTAGGTACACAATATATAATATTAATTGACCATAATAATTTAGTGTTTGATAAATCCAAAGATCCAAGTTTTGAGACTCATTATCTGACAAAAAACTGCTGGGAAAACTGGAAAACAATTTGGTAAAAACTAAATATAGACCAACATTTCATACCATATACCTAGATAAGGCCAAAATTATTACATGATTTAGACATAAAGTGTGATAACATAAGCAAATTAAGGGAGCATGGAATAGTTTGCTTGTCAGATCTGTGGATAAGGGAAGAATTTATGAGCAAACAAAACATATAGAGCATTACAGGATGTAAAATGGATAATTCTGATTACATTAGATTAAAAATTTTTTGCACAGACAAAACCAGTGGAACCAAGATTGGAAGGAAAACCAAAAACTGGGGGGAAGGGGGAATAGAAAGGGGGAAAAACAGAGTTTACAACTAATTTTCTGATAAAGGCCTCATTTCTCAGATATATAGAGAATAGTGTCAAATTTATAGGAATGTAAGTCATTCCCCAATTGAGAAATGGCTAAAGGGTATGAAGAGGCAGTTTTCAGATGAAGAAATCAAAGCTATCTATAATCATGAAAAAATGCTCTAGGTCAGGGCTTCTTAAATTTTTTTCTACTTGTGATTCCTTTTCACCCAAAAAAGTTTATGTGGTCCCGGGTATATAAGTATATAAATCAAACATTTACTAATAATAAATCATAAAGAAATTTATTTTAAAACAATTCTTTGATATGTATATAATTTTATTAAAGATGAAAACAAATTTGCATACTAATGAGATGGATGTGTTTGTTTATTTTTTACATAAAGAATTAAATCTTGATGGAATATTTGATACTGCATCTTCAATGTTTTTCAGAGTTGATCACTATTTTGATTTTATAATCATCAATGCTGAGAACACTGCTTTGCATAAATACATAGTATAAAATGACAGAAGTATATTTAGGGCCATTTCAGAAATTCTGTCCTAATCCTAAGCCAAAATTCATTTAACAATTTTATATGTACAGTAAAGACACTGCAATTCATAACGTACCTGTTCAAATCTGAACTGAGGTGTTTCTGGCAGTGTTTGTTGGCATTGGGTGGAGTGATAGCATGCCCATAGCAAAGTGCTCATGTTGTGTGTTCAGAACCAATGCTGCAGTGAAGTTGCATGATGCAACAGAGGCACGTGCTACCAGAAGCACTTTCAGATTCATCATGCATTTGATTTTGAATTAATTTTTGGTTATTGCTTGTTCAGAAACATTTTACTGTTGCCCACATTCAGTTACAGGACCCATAAGGGGTTGCAGCCCACAGTTCAAGAAGTACTGCTCTTGGGGAGGTTAGGTGGTTCAGTGAATAGAGCACCAGCCCTGGAGTCTGAGTTCAAATTCAGCCTCAGACATTTAACACACACACACACACACACACACACCTAGCCACGTAACCTTGGGCAAATCACTTAACCCCAATTGCCCTCCAAAAAGCAAAAAAAAAAAAGCTCTTTCAAATCCATTATCTCATTGCACCCTTGCCACACTCCAGTGAATTTCTTCTATCCCCATTTGTGACAGAGAGGAAAATGAGGCCTAGAGAATCAAGGTAAAGGACTTGCCTAAAGCCGTACTAGAGTTAGCCAGAAAGCCAGGACTGCAGCCTATATCTGTCAATTCCAGGTTTATCACTATATCCTATACCCTTCTATGGTGACCATTCTAGCTAAGAGGTTGCAGCCTGTGTCTATGACTTTCCCACAGGGGATATCCATAAAGGGATGCCACACTTCCTGCTCCTTAGTCCAGATAAACTGCTCAGTGGGTAGGTATCACATGAGAGTCATGATGGATTCACTCCTCCCTCCAGTTCTGGACTCCAGTTGTATGCCCATAGGTTCATACTCCCAGAACTGCAAAGTTCTTCAGAATCTATGTAGTTCTACCTCCTCATTGTAGATTTGACTCTCTACCACTTAGGACTCCATTTAGTTATCATTCACGGCCAGCTTTGGTTCTACCCAGTCCTATTCTGAAAGATTAAAGCACAGCTTATTTCCCCCGTTTCTCTCTGTTTTCCCCACCAAAGAATAATCACCCCATAAGAAGTGAGTCTCTTCAATACCCTCACCAAAAGTTGATGGGAATGAGGAGGCTCAAGAAATGTAAGTATATAGAGGAGAAAGGATGGATAAAAATCATGAAAAGTTTGTAAAGGGTGTGAACTCCCCAGTTTTTGTCCTTGAGTCCCAAGGTTGGGGGGGACTTAGGGTTCCATCTTTAATCTCCAAGAGCCCAGGACTCCCCTGGGAAGCTCAACCCACCTTCCCCCTACCCTCTTCTTGAGGAACAGGTATGAACTCTTCCATTACTCCCTTTCCTCCCACACACACACCCCCCTACACCTCCTCCCTCCCAGACAGGCACACCACTTCCTGCACTGCCTGGCTAAAGCCACTGTCAACTTCCTCCCCTAGCAGAGGAAGTGGGGAGGGGAACCAGGTGCAGCAAGGAGACACCAGGACCATGGTGAGCCCTTCTTGGGAAGCTCGGCATCTTCAGCATTCTTCCTCAGACCTTGCGGGACTCATAGCCCTATATCTTCAGTTCTGTGGCATGACTACCCTGCCCAATCCTCAGGGCCCAGCCTTCATTCACCTTCCCACTAGCCTCCCCCTCTCCTCAATAGCCTCTTCTCTCCCCAATGATACAAGTGCTTTCCCCCCCAGTCTTTGCTCCATCCTGCTGCCTCCTCCTCTTCCCCCCCAAACGGTAGCTTCTTCACTCCCACCTTTTTCCCATTTTAGGATAAAGAATATGTGGGCTTCGCAGCCCTGCCCAGTCAGCTGCACAGAAAGTCAGTGAAGAAAGGATTTGATTTCACCCTTATGGTGGCAGGTGAGGAGTCTGGGGGTGGGAAACTACTCTCTTTGGAAATGTAAGGTGCAGCAGGGATAGGGTAGGGAGACAGTCCATTTTTCTCTGTCTTTGACCAGCCTGGTTAATCCCATTAGGGGAGTCAGGCCTGGGGAAGTCAACACTTATCAACAGCCTCTTCCTTACTGACCTCTACAAGGACCGGCTGATACCTGATGCCAGTGGTGAGTAAAGGGCCTTTGGCTGGGATATGACGTTTTTCTCCTTCCCTGGATTCTCAGTCTCCCTCAGACTGGCTCCTTCCTTGATTCTCCAGCCTGCCTTATCAAGCTATCCATCTCTCTGGTTACAGGTTGGTTGTCCTGTAGTGATGAGGCTAGGGTGGGAGACAGACTGAGAAATCTAATCATACTTCAAGCTAGAGATACTGGCCACTCCCAGTTCCCTTCTTCCTTAGCCTTTCCTCTTCCCTTCAAAGGATCTTTCACCCTCCCAAGTCACTGTCTCTTTCCTCTCTTTGGACTTTCCTCCTGTTGCCTACGTTCCCTCCTTGCACCCATTCCCTTCCCTTTTCCTTTATGGGATTTCCTTCGACCCTTGTCCTGCCCTGGTACAGCTCGCCTGAGCCAGACCCTGACCATTGAGCGAAGGGGTGTGGAGATTGAAGAGGAAGGAATCAAAGTGAAACTCACCTTGGTGGATACCCCAGGTTTTGGTGATGCCGTGGACAATGGAGACTGGTGAGGCTGGGGGACATGGAGCATGGGCCATGGGGAGAAGGCTCTGACCCATAGCAGGGACTGTCAATACTGAAGGTGATTCCAATTAAACTGATTGGATTTGACAGCTTGAGAAGGGGAATGAGCCTCTAGCACAGGCTCTCTGGGAAGGGAAAGATTGTAAAGGAAAAGGAAGCTGAAAGAATAAGCTTTCCAATTCTTTGTTTTGTTTTATTTTATTTTGCTTTTTGGAGGACAATTGGGGTTTAGCGACTTGTTCAATGTCACATGGCTAGTGTGTGTGTGTGTGTGTGTGTGTGTGTGTGTGTGTGTGTGTGTGTGTTAAGCATCTGAGGCTAGATTTGAACTCAGGTCCTCCTGACTCCAGGGCCAGTGCTCTGTTCACGGAGCCACCTAGCCACCCCCAGCATTCCAATTCTTAGAGCTAAGGATTGGTATCCATAGATCCTGACAGATTTTAGGGAGTCTGTGAACTTGAACAGGGGCAAAAATCATACTTTCATTTTAATATAATTGGTTTCCTTTCTAAGCATATATATTTTATTTTCTGCATTTAAAAATATCATTCTGAGAAGAGGTCCATGGACTTCACCAGAATGCCAAAGGTGTAGGGGACATAAAAAACATTTAAGAACCCTAGGCTTATTACAGTAAGGGAGGGAGGAAGGAGAATGAAGGGAAAGGATAGGGCCTGGGGCCAGGGTGAAGCCATGGTTGGAGATTTGGGAGCTTGGGTCAGGTTTGTATCCTTTTATCTTTGTCTACCCTGGTTTTTCCTGACCTAGAATCCCCAAATGGAAGGTAGAGTTATCAACCAGGAGTCACTGGACATCTAATCTGGACATGAACTGATTTGGAAACACGGGGATGGCAAGATAGGGTACCCTATGTTCAGCTACAGAATGAAGCCTGTTTGACTCCTGGGTCAGGACTACTAGGGATTGTGGGACCTCCTGGTGGAGTGGGTGGGATGAGACTAGAGAGAAATCCTCTAGAAATCTGAGGGGCTCCTAGTGCGCTCAGTTCTTTTGATCCATACATACTTACGCACATACCACTTCCAGTGTTGAAACTTTACTGGAGGGAACATCAAAGACAAATCTTATCTATCCCAACCCCTTCTTGGGGGGCCCTCTTCATATCCCCAAGGCTGTCCAATGATGGAGATTCTGCTGGGCTCCTGTTCTAGGGGCAGAAATGTTGGCTGCTGACAAACCTCGTTTCCATTCGTTCCTAGTCATCTATTTCAGAACTCCTGGGAGAGAGCAATGAGTTTGATTCTTGCCACATAGGCTTACTAGCTGTGTGTCTCTGAGCAAGTTACTTCACTTCTGTCAGACTCAGTTGTCTCATCTGTATAATAGGCATAATAGCTCCAAAGTCCCATGGTTGGAGCTCCCACAATAGTGAGGATCAAATGATATAATATTTGTAAATCACATTTTTTAAAGTCTTAAAGCAGCCATATAAATGCTAGCGATTTCCTTCAGGGTCCTAATCCTTCTAAGTTTTGCTCCAGGTCTCCCTCATCCATGTTTTCTTCCTCTGGCCTCCTCTTGGCTCCCCTTCTGCATAGGCCTGAGTATGACATATATGTATAGAGTTTGATCACCCTTGCTGGTCTGACAGACTCAGGCTGGGGTGAGGGAGCATCACCAGATTCCCATCACAGCCTTGCCAGGCCCCCTACTTTCTTTTCCTCTGCTCCAAGAGCCCGACTGTTTTCTCCCCTGTCCCCCAATCCTTCTTAGCTGGATGCCCGTGGTTCGATTCATCGAGGAACAATTCGAACAGTATCTGAGGGATGAGAGTGGCCTCAACAGGAAGAATATACAGGACTCCAGGGTCCACTGCTGTCTCTACTTCATTTCTCCCTTTGGTCGAGGGTAAGGGGAAGAGAGGATACCTTATAACCCTAAGGGGAGGAATGAGAGGTGGGCAAATTCAATTTCTGGTCAGAAAGTTTTCCCACCCAGGCTAAAGAGTGAGCTGCCTAGAGAGACTCTTAAGTCACTCTGTGCCTTCTTTTTGTGATAAAGTCTGGATGGTAAATGTTTAACAACCAGCTCTCTCTCTCTCTCAAAGTGGGGGGGGATAAGATTCACTTTTAAGCTTAATTTGTGTCATTAACATTTCTCCATTACTTTCTTAAAGTCCAAAAATCAATAAAAATAATGTCAAGCCTGATAATGAAATAGCCTTTGCTGATTTTCAAGGTGTAAATGCTCATGCTGAAAATTTAACAACAGGGCAACCTATACAAGCTGACTCTGCACATTACTGAACCTTGGGCAGTATAGTATATTAGAAAGAACTAAGGGACATAGAATGTCAGAACGAACTGAGACCTTAGAGATCACCTAGCCTAACCCTATAACTTCACCCATTAGGAAACAGGAGAGTCCAGAACTAGAAGTCAGGAGAACTGGGTTCTAGTTCTGGTTTTGTCATTAATTTGTTATATGACCTTAGGCACATCACAGCTCTTCTCTGGGACTCAGTATCCTCCCCTGTAAAATGAGAAGACTGGACTTTATCACTTTGGGGTACATCTCACCTAATCTGCCTCATTTGACCTTGAACCTCCAGCTCAACTAGGAAGTGGGGGGGGGGAGTAGGGCGGCATTCAATCAGGGATGCTGAGGGAATTTCTCAACTGGGTAGGTTGGATTAGACATCTAAATTTCTATGATCTGATTTTCACCTCAGGCAGAAAGATGAACCTTGGGGATGGAAGAGGAGAAAGCTTTCCCCAGGAAGTTGCCTAGGGAGGGGTTGGGGTAGAGAAGGTAAGGGAAAGGCAGTAAGGTCCTGGGTGGGGTGGAGAGGGGTAGAAGTCTAGACTCTGACTTCCCTTGTGGCTTAGACTCCGCCCCTTAGATGTGGCATTCCTCCGGGCTGTGCATGAAAAGGTCAACATTGTCCCTGTCATAGGGAAAGCTGATGCCCTGACTCCTAAGGAAACTCAGATTCTCAAGCAGAAGGTAAGTTTGGGGAGGGCAGGTTTGTGCTGAGCAAGGGCTCCAATCTCTGACCTCTTTCCTTGGTCGGAGTTTAAGAAACCAGAGTTTAAGCTAATGCTTAGTCCTATCTCTAATACCTTATCTCTTCTTCACTTAGGCTTTCTTCTTTTTCTGTTTTCCAGAAAGGATTCTAGCTTAACAATAAATTTCCTGATAGGGAAGGGGTGTTTAGGCTCTAAAAAGATTTCCTATAGGACTTTGTGGGCTCTTCTGCCTAGGAGGCTTTAAAAACATGATTGAAAAGCAAGCATCACACTCAGGTGATTCAGGTACAAGCCAGCTTGAAGGCCTGAGGATAGTCCTAATGAGAACCATGCTGTAGATTGAGACTTGGCCTCCCTCACTTAGCTGTGTTACTTGGGGCAAATCACTTCACTTAGGGCCTTAGTTGATTCTCAGTAAGATCCTGATCAAAATATCTGGGTTCTTCAGAGGATGCAGAAAGCACTTTGTAAAGGGAAGCTTTGTTATGATGATGTTCTAACAGCCACAGGACTGGGATGCTTCCTCCCATTTGTCATCTGTAGTCTCCCTCTCTTCTGCCAGATCCGGGAGCAGCTAGAGGAACAGGAGATCAACATTTACCAGTTTCCAGACTGTGATTCCGATGAGGATGAAGACTTCAAGAAACAGGATGCTGAGATGAAAGTGAGGACCCAGAGGGTGGAGGCTTTTATGGGACCAGGAGTGTGACTGATGTCAGAGAATAGGAAGTGAAAGGCAAGGAGGAGAGTGGGAGCTCGTAGTAAAGTGAGACCTCTCTGGTGACTTATATTCCTGGCTGTGTCGCTTGACCCTTGCCCTCTTTCAGGAGAGCATCCCCTTTGCTGTGATTGGCTCCAGTACTGTGGTGAGGGATGGTGCTGCCCGGCCGGTGAGGGGTCGTCTCTATCCCTGGGGAGCAGCTGAAGGTAAGTAGAGTGGGAGGAAAGGTTGAGAATGCAGCAAAGGAGGAGGCTTTTTAGCCTGACCCCTTGCAGTCTCCAGAAGGGTAACCTACCCAGGATAATGGTTTAGAGGGAGAACCTCCACAGGTCAGAGGCATAGCCAAAAGTGAAAATCTTTGAGACATTCTGTAATGCTAAACAGTTTTCTCTGATTCCCATATTTCCCAGTGTGGTCATGACACCTCCCCTCTGTTTCTTTTCCCTTCCAACCCTCTCTCCTTCATATACTGCTAGTGGAAAATCCTCATCATTGTGACTTCCTCAACCTGAGACGTATGCTGGTCCAGACCCACTTACAGGACCTGAAGGAGGTGACCCATGACCTGCTCTATGAAGGCTACCGAGCCCGTTGTCTTCAGAGCCTGGCTCGTCCGGGGGCCCGGGAACGAGCCAGTCGAAGGTGAGGGGATCTCCAAGGCCACACAAACCCTTCCCCAACCCAGGATTCTAGGTGGGGCAAAGGAGGGTGGTTTGTGAGTGATTGATGGGGGGAGGGGGGAGGGCTTATCTATCAATGAGTTCCAAACCAGTTCCAAATTTCCTTCTCCTCCCTGCCTTCAGCAAGTTGTCCCGCCAGAGTGCCACTGAAATACCCCTGCCCATGTTACCCCTGGCAGAGACAGAGAAACTTATCAGAGAAAAGGATGAGGAGGTGAGTTCCTTTGGCTGCCTCCCCCAAGCCCAGGGGGGAGCTGGGCATCCCACCCCATCCCCTCAGCTGCCAGGGAAGGGCCCAGCTGAATTTCCCCCAACATCTTCCTCCTGCAGCTTCGACGGATGCAGGAGATGTTGGAGAAGATGCAGGCCCAGATGCAGCAGAGCCAGGGAGAGCAGTCTGATGTCCTCTGAACTCACCCTCCTACTCCTACCCACTCCTTTTTTACACCCTGGGGCCCTGCCCCTTCTCTCCAAGTCTCTCAGGACCCGGGCAAATTGCCCAGCATTCACCTCCCTCCACTACCTGGCTGAGCTCTGACCCTTAGCTTATCCCATCCCACTGAGGCTCATTTCCTCCTACTGACCTCCCTGCAGTCCCCTTATCCCCCATCTCCCATTCCCATACGTCCTCTATTCCATCTGATTTTGTGCGGCACAAATACCCTTCTCCATTGGCTTCTGCTACTTGTTTGGTCAGTCATCCAACTGTCAAGACTGATCTTGTTCTTCACAATAAGCATTTATGAAGCACTTACTGTGTACCCCAATGTCTTGAAATAAAAGTTGATTTCCTTAAGGGTCCCTGCTCTGTATATTGCTAAGAGAGGCAGGAAGAATGGTTTGGTTTGGGGGCAGGGCAGGGGAAGACTAGGAAAGAAGAATTTTGAAAGGTGGTCTGTGGCCTGGAAAGTACCTGCTTAACATTTGAGCAAATAATGGAGAATAGGAACTGGCAGACAGACGGCTTCCTTGTATGAGGAGAGAGGCCCAACCCTGCTGCACGCCAGACTGGAATAGAGAGGGAGTGGGGGAGAACAAAGGGAGTGGCTGGGACTGGGGAAACCAGATAGCCAGGTCCTTAAGGAGCTTAATGGAGTTATAGCTCTTAGCTGTTGTCAGACTAAGGGGCCGGAGGGGAAGGGAGAAGAGGGAGAGCAGTGGAAGGCAGTGCTGGGCCCCACCCCACCCCAGACTGAATCCCGATAGCTATCCATCCCTGGCTAGCCTGAGCTGGAGGCAGATGTCCCTGATGCATGTTTCTGCAGACCCCCGCCCCCATCCTCTCCATGAATATATCTTCCTTCTTCCCTTTATAGCCATCTCCTCACATACATATACTCCCTTTCTCACTCTCAGTATGGACCCTCCATTCCCACAAACACTGTTCCCAAATACATACTTTGTACACTCATACACATATATATTCTATATTTTTGCCTCCTTTAACCAGATTTTTTAAAGGTTGACAGTTTGTATGTATATATACATATGTGTGTATGTATGTGTGTGTATATACACTCCTCCCAAATATATAAAACATATATACCATATACATTTCCCTGCAATAAGCCCCTACACATATTTATACTCCCCCCACAATTATGCCTTTTTAGATATATATGTTGCCTTTCCTCTACATGCATGTAGATTCTTGCTCTGCCCATATGAACTTCCTCACCTCATATATACTCTCCACAAACACACTCCCTTATATACATACATTCCCTTTCTTGAATAAACATACCCTCCATGAATATTAGACCATGTACACAACCTCTCCTGTGCATATACATTTCCCTCATATGGATACAAGGTTGTGGGATCCTACATTTGGAACTAGAAAAGGTGTTAAAAGTCTTCTAGTCTAGCTCATTCATTTTAGCAGGTCACTGAGATCTAGAGAGAAGGGACCTACTTGTGTGGCCTTAAGAAAGTCATTGGGAGTAGCATTGTATAGTGGATAAGAGACTTAAACCTTGAGCCAGGAAAACTGAATTCAGAGATACTTACTATTATGTGACCCTAAGCAAGTCACTAGCTTCCCTGCGCCTTGGTTTCCTCATATGTAAAAAGGGGGAGGTTGTACTTGATAGTTTCTAAGGTTCCTTCAGGCTTTATCAAGAAAACCTTCCCTACTTTCCTACTCACTGCTCTATGTATTCCTTTTTTGTCCCACAATGTCCCTGTTTAGTTGAAATTAGAATACCCCAAGGTCTACTGTATGAAGTATGGAGGAGGAGGCAAGAAATCCTGACTTGATTCTAGATCCCCTTTTCCTACACCCTAGCTCTGTCCTCTCATGGAATCCAACCAAAGGCCTCCCACGAAAGGGTTTCCCTGTATGAATAGGTTTCAAGTGAGCTTTCTTCAGTGCTAACCCCCTTTTCTCCAGATTTGCTTACCTCACATGAAAATAAAGGTCCCTTTTCTTCCCCTCAACCCTCCTCCACAGAAAGATATTGGGGAGTCATCATTAAGAAACACAAGTTCATCTTTATTTGGGGAATGAAGGGGTTCAGATCCAGAGGAGCTCAATGCTTCCCATTCCAGGGACCAAATGAAGGGAGGTTGAGGCTCTAGAGACCTCTACTCCTGGTCTTTGGCATCTCCGTGGGTGATGACATAGCAGATATTCTTGTAGTCCACATTGCCACCTACATCAGGGGGGAAGGCCGCCCACATGTTCTTGATCTGGGGTAGAGACAGGACAAGTCAAATGGAGGGAGCCATCTCCCACAGGAGCCTCTCTCTCCTCTCTCCTCCCCTAAATAAATAAGCTTTCCCTCTTCCTTCTCTTCAGTTTTCTTCCTCCAAAAAACTCACCTCCTCCTGAGAGAATCGGTCACACTGGGTTGTAAGCAGCTCCTCCAGACTGGGGAGGAAAGAGGAGTTATAGGGAATAAATCAGTTTATTTTGGAGGACAGTGGCTACCTCCCTACCCAAAAAAGAAAGAAAGAGGCAGGGGAAGTTATAGATGTAAAACACTGGGGCTAGAAACTTGGGACATGAAATGAGGGGAGAGCATGGGACCCTAGACACAGGGAGAGGGATGCCTATGAACAAACCAATAAGACACTACTCACAACTGCTTCTTGATGGATCCCTTTCCCTCGGGGTCCAGGACTTTGAAGGCTCCAGTGATCACATCCTCTGGATCAGCACCTGGAAAGGGAAGGCTGAAAGCTAAGTTCCCATGTTTTTGGGGAAAGAGTGTATCTCTGGGGGAACAGAACACTGGAGCCCAAAGGAGAATTGGGTAAGAGGGATGGTATGTATACCCAAGACCTTTAAACTCACCTTTTAATTTCTCTCCAAACATGGTCAAGAAGACAGTGAAGTTGATAGGTCCACTGGCCTCCTTCATCATGGCATCCAGTTCCTCATTCTTCACATTCAGTCGGCCTATGGGGTATGATAGGGGAGAAGAGGGGGATAGGTTTCAAATTGTGCTCCTGAGAAAGGCAGGTTAATGGGGGGAAGCCAGCAGGAGGAATGAGCTAGCCAATAGAATTCTGGCAGGGAGATTAAGGTGGGAAGGGCTAGGAATGAGTACAATGAAATCTGGGTATGAGTCCCACCACTGCCACTAAATGGTTGTGTGGGCTAAGCATGTTTTTGTGCCTTTGTCTCCTCCTCTGGGAAATGGGGAGATTGGATTAAGTGATAAATAATGTTCCTTCCAACTTTCATTAATGTTCTTCTTAACTTTCTTGGACTCTATGAGAAGCTCAGACAGAGGAACTAAGTCACCAAAATTCTGAGAGAGAATAGTGGTTACCAGGGGCTAAGATAAAGGCTAAGAGGCCTGGGGGCTTTGTGTTTGGATCCCAGAAGGGGAACAAGATGTGATCAGGACTTAGCAGAGGGGCAGAGGAATTCTTACCCATAGCTGCAAAGGTGTCCCTTAGATCTTCCTTGTCAATGATGCCATCCCGGTTTTGGTCAATGACAGTGAAGGCCTAGGGAGGGAGGGGATTGTTAAGGAGCAGGAAAAGAGAGGGTATGAGGGTTCTATTTTCCTTCTCATTCTCTTAAGCTTTTTTCCTCAGGTCCCCCCTTTCATACTCTGTTCCATTCCTTCCCCCCACCTCAGCTGTTCCTCTGCTAGGTCAGCCCCTGGGATGAAAGAAATTCTCCATCTCCTTTTCCTTTCCCCTACCCCCACTCTGGGACAGGTGCACATTCCAGGGAGGGGTGGGGGAAGGAAAGGAGGGAGAAGAACCCAGAGTTGGAGGAAGTCATGTTGACTGACAGCTGGGGGCTCAGGACACCTGGCTTAATGGGGCAGCCTGGCACCAGGACTCCTCACCATCTTAACACCTCCCCTCATTCCTCCTACTCCCACTGCTCCCTCCCCCACTATTCCTTACCTCCTTAAATTCCTGGATTTGTGTTTGGTCAAACATGGAGAAGACATTGGAGCTGCCACCCTCTACTGCCCTTCTCTTGGCCTTCTTGGGTGCCTTGGGGGAGAGGAGATAGGCAGACAAAAGGGTCAGAAGCCTGGGACCTTCAGGCTAGCAAGGCTTAGTGAAATCACTGGAGAATGTGACTAGAGAGCAGTAGGGAGGGGAAGACAAGCTAAAGTCCTCAATGCAGAAATTAGCTTGTAGCGGTCAGGAGCAGAATGACTGAGACTCCCAGAGCTGCTTCCAAGATCTCCTACCCATTCTAGGCACCCTTGCTTATTTGTGACCTCTGCAGAATGCAAACTCATCTTGACCCCAATCCCTGGAGCAATGGTTGTGGAGAGAGAGCTAGTGCTGCTGATGATAGTGGTGATGGGACTAGGAGATCTGTAAGGAACATACTACAGGCAGAAGAGTGGGGTAACTCCCTTGGAGTGTCTGTGGCCAATTTCCTTCCTCTCTCTCTCTCTCTCTCTCTCTCTCTCTCTCTCTCTCTCTCTCTCTCTCTCTCTCTTCCCCCTCTTTCTCTCTTTCCCTCCCTCTCCCTATCCCTCTCTCTCTATCTCTGTCTCTCTCTGTCTCTGTCTCTCCAACTTTTCTTATACTTATTCTCTCCCTTTAGTTGGTCAGATAGATGGATCAGTTACTTCTGTGTGACTTAAAAAGCTGGGTGCTCAGTGAATCTGGCTGGTATAGGCCCAGATCAAGGTACATCATAGAGAGAAAGGTTCAGTTATCACAGTAAAGTCAGACCATGATGGTTAGCCTCATTGTCTTTGGGCCCAGGCTATCACAAAATGTTCCTCCTACCCCAGTGTGCTCTAATACAGCACTGTGTTCTGTGGACAGTCTGGCATCACTGAAGATTTGGGAGAAGGAAAAGAACAGGATCAGAGTTCTATTTCAGGGACCTCTACCACTAACTTTTATGACCTCAAGCAAATCATCTACCCTCCCTGGGCCTCAGTTTCCTCATCTGTAAAACAAAGATATGGGAACTAGATGGTCTAGTTAGAGCCCCTTATATCCTATTATCTTGCTGACTGGTCTGTGGATTCTGCTCCCAAGTAAAGGAGGGAGAGAGAGAGAAAGGGAGACAGAGAGAGACAGAGACAGAGACAAAGACAGAGAGAGAGAGAGACAGACAGAGGGAGAGAGACAGAGAGAGACAGAGACAGAGACAGAGAGAGGAGAGACAGAGAGAGAGAGAGAGGAGAGGGAGAGAGAGACAGACAGAGAGACAGAGAGACAGAGACAGAGAGAGACAGAGACAGAGAGGAGAGAGAGAGACAGAGAGAGAGAGGAGAGGGAGAGAGAGAGAAAGACAGAAAGAGAGAGAGACAGAGAGACAGAGAGAGAGAGAGGAGAGGAGGAGAGAGAGAGAGAGAAAGACAGAGAGAGAGAGAGAGAGAGAGAGAGAGAGAGAGAGAGGAGAGGGAGAGAGAGAGAGACAGAGAGAGAGACTTTAGAGGAAGTACCGTGACGATTTCATGACATTGCCTGGAATAACATTTGAACATTTGACTAAGGTCTTTCTTTGTTCCTAGAATAACTCTGTGAGGGAACTGGGTTTCCTTACAATAGCGGAGGTGGAGGTGAGAAGGGACTGTCAATCATATCCAGTATCCCTGTCTTGCAGTAATGCTGATGAGGTTTTCTTTCTAGCCTTAGGAGTTAGACTTGGAAGAGGTCAGCCTCTCTGACTTGATGTACCCTGAGGTCAAGTTGGCTGGTCCTGATTCTTGAGAGTAAACGCTGTCTTGCTATTTATAGCTCTAGGATCCTCCAGTCTCAAGGTAATATTAGAGAGGGGGCGGACTGGGAATTTCTTCTAAGGTGTTACTATAGCAATTACTGGAGTAATTTTAAGCACATCTATTCTTGAGAGAACACTGACAGTTACTAGAGTATAGTACACTTTCTAGTACAAGAACTACATGATGTAATTCGGGCAGAGATTTCTGGGTGGGGTGGGTGGGGATGGAATCGAGAGTGGCCAAGTAGGGGATGTTTCTTCTATTCCCTTTTTATCAGTCTTTCTCCTTCACTCTGAGTTCTAGTGTCTGCTCTGTTTCTCACTCTTTTCAGGGCCTTAGGCAAGTCACACCATACCCTTCTGAGCCTCAGTTTCTCTATCTGTAAAGTGAAGAGGTTGGACCAGGTGATCTCAGAGGTTATTTCTACCTTTAACATTTTGATATATCATCATGTTAGAGGCATTCCTCTCTTTGTTACTGACATATTTTTCTAGGAGGTTAAACTTTTCTCCCTTGATCTCCACAGAACCACCCTCTTAGCTGTCTTACTTCTTCAAAAAATGTTCCTGCTCCCCCAAGTTGTCCTCTAATTTAACAGAGCTCACTCAGGCAAATGTCTGGAGGTCTTGGAGTGGGGAGGGGGGAAGAAATTTCACTTACCATATCTTCTCTCTATGGGGTTGGGTGATGGCTCTGGTGGGACTCTGGAAGGAATCGGAGCAGAGTGACAAGGCTTGGACAACTCCTCTGGGGTTATATACCCCACCCAGGGGAGCCCTTAACATACCAGGGTAACCTTAGCCGAGTCTTAGAGTTAGGAAGGGGAGGGGCTGGGTAGAAAAGGAGCCAGGGGCTGATGTGAGGCAAGGGATGAAGGGGGGGAACAGATGGCTACCCAAGATACCGAAATAGCTCTAGCTTACAGGCCTCTCCTTTCTTGGAGAAGTGAGGGGGAGGGAAGCAACTGGAGATGGAGGGAGATCTTAGGGATGTTCTAAAGCAGGCATGGTCTTCGTGGAGGACGAGTGTACCAGTGTGTGTGTGTGTGGGAGAGGCAAAATGTGAGGTGTGGCAGATGAAGTCAGAATGGGATGTTTTTACCTCCCCAGCAGGCAGAAAAATTCAGGGAGACTAGACTGGGAAAGGAATGAGAAATCAGGGAATTTAGTGGCTTCCTGGGCAGCAAAGGAGATATAAAAATGAATAAGACATAGTCCCTTTCTTAAGGAGTTCCCAGGGAAGCAAAATATTTTCATAACAAGGATATACTGACAATACCAGGAAGTTATGCTAGGTACCACATGTATGTTCCCAACAGTGAGCTCAGTTGAAATTCAGAGGAAGAAAAGATCATTGTGGGATGGGGTGATCTGAGAAGACTCCATTCAGGAGATGGGATTTAATCTGGACTTTGACAGATAGATAAAAATTAGAGAGGTTGGGAAAGGGCATTGCAAACTGGAACACCAACATGAGCAAAGATGCCAAAATCTGAACATGTGAGGCTTCCTGGCTGCAGAGGTAGCCCTAGTGGATAGAGCCCTAGGTTTGGAGTCAGGAAGACCTGAGTTCAAATTTGGCATTAGACACTAGCTGTGTGACTCAGGACAAATCACTTGGCCTCTTTGTGCCTCAGTTTCCTTATATGTAGAGTGGGGATAATAATAGTGCCTACTTCTCAGGGTTGTTTTTGAGGAGTAAATGAGATGATGTTTGTAAAGAGCATGACACATAGTAGGTGGTTAATAAATGTTTAGTCCCTTCCCTTTCTTCAGGAAATAGGTTTAGAAAGGAAGGATGAGCCTTAGAATATTGAGGATCTTGAATGACAGGCTGAGTTCAGATTTGATCCTATGGGCAATGGGGATCTACTGAAAGTTTGTGAGCAAGAGAGGGGCATGATGATCAAAGCTTTTCTGACAAATAGTTCTGTTCTGCCTGAGGGAGGGGAAAGGAGACCTGAAGGAAAGGTTACAGTTTGAGGAAATGGCCAGTCTTAGACTCAGGTGACGATCCCCCCTCAAAAAAGAGAAAAACTGGCACTGTGTGGTCAAGGACCAGAAGGATGGATAGTTAATGGAAGAGGAAATGAGATTTAGGGGGATGA
This sequence comes from Gymnobelideus leadbeateri, assembly GCA_011680675.1. Lineage (NCBI taxonomy): Eukaryota > Metazoa > Chordata > Mammalia > Diprotodontia > Petauridae > Gymnobelideus > Gymnobelideus leadbeateri. Next base: position 281,282 of record WOXC01002657.1, read on the forward strand.
CATGGCCTGAGAACATGGATGAGCCCAAGAGGCCAGGAGCCCCTAAAGAGCTTGTGTCTCCTGCAGGAACTTGCCATTCTGGGGAATGCTCCTTGCCTCTGAAAATGCCCCTCCCCCAATACTGTGCCAATGCCTCTAAGACATTTTCCTTTCTGGGCACTGGGGACAGTCCACCTGTTGTCTCTGATGGGGAGGGGGGGAAGGAGTCACCTAAACTTAGCACCAGCTGCCCCCCTGCTGGCCTCCTAACCAACCCTCCCCTCCCACCCTATCCCCTGACCCCAGGGCCCCACTGCTGAAGAACCTTATATGGGCAACAGGGACCCAGTGAGGTGGGGAGAGGAGACTTAGACCATGGGTGGGGGGGTGGAGAGAAATTATTCCTGGGGTCTATTGCTCCCCCTTTATGGTATCTAAAAGGCAGGACACCTGGATTCTGGGTAGGTAATGGAGTATCAGAAAGAAATCAAAGGGACACGGGGTTTTTAGGTTGGAAATGGGTTCCAGAAAAAAAAAAAAAGGAATGTCATCCCAGGGAGAGAATGGGGGGTGGGGGTGGAGAGCAAGAAAGGTGAGAAGCCTGGAAAGATAGGGGATTGGATGCCTGAGTTCTGGATAAAGAATATAATTACAAGAGAGAGAGAGAGAGAGAGAGAGAGAGAGAGAGAGAGAGAGAGAGAGAGAGAGAGAATATAAGTCCAATTGAGGGAACTCTGGAGCTTGTGGGTGGTTGGATACTTCAGTTCTAGGTGTGGAATTGGGTTCCAGAGTGTTATGGAGGAACCCGAGGAGGACTTGAAATCTGGGGACTGGATGCATTGAGCGCTGGATTAAAAAAAAAATCTTCCAGAGAAAGATCGAGGGATTGAGGGACTGGAAGAGTTGAATGCCTGGGATCTGAGGGGGGAATAGGATAGAAAACGGGGCTTGATGGTCGGGACCTCTGATGTCTGAGTTCTGGGCAGAGTGGGATTCTTTCTTCCAAAAAGAAAGTTTAGGAGATTCAGGAAAGGTGGGGAGTGTTGAGTGGGGAAGGGGGTTTTAGAGATGGTGGGGTGCTGAGCAGACTGTAAGGTCGGGAGCCTTGGATAAGTGGAATCTAGGTGGAGAAGAGGATCCCAGAGAGTGGGAGGAGGTGTGGCCAAAGACCAAATCAAGGCAGCGATCATTTATTAAGCGCCTACTATATGCTAGGAACAATGCTAACCGCTGGAATCACCCAACACGATAAGGGCAGGGGCACCTTCATTCCTAGAAGCGAAATGTCCCGGGGCCAGAGATTCGTTCGTTCATTCATTCATTCATTCATTCATTCATTCATTCCATTCATAGAACATGTTTAAAGCTCCCACTGTGTGCAGAGCACTGCGAGGGGATCTAAGGGTGCAGACAGAGGCAGGGAGGGGTGAGCAGGGAGGAGGTGCTGAGGAGCTCTCCTGAGCTGTCCCCGACTGTCACCCGCCATCCGCTCTTCCCTCCCGCCACCTGCCACGGACTGTCACTGCCTGTCCCCAACGCCGCCACTCCCGCTGGCAGCCGCAAGGCCTTCCCGAAATATCCATTGGTTGTCGCAGTTGTCAGTTTCTCTCGACTGCCCCCGGCTCCTGAAGACGCATTCATTGGCTGAAAAAGGAGAATCCCTACGATTAGCCCGCCCACTAGCGGTCATTCTCTCCTCTGCTTCTCTGGAGGACCTCGGATCTTTAAAGCTTCCTATTGACTAGACCTGCAGTCGATCATCGCCCATTTATGACATCACACCTGTCAATTTTGACCCTGCCATCCCTTTCTCATTGGTCCACCCGGCTCCTTTTCTCTCTTCCTAATAGCTTGAGAATTCTGGGGCCCACCTTTTTCCTCTCAAACACCACCCCTTCCTTTATCCTTCCGCGGTCAAACTCTCGCTAACTTTTTTCATTGGCTAGCAGTTGCCAACACCCTTTTTTAAAATTGGCTACTTTTTTTAACCCACCTTCTTCCGCCTTGATTTCCCTTTTGGTTGGCTCCCAGAACATTTTCCTCACAGCACGCCCCGCCCCTGCTTCCTCTTCCCCGGGATCCCACCTACTTTTTCTTGATTGGTAGGAGCGTCATTCTTTTTCTCGAAATGATTGGCTAGGATCCCCTTAAAGGCGGGCTAGGGAAGGCGAGGTGGGTGGGATTACACTTCACGCAGGCGCCAGTTGTTTGACTGGAGCGCTGGTTGGGGGGGGAGCGCTCCGCCCAGCTAACGATGTTGTGCGCAGGCGTGAAGAAGGCCACCAGCCCAAAGGGGGGAGAGAGTTAGCGCGCGAGCGAGGGTGAGAGGGCGCGAGCCGGACCCCCGCGAGGCGCCCGCCCTGTGCGGCCCCCTCCTCCCCCTCCCCTCCCTCCTCCCCCTCCCTCTCTGTCCTGCTCGGGCGCCCGCCATCTGGCTAGGCCGCGCCCTTCACCCTCTGCCCCCTCCCTCCCTCTTTCCCTCCCGGTGGGTGGGGTGGCTCCTCCCCCAGGCCCAGCCTCCGGGGAGGGGGATGTGAGGAGCACCTTGGAGCGGGGCCGTCGCCATGGAGACAGGCCCGGCGCCCTTGGTGGCCCCCCCTCGCCGCCATGGCGCCTCAGTGGCCCCCTCCCCACCACCTCGGGGCTCCCGGGCTGGGCCTGTGCTGGTGGTGGCCCCAGGGCCCCCAGTGACCACGGCCACCTCCTCTCCGGTCACCCTGGTGGCCCCCGGGGAGGCCCGCCCAGCCTGGGTGCCCGGCGGCCCCAGGTCCGCGCTTGGCATCCCCGGGAGCCGGCAGCCGCCTCCGCCAGCCGCCGCAGGGTCACCAGGGCCGGCCGGGGGCACGGGGACAGGGGGCAGCACGGTGGTGGTGCTGACTCTGGAAGCTGTGGCTGCAGCCTCGGCCCCCGGCCAGGATTCTGACCCCAGCCTGACCAGGGAGGGGAGGACAGGCAGCCCCAGCACCGCAGGAAGCCCAAGGACAGAGCCCGGGCCCGGGTCAGCCTGGGAACCTCGTGGCAGGCCAGTGGCACCAGGAATGGTGGCAGCAGGAGGAGCAGCCATGCCCCCCAAGCTGGGCACGGACTCTGCAGCAGCAGCCTCAGCCCCCTTGGAGACAGCCCCTGTAGGTGCTTCCCTGGGCAGCGGCTCAGTGGGACTGACTTCATCAGAAGCGGTGGCAGCCCCGGGGCTGGACCTGGCCCCCTCTGGGGCACCTGTGCCTGTGACAGAAGACAGTGCGACTCCTGTGCCTGTGGTGACAGCCAAACCTCCTGTTGCACCCAAGCCAGGAACGACTGGACCAGCTGCCATTGAAACAGCAGGACTGACAACAGATGGGCCAGCTGCAGCAGGTGAAGCCGCAGTGGCAGTGGCAGGCCCAGCCATTGCAGTGCCATCGGGGACAGGAACAGAGTCTCCTACGGTTTGTGGGACTCCAGTAGCCACGGTAACTGTGACCCCAGCCCCTGAACCAACGGAAGGTTCCCAGGACCTGGGCTCCATGTCTAGCTTAGGTCCTGGAATTCAAGGACCTCGAGGACAGGCCCCAGACAGCTTGAGCTACCTGGACTCTGTGAGCCTCATGTCAGGTACCTTAGAGTCCTTGGCAGATGATGTGAGCTCCATGGGCTCAGACTCAGAAATCAACGGGCTTGCCCTTCGCAAGACAGACAAGTATGGATTCCTGGGGGGCAGCCAGTACTCCGGAAGCCTGTGAGTACTGGGGACCCCATGGGACCACTCTTGGTATGGGGAGAATGGGCTCTTCAGAAGAGGTGACATTTATAAATCCTGTCAGTTCCATAGTTCCTCCAACTTGGGGTTCAGTTGTAGACAATATTGAGGGTTGCTTTGAATTAAACTTCAAAAGGAAGTTTAGTTCATTTACATTAACCATTGATCAGTAACTTACTGTGAAGCCTGATGTGGTAGAAAGAACATTGGACATCAGAACTGGATCATTTGAGTTCCAGTTTTATCTCTGCTCCTTACTTGCAGTGTTTACCTCGGACATGTCATTAAATAGTCCCTGGGTTTATCTCATCTGTAAAAAGCAGGGGTCAGACTACATTCCCTTAATGCCCCTGTCAGTCCATGATTCTCTGATGTTAAAACCTGGGTAGAGGCTAGGGGAAGAGGTCTTACCGGCTTAAGGGTTAAATGGCAGCCAATTAGGAATAGTATTTAGAAATTTAGTTGGATTACAGGCTGTGATGGAGATCCATAATCTTATTTAGGCAAGGAAACCACAATGCCAAAGTATAAGGTAGATGACCAGGGAATCTTGACTTTAACCTGGAGGGTGGGGCCAGGGTATATGAGGCCAATTCCATGGGCATTACTTTTCCTCTGCCCTGATGTGGGAGGTCACAAAGAGTATAAAGGGGTAGAGTATAATTTAGGGGGAGGTGAACAATGAATGAAACTTTTCTGAGTAAGGGAGCAGAGACTTCTAGGTCTTCACAGGGGAAAGGGGTAGGAGTGCCTCTTCTCCATTTCCTCATTTCCCCAGGCCCTGCCCTCTTTCCTAGTTCCTTTGCCTCCTATGGTCTGAGTCACTCCCTCCCAAGGTGTGGGGTGTGACTGCTGTGACTCCTTCCTTCCCTCTATCTGGATCCTGGTCATCCTTGTTCCTCTTCCTACCAGATAATGGAATGACCCCTGACACCTCCATTTCCTTGGGCTAGGTCATCATGGATATAATGGTTCAACACCTAAAGATTAGGGTTTAAAAATGGGAAGTTGTGGAATCTGAGGAGATTTGAAAGAGAGAAGTTTGAGGGTTTACTGAAGAGAGGATGGAGAAACTTATGGTTGGGGTGACATCAGTTGGACTCCTTTTCCTTTCTCTCCCAGGGAAAGCTCTGTCCCTGTTGATGTGGCCCGTCAGCGGGAGCTAAAGTGGCTGGACATGTTCAGTAATTGGGATAAGTGGTTATCTCGTCGATTTCAGAAGGTACATGAACCGGGGAGAACAAGGTCAAAGTTCGATACACCTTTCACCTGCGAGGGCCTTCTATTCCTTTCCTTTTCTCTGCCCTTTAACCTTTCCATTAATAAGGAGGGTGGGAGAAAGCAAAAAATTATCCAAGTCTTTGGGGGAAAATTATGCACAGGAATAAGATCAGCCTGGCAGACTGGATAATATGTTGTGTTGTGTGTTGGGGGCATGAAAATGGTAAATGTTAAATATATAAAGGTAAAGCACAAGTGCCTTTACTTTGTCTGACATTGGGATAACCCTAGAGCCAACCTTGCTTGGGAGCTAGAAGCTGGGTCTTAGGATGAGCCCTGAGGGGATGGTTGGTCCCTTCCAGTAAACAATGTAGCATCAGGACTGATCTACTCACTTATGTCATCCTTCCCACTCCTGTCTCCTTTCTGCTAGGTGAAGCTTCGATGCCGGAAGGGCATCCCCTCCTCCCTTAGAGCCAAAGCCTGGCAGTTCCTGTCCAACAGCAAGGAACTCCTAGATCAGAACCCTGGTAAATTTGAGGTATGGATGGCAGCCGGTTGTCAGGATAATATTTATATAGGAATGCCAGCTCTGCCTTGTCTTCTGGTCAAGTCAAGGCTCTCCTTTGTGTATTGGGAGAAAGGTCTAGAGAACTTTCCGTTGAATGTGGGTTTCGGGGAAGATTGCTACAGAGATATATAACTTTTTCATTTTATTGAAGGAGCTGGAACGGGCCCCTGGAGACCCTAAGTGGCTGGATGTGATTGAGAAGGACTTGCATCGACAATTCCCCTTTCATGAGATGTTTGCTGCCCGAGGGGGTCATGGGTAAGATTCAGGGGTGGGTGACAGTGTATAATCAAAAAAGATCTTGGGCAGTTTGATTTATCAAAAATTTTGATACAGCTTAAGGGCCCTTTGTTCAGTGTTATACAGAACACAAAGATGGAAACATGGTTGATCTCTGCACACAGTGTAGTGAGGAAGGAGGGGTAAGACAAATAACTAAAGTAAAAATGTAGGGTATGATTAAGTGATATAAAAAAGGTACAGACTACTGTGGAACTTCTGACTAGAAAATTAGGAAAAGAATCTTTAAAGAGCATTTGAATTGGGCTCCAAACACTAGGCAGAATTCTGATTGGTAGAGGAGGAGGGCTTTCTCAGTAGTAGGAATAGTGTAAGCAAAAGAGCAGAAAAGGAAAAATTACATGTTTTGATATACCATAAAGTAGTTTAGTTTGTTGTTGAAGTTTCTGAAGAGGGGAAAGAATATAAAACTGGAAAGGTAGGTTAGGGCTTGAGAACCAAGCAGAGGAATTGGACTTTTATTTTGTGGACAGTGAGAAGAAGTCATGGAAGGTTTTTGAGTAGGTGGGTGGGGAATGACACAATCATAGCTGTGTGTCAGGAAGATTAATCTGGTAGCTGTTGGATGTGCAGCACAGATTAGAGCTGAGAAAACGGGGCTAGAGTGACATGTACTATAGACAGTTTCTTAGGATAGGTTTGGGGCAGTCTGAACAGATGTCCTCAAGAACCGTTGGATCCCAGTTACTATGGTAATCTTCCCTCTCCTATGCCTGCAGGCAGCAAGACCTGTATCGAATCTTGAAGGCCTACACCATCTATCGGCCTGATGAGGGTTACTGCCAAGCCCAGGCCCCTGTGGCAGCTGTGCTGCTCATGCATATGCCTGCTGAGGTCAGAGGGCAGGAATAAGGGACCTGGGGTTGGACAGTGGGAGGAACTGGAGTCTCTGGCAATACCTTACATGTGTTCAGTGAGCTGACTGGACTGCTCCAGAAGCCCTTTGTCGTGGGAAGAGGGGGAGTGGCCACGGGGCTGTCATTGGGGTAGGGATGGGGAGTTTAACATTGTTCTTCATTCCTTACACATCCACTCTTCTTTATCTCTCCAGCAAGCCTTCTGGTGCTTGGTACAGATATGTGACAAATACCTTCCTGGCTACTACAGTGCTGGGCTGGTGAGTGATACTTTGGCTTCAGAAATGGTGTGGAACCGAGGCAGGCTGGAAGGGAGAATTTGGGAGAAGGGAGGTTAGAGAATCTTTTCTCTTCAGCTTGTGAATATGGTGTCTCTTCATCTCTCTGCCCCCTCTTCAGGAGGCTATCCAGCTGGATGGGGAGATCTTCTTTGCCCTTCTTCGACGGGCTTCCCCTCTAGCTCACCGACACCTTCGGCGTCAGCGAATTGACCCTGTACTCTACATGACTGAGTGGTTCATGTGTATCTTTGCTCGAACTCTACCTTGGGCCTCCGTTCTCCGGGTCTGGGATATGTTCTTCTGTGAAGGTATCAGTGCTTAGGGGACACTTCTAGTGCTCTGGTTCTTTCTCAGGCTTTCTCTCTAGTACTTCTGTCCTCATTCTGTTCTTTTGCTTGTCACTCTTCCATCGGCTCCCATCTGAGGGCAAAACCCCCTCACAGAAGAGCCAGCTATTTACTGTCATGCACTGTCTTTACTGTCTTCTTTCTCACGCTGGTTTCAAGGGAGTTTCTGCTCTCACAACAGTATGCCGTCTCTAAAAGAGGGTGAGAGTAAACCTTAGGAGTGGGATGCAACCTACACATTGAATAGATGTCTCTTAGTTTCCTCTTCCTGTTAGTTGGCTAATATTAATACCCTTTCTTCATAATCCTGATCACTTCATAGATGCCCCTGACACAGCTACTATTGAGAGAACTACAGACTGTCTCCTTGGGTTGCCAACACATACCTAAGCTGAACAGCCATCTTCAGGACACAGTGGTTTCTGTAGCAATGGCTAGAGAATGCCATCATCACCCTTATGACCCAGGGCACAGATCCTCAAGCAGAATTCATTGTTATTTGGTGAAGGTGGGAAAGGGAGGGAGTCATCTGGGCCTTGAAGTTTTAAAAAAAGAGTAAGAGCTTTGGAATCAGGTCTTCAGCAGCCTCCTCTACCCTACAGTGACCTCTGACACCTAATCTTCCCTCAGGAGTCAAGATCATCTTCAGGGTGGCTCTGGTGCTTCTGCGGCATACGCTGGGCTCTGTAGAGAAGCTTCGGTCCTGCCAGGGGATGTATGAGACCATGGAGCAGCTAAGGAACTTACCTCAGCAGTGCATGCAGGAAGAGTTCCTAGTACATGAGGTAGGTGTCTCCTGTTCTGTCTTGCCCAGCATCTCCCTATTTCCTGGGAGCCAGCTGCCTCTTTCTGCTGTTCCTGAGACTCTTGTGCTTCATGCCCCACTCTTCTCCTCTCAGGTAACAAACCTCCCTGTGACAGAGGCTCTGATAGAGCGTGAAAATGCTGCCCAGCTAAAGAAGTGGAGGGAGACCCGCGGGGAGCTGCAGTACCGACCATCTAGGAGGCTCCATGGCTCAAGGGCTATCCATGAGGAGCGAAGGCGACAGCAGCCCCCCCTGGGACCGTCATCTAGCCTCCTCAGCCTTCCAGGCCTCAAAAGTCGTGCCTCCAGGGGTGGAGCCTCTTCCTCCCCACCGCCTCCTGTTCGAAGAGCCAGTGCTGGCCCTGCTCCAGGCCCTGTGGTTACAGCTGAAGGGCTCCATCCTTCCCTGCCCTCACCAACTGGAAACAGCACACCTCTGGGACAGGTAAAGGAGACCAGACGACAAGAGAAGGAGCGGCAGAAGCAGGAGAAGGAGCTTCAGAAGCAGGAGAAGGAGCGGCAGAAGCAGGAGAAGGAGAGGCAGAAGCAGGAGAAGGAGAGACAGAAACAGGAAAAGGAACGGGAAAAGGAGAGGCAGAAACAGGAGAAGAAGGCCCAGGGACGGAAGATGTCCGTTCGACGGAAGGCTGATGGTTCTCCACCCCCACAAGATGGAGGGGATGGGAACTCAGCAGCTGGGGCCCGACAGGATGCTTACTTCTAACCTGTCCCTTCCATGCTGGGGCTGGTAAGGGCACTGGCTTCCCTTCATCATGATGAACTTCATTGCCTGCCCTCTGCACTCCCTTGACCTCCCAGACCCAGGGAGCCAGCCATAGGACTCCTTTCATTCTACTTGGTCAGTAATGTTCTTCTAGAGAAGGCTGTTTCTCTCCATCTTGGCATAAGTGGTCACATCTCAACAGAAGCAGAAGGAGCTAGTGCTGTTTTCCCACAACCCTCGGCGGGCCTTGTTCCACCATCTGGAACTGGCCCGATATTTTCCTCAGCTGTTGCTGGACCCTGTCCCCCAAGCCAGCCCCGTCTAGTAGGTTTGAAACCCCAAATTAAGCAGCATTTCATGGGACAATGTGGAGTGACCCCTGAGTGCCCCTCCCTTTCCTATTCCACTCAACCAGTGTTCTTCCTTTCCTGACTCCATTAAGTTTCTCCTTTACTTTACTAAGTTGTTCTTTCCAAGGAACAGCTGATTCCTCCTTTTCCCCCTCTTCACACCTTCCAGTGTGAGTGGACTTTTGAAGATGAGCCTTGGCTGCTCCTAAATTTTCACTCTTGGTGGTTTAGCTTCCCAATGAGGCTTTCCTCTTCCCTCAAGCCTTAACCATCTCCCTACATCTCCCTCTGACAGACCCGGAGGTGGAGGGGCCTCCCTCTATATTATATATATATATATGCATATATATATAATATATATATATATATATCTGATGTCTCTGCATTGTAATTATGTACACAGGACCCTGGGGGGGTTCAGTCTCTCCTTCCCCTCTTGCTCTGTTGGTTTAAGGGGAGTTGATCTGCAGCAGGAAGAGTCCCTCAGCTAGATGCTTGCCTTTCAGTCCCATTTCTAGCTGCTTTCTTCATACTCTTTCCACCACATCTTCCAGTCTCACACATCCTTGCTCCCTTTCTAATTCTTTCCATCTTCTCTTCCCCATTCTCTCCTACCTTTTTTGTTCCTTGAGCCTCTTGCTCCCTTTTGGGTTGGGTGTCCTCTCTGTTCTCTAAGGGGGTGGGGGGGCCCTCATGTTTACATTCTCTTTCTGCCCCCTCACTTCCCCTACTGCAATGCCTCCCTTCCTCTCCCACCCTGCAATTGTACAGAGCTTTGTGGAACCAGGAAAGAACAAATCTACTGTCCTGCCCGACACCTGCCTCTTGCCTGGTTATTTTTTTAGGAGGTTGGGGCACAGGGATGGAAGGGATAGATTTTACAATAGACACTGATCAGATGAATGCTTGGCTTTGGGGCTTTTATTGAAGTGTCCTTACAGGTTGTGTGAATCTAGTTTATTTTAGTTGTACCAAGACTAAAATGTCCCGTTCTTCCTCTCCCCCAAGGCCAGGACGCTGGTTCCTCCCTCAGCCAAACTCCATGAGGCCCACTTGCCTCCTGGTGGCCCTGGACCTGGCCAGTGCCTGGATCTCTTCCCCGAAGCGCTGGTGCAGCTCCTGGAAGCCAGAGGGGGCTGGCGAGCAGGGGAGGCCCAGCCGGTCCTCCTGCGGCGGGGCCTGGGGCTCCACTCCGGCCTCCTGGCACACTCTTTGGTTCTGCTCCTGTAAGGGCCGCAGGAGGTCCCACAGCTGGCTCCAGCCGGCCCAGACCAGGGCCTGGAGCCAGCCCTCCAGATCCTGCTTGGTCTCGGCCGCCAGTTTGTAGCAGCGGCCGCCTTCCGCCGAGGCCAGGATGACGAAGGCGTGCGGCTCGCTGGCGCTGGCACGGGGCTCCACCCGGCAGTTGTCCAACAAGATGAGGCCCAGGGGAGCTCGGTCCCCGCGGTGCTCCAGGTAGTAGAGGAGGTTCCCGCGGAGGATGAACCAGCGGCGCTGGTAGCTGGAGTTGCGGGTGCCCTTCTTCAGCAGGAGGCCCTCCCGGTCTGGGGCCCGGGCGCCCGTTCCCCGAAGGTAGCTAAGCACTGGCTTCCGGTGCAGTTTCATGGTAGCCAAACCTGAGGAGGGACCGGACCGTGGGTTCAAGGATCATGGGGCTGGTGGAGCAGGGGCCAGTGTTCTGCCCGGCATCCTCTGGGGAGGAGGCTGTCGCTGCCCTCATGGGAGTTCTAACCTAACACGAGACCGAGCAGCTTTGACATGACACCGGTAACTGCCACCGGGCTCCGAGCTGCTCTGGGTACCCTCGGTGCTTGCGGTGCGAGTGAGCCCTGGCGGGGACACTTGGGTGGGGGGAAAACTGGGGCTCCAGCCCTAGGCGAGGCTGGTGCTGGGGGACCCTGGCTCCACCCTGGGCCTACCTGCGAGCCGGGGCGGGCGGGCCCCTCCGGGCTGGGGCGGTGGGAACAGGTGCGGGGGCGGGGCGGGCGGTTGCCTATCTCATGATGGCTCACACCCCACCCTAGGAACCAGGAAATCCTCCGGGGGATGGGCCCCAGGCCAGGCCCAGAGCCAAGAGACGTCCCTCTGGGTCCTAGAGGGAGCTAGGTGATGAGAGGATTAACGGGGATTCCCTAGGTTTCCCCTAAGGAGAGACAAAGCTGAGATCTGTGCTCCTGCCCTCAGAGTGAAGCTGGGGAGGGGGTTAGGATGGAGAGAGGAGGGTTTCCTCCCGGAAGGAAGGGCGGAACCCTGAGAACCCTTTATTCTGGTTCACGCTTAGGCCAGGGCAATCGGGGACGCACCTTCCTCCCTGGCCTCCCCCTCCTTCGAGCCCTAGCCCACTGCTTTCTAGTGTCCTTTCGGGGCACACATTATTTCCGCCCTCAGTACACCTCCAGCTCAATACTGCCCAAAGGGATAGAAGCCACTTCCGATCACTTTGTCGCAAATTCCGCCCTCACTGCCATTCCCTCAGCCCACGGAGAGTGACGTCATCCCCATGGTTTCTAGTTTCTTATTTCCGCCCTCTTTCCCAGCAAAGTCTTTCAAAGCGGGTGAAGCCACTTCCGGGGGGTTTCTCCGCCTTCCTGGGAATCTCTTCCGGTTGACTCCTGAGCGGTGCCCTGGATGTAGCCCCGCGATAGCGTCCCTTTTCCCCCGTCCCCTCCTCTCCCCTCCCCGGAGCCCCAGGTGAGGGCGCGCACGCGGAATGAGCCCCGAATCCCGCGGGGTTCCATCGACTCCCTGCTCATTTACATATTAAGAGGAGAAAGGAGGGGCGGGGGCGCTTGTAAGGGATGGACGGGGAGTTGAGGCGGGTTTAGGGTAGGGGTGTACTGAGGGCTGGGTCTCCCTACGGACGCCAGCGGTGGAAGGGCCCACGGGGTCGGGCGTGGAGTGGTAGGGTCGCGAGTGTGTGCGACTGAGGGGAATCCCCGGTCCGGGACCACCGCCCCCTGTCACCCCAAGTGTAAGGGGGGTCGGGAATAGACGACATGCATCCTCCGGAAAACGATGAGGGCCCCAGATGCTGCCTGACAGTCCGCGGGCATCCTTTCCCCAAGTCCCAGGAACGCCAGTCCCGCCCCTCCTCCTCACCCCCCCCCCAATCGGGGGTCATGGGAGCTTCCAGCAGACTCAGTGCAAGCTCTGCCCCCTTCCCTCCCTTTCCTTGTGGACCGAGCCCCATTAAATCCATCCCCCTGTTTTAGGGCTTCCTGACCCTGGGGCTCCTTTTTGCTCAGCTCCTGGGAAGGACTCGGTCCCGTCTTGCAAGTCCCACCATGCCCAAGCGGAGAGTGACCTTCCAGGATGTGGGAGTTGAAGAGGATGGAGAGGATCTCCCCAAAAAGAAGGTGAGGGGGCCAGGATGCCTGAGTTTCCAGCATGTGGAATGGAGAGGAGGTGGGGCAGGGTGAGAATGGCTGAGATCCCAGGTGAGTGGGGTTGGAAGGGCCTAAACAGTGCCAGACTTCATAGCAGCTGGGTCTACAGCATCTAACCCTATTTCTGCCTGCAGCTGGTGGATCCTGTGACAGGAGCAGGGGGCCCTGGGAGCCGCTTCAAAGGCAAACATTCTTTGGACAGTGATGAAGAAGATGATGATGAAGATGGTTGTAGCAAGTATGTCATCCTAGCCTCAGAAGATGTGGAAGGTGAGACCATGGGGCCTTCTCCCTACATCCTCCTCAGCTTCAGGCTTGCTTCTTGAAATTTGAAAGCAGATTCTTCCCAGAAGACATTTTTAATAAAAGTATTCATTAAGTACTGGTCTGTGCCTAGTAGTGTGGCAGGATATGGTGGGGGAAGGCAGGGAGAGAAGATCATTAAGTTCAGGTCAGACACAGTCTCAGCTTTAAGAAAGCTCGAAGTCCAGTAGTGGTACCCCACAGGTATTAATATGTGCATTAAAGAGATGGCAATGTGAGGGCTCTAGGGGGAAGACCGTTACAGACTAGAGTGTCATGGAAAGCTCCATGGAGAAAATGTTGTTTGAGTTGGACTTTAAAGGATGGCCAGGAATTCTGTAGGCCAAGAGGGAAGTATAGAGTGAGTGAAAGCTCGGAGAACAGAGGGGATTGACTGAAGCATAGACTTCATGGAAGCAAGTGACATAAGCTAAGTCAGAGAAGATAGGGTAACGGCAGACTGGAGAACCCTGAATGCTGTTAGGCAAAGGATTTTGGACTTTGCTCAGTAGTCAATCAGAAGAAAATAAAGGTTTTTGAGCAGAGAAGTGACGAGGAAATAGGATTTAGGTATTGCTTCCCTTTTTCTTGCACAATTCTGGGTATCCATTCATCTAGGTCAGGAGGCGGCCACACTCCCAAGTGAGGGTGGTGTACGTATCACACCCTTCAACCTGCAGGAGGAGATGGAAGAGGGCCACTTTGATTCAGATGGCAACTACTTTCTGCACCGGGATGCCCAGATTCGAGACAGCTGGCTGGACAACATTGACTGGGTTAGGGCTCCTAGGCCAGGAAACTTGGGTCCTGGATGGGGAGTGATATATTTCATTTGTGAAATGGGTTAGAGACCAAGACTGGTGGGGGTGCCTGGATTGCGGGCAGGGACTAGAGAGCACTATATCTGGATCCTAGAAGGGAGAAAGCCAAAAAGTTTTAAGAAAATAACTTGTCCTATCTCATCTCAGGTGAAGATCCGGGAGCGCCCTCCAGGCCAGCCCACTGCCTCAGATTCAGAGGATGACAGCCCTGGTCAGACTCCACTGGGCCCGCAGGCCCTCTTAGAGGGTCTCTTGGAGATGTTGTTGCCAGGGGAGACAGTTGCTGGGGCACTGAGGCGTCTGGGTGCCCGGAAGGGTGGTGAAGGACCCCAGCGACCAAATTCCCCACAACGATTAGACCGGCTGTCAGGATTGGCCGACCAAATGGTTGCCCGGGGCAACCATGGAGTATACCAGGAGACCAGGGAACGGCTTGCTGTGAGGCTGAAAGCACTGGGTGGCCGCACTCCGGGACTGCCAGACACAGCACCTCGTCCTGTCCTGGACATGTTTGCTGAAGAGGTTGGGGAGGGGGAGCTGGAGACCCCAACCCCAGCCCAAGGAGGAGGTAAGGGTTGGAGGGTTGGGACCGTAGATTCCTTTTAGGGCCATGGACACTTGGAATGATATGGATTCTGAAAAGATACCAGAAGGAGACTGGGAACCCATTTGGAGAGGATGTGGGGACCAGGTTGGGGTGTGAGGGGCAGAGCTGAGTGGAGGAAATCTGAGATCTACGGCTGGGCTATATGGGATTTGAGTATATATGGGAGGATGAAGCGTGATGGGATAATAAGGGAAGACAGAGACAGGTGGAGTGACCTCGGGCTCAGAAGGAACAGGGCAATGTACCTAAGAAGGCCTTCTCTGGTTGTCCTTCTAGAAGCAGCTGCCATGGGAGATGGCCTAGCTGATGTGATGTGGGAATATAAATGGGAAAACACAAGTGATGCAGAACTCTATGGGCCTTTCACCAGTGCCCAGATGCAGGTAAGGATTCCCCCTCTCCCCAAACCTTACCTACTTTTCCCCCTAGTTCCCTTTCTTTGGATTAGATATATTACCACCAACACCCCCCATACTTCTCTTCTCTTTCCCCCTAGGCCTGGGCAGATGAAGGCTATTTCCCAGATGGTGTTTATTGCCGGAAGTTGGATCCCCCCGAAGGCCAGTTCTACAACTCCAAACGCATAGATTTCGGTCTCTATTTCTGAACCTGTTTTTATTTTTTGAGTAGGGGAAGAGGGCTATGGCAAGCACTTCCAGGCTTATGCTTTCAGGAAGAGGCCCTGAGATTGGTCTGGGGCTTGTATGGACCTTAGTTGGGCGGGGGGGATTTTACCAGTCTTGGGGGGGCACCATTTCCTGTCTCAATAAAAATCTCTAGTTGTGTAAAAGGGGTGTCCAATGTGGGGGGAAGGGAGAGGGCATAGTTGCACAAATAGCCTGATTTCCCTTTGTTCTCCACCCTAGAGAGGGGCTGCTGCCTCGGGCTGGTCAAAATGAGCCTCTGTTCCTAAATCACAATATCCTGGTCCATGCTGGGCCTGCCCTCTCCTCCTCACTTCTCAACTCCTCTAGATCAGGCCTCCCAGGAGTTCCATCCCAACTTTGATACTGACCAGTCTATGACCATGAGTGTGTATATATACGATTTCCTCTTCTCTGGGCCTGTGTTCACATCTGTAAAACTGGATCTAGTACCAGGTTCCCATGAGGGAGGCTTGAGCTTGAGTCAGGATACCTGGGTTTGAATCTCAAACTGCCTGGCTATAAGACCTGCCTAATTCTAGTTTGTTCCCTGAGCCTCAGTCTCCTTATCATACAGTGGGGATAATCATACTACCTACCTCACAGGGTTGTTGTGGGGAATGCACTTTGTAAACCTTAAAGTGCTTGTGACTTACTGTAACATTTTAAGATGCTTTGTCAAGGGAATTGGTTTGGTTTTTTTCATTCTTCTTACCTTGATTTGGGTCAGAAATGGAAGACTAGGTTAGGTGGAGGGGAGAATGAAGAGGGAAGAACCCTAGAACATTCAATGTTGGATTTGAAAGAGGCTTCATTGACCTAAACCAGGCCAATTCTCTCTCGTAGATTAGAAAAATCTATAAGAGAAGGGATTTGCCCAGTATTACTCTTATCCATCCCTGTTAGAGTTGGGCCTGATGTTTCCACTTGGTTTCCTTCATTCTCTTCCTCCCTCAGTCAGAAAATGGTGAAATAATGCCAAGGTCCTCTTTTGGGTCCAGGGGCCTCCTGTTTTCTGAAGACGGTAGGGTACAAACTTCTGCCTCCCTTCGCCTCCATCTGTGATGAGACCTTAGTTACTTACAGGGTTAACTAGCCCACCAGGTAGTGATTTGCTATGCAGTCATTAAGTGAAGCAGTCTTTGCTTTTAAAAGAGCTTATATTCTTCTGGGGGATACACCATCACACAAATCAATACAATGTACAGTGTAATTGGGGAGGATTGGCAAAGACCTTGGAGTTGATGGCTGAGTTCAGCCTTAAAGAGAATTCGGGATTCCAGGAGTTTGAGGTAAGGACTGAGGATGTCCCAGGCATGGAAGTGTGAGATGGAATATGTGTTTGGGGAATGGCAAGTGGGCAGGGTAAGCAAGAAAAATTAATGACAAATAAGTATGGAAGGCTAAGTCTGGGGCCATATTGTGAAGGGCTTTAAATGTCTGATGGAGGAGTTTGTGCTGTATCTTGTGGTTTCTTCTTCATTCTTGAAGAGGACCATGACATCAGGGAGTTGATAACATGACTTGAAACTGAATTTGATTTGAGTGAGGGAGGGCTGTGCAAAGTCACCAGCCTCACTTTCTCCTCCAGAGCCATCTGGGTCTAGTAACCAGATTTTGGTCAGGACTAAAGCAGGAGGGAACCACCATAGCATCAAGAACGGAAGGAATAAAGAAGAGGAAACAAGAAAACAAGAGGAATAAAGCTGTTTTCAAAGCTGTGCTTTAGGACATTTAATTTAGTAGCTATATGGAGGCTGAATTGGTGAGGGGAGAGACCAGAAGTAGGGAGACCAATTGGGAAGTGATTTTGGTATGGGTGAGTATCGATGTGGTAAACTAAGTTGGTTGGATGGGGGTGGGGGGGAATGGTACATGATGATACCAAGGTTGATAACCTGGGAAGGTTGGATACTACCATCACCAACACCCTGTACTTGCCCCTGCAAAAGAAAAATATCCCCAACCCAGTCCCTGTGCCTGAAATTTCACCATTTTCAATACTTTCCTCTAGGTTAACCATTCCACATTTTTAAGGACCACTTTGCAGTATTTCCCCCTATCGCCATATATAAAGTTGTAAGTGTTCTATACCTTAAGGCCCCTGGATTAGACTTTGTAGTTAAGCATAGTGTTATCATGGGAAAAAAAATCAAGGGAAGGGGGAAGAATAATGTGGGAGTTGAAGACTTGACAAGGTAGGGCAAGACAGCTGAGGTATATGAATGAGGCTGTAAAAGGCCTAGCTTACCACAGCTCCTCTGAAGTCCTGCCTTCAGCTACACAGGTTTTGCTATTATAGCTATATTTTCCCTGTCACTGAACCCCCAGTTAGCCAACAAGCCTAGGCATTGGAAATACAAAAATGAACCCATCCTGGTAGTCAGGAAACTTTGTTTTTTAAAAATAGCTTTTATTGATGTCTTTTGTTTTCTATGCCACCATAACTACACAGTACCCTTCCCTTTGTCAGAAGGCTATGTCACATAAATATTTTTTTAAAGACAAAAGAAGGGTAGGGGAGAATTGGCATAACTGATCAGTATGTATCAGAAAATGTCCTTTGCACACTTCTGGATTTCCTACTTTGGCAAAGGTGGGGGGGGGGGCGGCTGTATTTTTTCTTTTGAGTCACTCATACTTTGTAGCTTTTCAGTACATGCTTTTTTGTGTGGCTCTTCTTTCTCCTTAGTTACAGTCATTATGTGTATTCTTTTCTTGGCTCTGCTTGTCTTCATCAGTTCATGTAGATCTTTGCATGCTATATCACATTCATGATTTCTTATAGCACAGTAATATTCCGTTGCATTCATGTACCACAATTTAACCATTCCTCAATCAATAGGCATCTGTTTTGTTTGCTCTCACAAAAAGTGCTGTTATAAATATTTAATTTAATGACTTCCTTTAGGTATAAGCCTTATAATAGAATCCCTGGGTTATAGGGTATGGATATTTTAGTCACTTTATTTGCATAATTTCGAAATGCTTTTCAAAACTGGTAGTATTGAGTCACACATACAGCAGGGAAGCTTACTTTCTAGGTAAACTCTTGAGCCTGAGTATCCTGGACCTTCCCAGGCTGAATTGGCTTGGGCCCTGGGTTCAGAGATCTTTTCCCTGGAACTGGATGCCCTGGCCTAGTTTCTGTTCTTCCCCTCTCTCTTCACTCTATCCTCCAATCCTACCCCCTTACACTCTATCTCACAAATGGACAATTTTCAGGGATATACTTACAAGGAGAAAGAACAGAAGTTCAGAAATAATAGACCAGAGCAAAGTCATTAGATGTCACTAGAAAAGATCTGCCCAATCCCATACTGGGTATTTATAAGGTATTTATATCTAGCTTGTGCTTTCTTGGCCATGGGCCCCTAGGAGAGTGATTTTCTATCCCAGAAGGCCCATTTAGGCTCTTAAGATTGAATTCATTGGTTCACTCTAAAAATTCCAGCTTCCATCTCAGCCAATCTGGAAGCCTCCTTAATGCACGGCCACATTCTTACCTAATCTACAGCTATCTAACACTTTGCTGGGAAACACAGACAGCAAATCATGAACAAAATATGCCTTTCCCACAAGCCAGTCTTTGACCCTGTATCTCGAAGAGATTCTCTTTTCTACAGTACTTTGTAATCTTTTTAGCCTAAGAAAATGGTTTTCTCGACCTGTTTTTGACATCCAACATTTCTGGGATATGCCCCTCTCCCCATACCCACTCAGGTGATTGTACCTGCACAATAAATACCTCTTGTTTGGGAGGATACATAATGACAAAAGGCTACTTTGAATTCAGCCAGGTTTTAAAATGAAATTGCATTTTATTACAATAACCTCTGCATAGATTTGAAAAAGAATAACATAACATGTATTTAATCTACTGAAAGTCTGTTTGCTTGATTCAGTAAAAGGGCTGCATTTGAAGACCTCGAGGGACACATGTGACATTGAGGCTACATGTTCTCCACTTGGCTTAATTTGTTACACTGAATTATTTGGTTCGATGGCTCTCTGCAGTAATCAGCCCTTCCCTTTACCCCTTCCATTCCCAAAGGTCCACATGTTGAGAACCAGTGACCTACAGTACTTCCCAATTTACTTCTGACTCAGTTCAGTGTATGACCGTGGGTAAATCCCTTCCCTCCTCTGGGTCCCACTATCCCCCTTACTAAAATGGGGTGAGACTGGTTCTGACATTCCAAGGTTCAGGCAGTGAGGAATATTTTCTTCAGATGGTGCAGTATGTCTAATGTCTCCAGATTATGAACTGCCAACACCTGAGACACAAGGACAACATCCCATATGGGGTTCTTCGGATTAGATTGAATGAAGTTGGCCCAGGTGCAGCCACATAAGGAAGCAGCCCTTTTAGCCTGCCCTGAGTAGTTTGTCCTGTTGTCCCTGGGGTCTTGCCTGTGTGCTAGGGTGCTATCAGCCCATCCACCCTCTGTATGCCTACCTGGGGCTTTGGCCTCCCACCTACTTAGCTACCATCCTATATGGAGATGGAGAAGTCACAGAACTGAAAGTTATAGAGTATAATGTAATAACATTTATTATCATTTTAAGATTGCACAAATTTGTTTCCCTCTGAGGTAGGCAGTATAAGTATTAATTGTCCCCCCTTTTATAGGAAACTGAAGCTCAGAGAGGTCATTATTTTCCTAAGGTCACACAGTAAGCTAGGGGTAGAGTTGGGACTAGACCTTATGTCATCTCTTCCCAGCCACTGGGGCCTGGTCCCTCAGCCTGCTCATTGTTGGCCTCGAATCAGGAGATTCGAATCAGATCCTCCTGCACTCACAAGATCACAGATTTTGAGATAATCTAGCCTGATTAAGAAATGGAGGGTTAGGTGACTTGCCCATTGGCACACAAGTAGTAAGTGGCAGAATCAGGACTTGAACCCAGGACCTCTGGATCCAAATCCAGCTGACTGAACTAGAGTGCTTGGGTAGCTGGGCTTCAGCTCTTGTTCTTCTCTGAGCCTGTGCCCTCAGATTCTTCTTTCAAAGGGATGCACTTCACATATCTCCTGTTTTCTGTAGGATCTGGGGTCAAGGGCTAAGGAAAGCCCTAGGAGAGGATGTAGCTTATCAGCAGTGGGGCAAGGACCAGTCCTCCCCAGGTGGGCCCAGCTCTCTCCCCCCGTGCAGATGGAGTTTCTGAAGCTGTCATCACTCTGGTCCTTAGCAGAGGTACAGTCAGCTCAGATCCAGACTAGCCTGGTACTGGCTTTGTCATTGGAGGACCTGGTTTGAGTCCTGTCTTTGACACTTGCTACTCATGGATCCTTGAGCAGGTCACTTAGCTTCTTTGGGCTTCACTTTCCTCATTTGTAAAGTAAAGGGGTTAGATTAAATGGCCTCTGAGGTCTCTTCTGATTCTAGATTAATGATCCTTCCCCATCCCCAATAATTATCTCTGTCCTTTGGCTCAGAAATAGGCAATTTTTATTCCAGATCAGATCCCATTTCCTAGCATGGAACCAAAATTCCCCACCAGTTCAGACCTAGGCATACCAGTCTTTTAGCTGATATCTGAATGTCCTTGGACAACTTGGACCCAGGAATCTCCAGCTACATTGGCAGATGGGAAGGAGAAGTTACCCTCCGGCACTGCCTTACTTACACTTTCACCATTGAGATATGGGCAGGTTAAGGGTGCAAGATGTTGAGGGTGGAGCTAGGGCCACTTCCTTCCCTTCTGGGGGGGCCCCAAGCTAAGTCCTGTCTGCCTTAGTTTGAGAAGTCTCAACTCAGACTGCCACGCTCCCCTTGGGATCTCCAACTACAGCTGTGAGAAACTCCAAAAGCAGGTAAGAATGAAGATGGTTGGAACAAGGTTAGGGCTGTGACTGGGGCAGGGAAGCCCTGGGCAAGGCTGAGGCTAGGATCAACCTTCAAGATAGGAGTAGGGAACAGAGGTAGGCGGAGAATCTGTATCCAAGGGGGTAAATAGGAGGGTTGGGGACTGGGGGTCAAGGGCTCGATTGGTCACTAGGTCTCAAGCTGGAGAGGGGATTCCCAGGCAGCACCAGAGCCAGATCCAGATCCAGATCCAGAGGCACTCGGGGTATGGGAAGGCATCTGTGTTGGGCATCTCCACCCTGATTATTTCTGAGGGTGGAAAAAGCCGTTGAACCACAAACCCAACCAGGCAGCTGCTGGGGTGTGGGCAGAAGAGGGAAGGTGTTCTGGCCTCTGCAGATCCCTCTTTTATCTCTCCACACAGGTCTTGACTCCCAGACACCCCTGAACCTTTCTGGGTCTTTGGGAGAGCCTACCTGTTGTCATGGCGATGGTGTCCCAGCTGTCTCTGTTCTTGCTCCTCTTCCTCACTGAGTGCTGCTGGGCCTCCACAGTCTCAATAACCATCACTTCCTCCCAGCTCCCAGATTCAACGTCTGTGCCAGTCTCAGATCCGAGCTCTTCAGTCTCTCTCTTGTCCCTGGAATCCTTACCAACCTCCATTTCAGATACGGTCGTCACACCCTCTCCAGCCCTGGAGACATTCTCAACAACAGAGGCCAGGGATAGTGCTTCTACTAGTGAGGTGGTACTCTCTACTACTTTGGCTCCCATAGCCTCTGGGCTGACCCAAGTGGATAAGGAAAACCCTAGTAGCACCCAGGAACTGGCCACACATACATCCCCTCTGGCTGCTAGTGGTTCAGATGCCGTTACCATGGCGACAACTCCCTTCTCCACACCCCCTCCCTCTGATACCCCCATAAGGGAGGAGGCCTCTATCACAGAGCAGGAGAATACCAGTCTGGCCAGTAAAGAAACAACCTCCTCCGAGGTTATTTCAGCCTACACGACCATCCCCACCGAGACAAGAAGTTTCCAAGCGTCCCAGACCACTTCCACATCTTCCATCTCACTGACCAATGTGTCTCCTGCAAACAAATTGAAACAGGAAGGAAGTAACTCCCTGCTGGTAATTCTGGTTGTGGTGGTCCTGGTGGCAACTGTCTTGGTAGCCCTGTTCTTGCTGTGGCGTCAGCGGCAGAAGAGAAGGACCGGGGCTCTGATGCTTGTGGGGAGTGGGAAACACAAAGGAGCTGGAGATGCTTGGGCTGGACCAGTTCAGGTCGCAGAGGACCAGGCTGCATCTGGGCCAGCAGCAGTGGAAGGGGACACAGGAAAGCCTGAAGGGGAGGGGACTGGCCGTAGGCCCACACTCACCACCTTCTTTGGCAGGCGGAAGTCTAGACAGGGTTCTGTGATGTTGGAGGACCTGGAGGCTGGCCCAACCACTGACAACCTCAAAGACGAGAGTGAACCCCTTGTGGAAAACATGGATGGAACTGTAAAGCCCCCTGCAGCCAATGGCTCAAGTGCTGATGGGTCAGTAGCAGGAGATGGGAACTTGCCCTCAGCCCCAGTGACCAAGGTGTGAAGGGACCAGGATCATTCATCAACAAGCCTTTGTGAAGGTGGTCCAGGCACCGTACTAGGCACTGTGAGGCAAGCTGTGAGATGGAACCTGCCCTCAAGGAACTTAACTTCCCCATTATTCATCCGCTCTTTCCGTCATCTTAACAACCTCCTTTTTTCATCATCATTATCTCCTTCCACTAGACCTTCATCTTTTCCATGATCATCATCTTCATCTTCCTTTATAGTCACTGAGTAGTCTGGGACACACAGGAACACTCCAGTAAAATCTTGATGAAGTGAAGTTTCTGGACTGCCTGATTTTTAAGAAAAAGATATTTTGACAAACTCATGTCATGAATTCGCCTAAAAAGATGCGTCCAGGATCCCATAGGAGTTATTAGCTGTGCTTCAGTTCAGGACACTTGTTCCCACTGAGGCACTGACATACCCCAGTATTTCTGACAGAACCTGCCCCCACACTTCCATCCCCTGATTCAATGGCCTCATTAATGACTAGCCCAACTGCTCATTTTTATCCTAACAAAGTTGACTCCAGAACTGGTGGAAGCTGTACCTGAGGTAGCCACATAACTGGCTTCACCTAACTTCACCTTCCTGCCTTCTGTGAGTCAGACAAACTGACCTCCTTGTTCCCATCTCTCACTCCATGCCTTTGCACAGGCAGTCCCCCATGCCTGGATTGCTCTCGCTCCTCAGCATTGACTTTTAGAATCCATAGTTTCTGTTCATCTTAGCTCACATGCCACTTCCTACATGAAGCTTTTTCTGATCCTCAAAGTCATTGTTGCCTCCTCAACTAGAGCCCAATCACCTTGTGTTTGTATACAGATTTTGTATTTGCTTGTATGTGCATCCATTGCCTCCTTTTTTTAAGAATATAAGCTCACTGAAGGCAGGAACTGCTTCATTTTTGTCTGCATAGTATTAGTGTCTGGCCCATAGTAGGGATAGGAATAGTCTCTGATTTCATTGTTACAGAAACTCCTAGGGAGGCTTGTGGAAGAAGCCTAGAAAGATGGCGGAGAGGGATGGCACAGAGAGAATGTTGGCAGAGTTACTGGGAGGGAGTGGGGTCTGGAGCCCAGGGGAATCCAGGAAGGAATGAGGTTATCATTGCCTCTCATAGCTGTACAGTGGGAGGAGATGGGGGAGCAGTGAATGTCTCTTATTTGTGCTTCAATAAAAAAAATTCGAGTTTATTAGAAAAGAAAAATGTGTGTTGTGTGTCTGTATTACTATTTTTTCATCCCAGAAGTTTCTTTGATCACTTTTCCAAAGGAGTTTATTTCCTTAGCCAGGGGTGGGGAACCTTTGGCCTCCAGGCCATTTGTGGCCCTTTAGGTCCTCAAGTGCAGTCCTTTAACTGAATCCAAACTTCACAGAACAAATTCCCTTAATAAAAGGAAAAGTAAAACTTGGACTCGATCAAAAGGCTCAAGGACCCTAGAATGCTACATGTGGCCTTGAGACTGCAGATTCCCCACCCCTGCCTTTAACCTTTCTGTTCTTTCATTTCTCCACTTCATTCTGGAAGGGCAGCTAGGTGGCATAATGGATAGACCACTGGGCTTGGAATCAGGAAGCCTCATCCTTATGAGTTCAAATCTGGTTTCAAAACACACACTAGCTGTGAGACCCTAAGAGAGTCACTTAACTCTGTTTGCCCCCATTTCCTCAACTGTAAAATGAACTGGAGAAGGAAATGGCAAACCACTCCAGTATTTTTGTCAAGAAAACCCCAAATAGGGTCATGAAGAGTTGGGCATGACTGAAACTCTAAAAAGAAGACTCCATTCTGGGTACTTGGAGGCTCTGCATCCAGGCTTTGAGCCTTCCCAGCCTAGTAACCTAGTTCTCCCCTAAACCCCGTAACCACTCAGATTGGACTTCATCTGTCTGTCTCCCTTGAATGAGCCTCCTATTCGTAGTCAAGCAAGTCTGTGTTCTTGAGTGACTGTCCTAGTCCAGGAGAGTAAACTGTGACCACAATAGGGAAGTCAGACCAGGTTTGGGGAGCCTGGAGCCTCCTTCCTCAGTTCAGGGGACAGGCAGAGGAATGACACATTTGAAAAAAAAAAAAGGACTCTGGCTGTTTAGGTTGGTCTCACCCTTTTGACCCTAGCTAAACTCAGAGTCCAATTCAGCTCAGTTCAAAGCCCAAAGTCCGTCCTAAAAGAGTATAGTCCAGCTTAACCCAGCCCAGCTCGGTCTGTAGTGAATGGGTATATAAGGCAAGTGGGGTAGTGTTGACATGCAAAGAGGACATTTGCAAAGAAAAGGAAGCTATTGAGTCAGAGCCTGTGTGTGATCTACAATCTTGTAGGAAAGAGAAATAGACTGTGACAGTCTATTGTGATTGTCATAGTGACAGGGAGGAAGGAAATGAAGTCAGATTAAAAGAGGAGAAAAATTGGGAGGCAATATGAACCATCCCGGCTCAGACAATGGTCCTGGCCTGCTGGGGATGGGGTTTAAGTGGTGGTGGTGAAGAACGATTGGACATCAAGTGTAGATGAGGAGGAAAGACCAGCAAAAGCCTTTCTAGCTTACATAAATGAAAGCTCCAAACCCTGACCTAAATCAACAAGTCAGGTTGTCTACCCTCAGCTTTACTTGAAAGCAGGCTAAGGACCTTCCTTTGCCAGCAGGCCCAAGACAAATGTTTTCACTGCTTTCAAAGCTTTACTGATCATTGAACCTCAGCTCGAGGTGTTGAGCCTCTGGGCTCCTTCCTGGGCCCTGGGTTCTGAGAACTATTGTACTCTATCCCTAATTAACACCCCCCACCCTTCCCCACCCTTCCCCACCCACTTCTGAAGTTGTGGCCACTTGTATGTAACCAGCCAGATGCTCTAGTCTGATAACTGATTTCTCTCTGGTCTCTTTTTCTATTTCACTTTGTTTTTTAGTTTGAATTTAACAAACACCAAATAAAATAGCATTTGCAAATGCATTGTAGAGCAGAAGGAGATTATACACAAAATTTCGAATCTCTATTATATAGAGCTTGTTTTATTTAACTATATAATAAACAGGTAACTTAAAAAGGGGCAGCTAGCTGGTGCAATGGATAGAAGGCTGGACCTGGAAGCAGGAAGACTTGTGTTCAAATGGGACCTCAGATATTTATGAACTGTGTGATTTTGGGCAAGTCACTCAGATGACAAGCCACTTCAGTATCTTTGCCAAGAAAGCCCCAAAAGGGGTCACAAAAGATTCAGACACAACAGACAGTAATAACCTTTTCAAAAGTTGCCCTCCTTGTCTAAGATTCCTTCTGGTCTTCTGTTCCTTTCTCTTTTTGGCAGGAGGGGGGATTGGGGATCTCTATCCATAGAAAAGCAAAACTCTTACAACATATATGCATGGCCAAGCAATAAACCCTACATTAGTCATATCTAAAAATGCTTGTCTCATTCAGCATGTTGAGTCTATCCCAACGTGGGTGGCATTCTTCATCGTTAGTTGTCTGGAATGGCTGCTCATTGTGTTGATGAAAATTCTCAAATCTTTCACAACTGGTTTTTTTTTTTATGATGTTGTTATTATAAAAATTGTTCTCTAGGCTCCATTCACTTCACTCTGCATCAGTTCATACAAATCTTTCCAGGTTTCATGCCAACCTGTTGGTACCTCTCCTGCCCAAACAGGATCAAATCTTTTCCAAGCTTTCTCCAAACCTATTTTGGGATTCCCTGATTTAGACCCTCTAGATTGAGCTAATTGATTTGGTTCTTCTCAAAGTCATTTTGTATGAATCTCTCTCTTCCTTTCTCCTCTTTTCCTTCCCCTTCCCTCTTTTTCCCCCCTTCCTATGTCTCCCCCTCCTCTTCTCTTTGTTTCTTTCTCTGTCTCTCTGTCTGTCTTCTCTGTTTCTCTCTCCACTTTCTTCTATCTCCTTCCTTTCCCTCCTCCCTCCCTCACCCTCTTGCCTGTCCTTTCCTCCTCCTTCTCTACCTCTCTATTTCCCTTCTCTCTCTCCTTCTCCTCCCCCACTTCTCTCTTCTCTCCTTTCTTCCTCTCCTCCCAAGTTCTGGCCCTCATATACAGGTTTGGAACATTGGTTAATCAATCTCCATCAGTAGGGAGACTTTTATAAAAAATGGACTTTGAGACTCTGGTTACCTTCCAAATCTAGGCTCACTCTTAGCTAGTTGGGAATCTACCTATCTTGGGCCCCAGTTTTCTGAATTGCAAAAGGGGAGGATTGATGACCTCTGATACCTCTTTTGGCTCCAGAGTAGGGGTCCTTAACCTGGGGTCTGTGAACTAGACTTAAAAAAATCTTGATAGCTATTTCAATATAATTAATTTCTTTTGTAATCCTATGTATTTTATTTTATACATTTAAAAACATTTTGCAAAGGGGTTCATAGTTTTTATCAGACTGCCAAATGGGTCCATAACAACAACAAAATTAAGAACCCATTTATCTCTCCCTCATTTCCACAATCAAGGGAATATAATATGGAGGGTCATCTCTAGTGGAGTGCCCTTGGGTTATACATGGTCAGCACAGGAATTGATTATGTATATTTGTTTTTTTAAAAGGTTTTTATTTTTCTTTCTGTTTTTAATTGGTGGAGGAAAAAGAAAAGGGGGAGAGAAAGGGGATTTTGGTTAATTAAAAAAAATAAAATGTGTCATAGATGGATCTATGGATCTTTGAAAGAACTAGAAATATTTTAACCTGGAAAAGAGATGCCTTGAGGATAATGGGATAGGACAGGGCTTGATGGTTGTCTTCAAGTATTTTGAAAGACTGTCATGTGGGAGAAGGATTAAACTTTTTCTACTTGGCTCTTGAGGCCATAAAAAGGTGCAATGGGTAGAAATCATAGGTAGGCAGATTTGACTTTGATACAACATAAAATTTCTAACTGTTCCAAAGTGGGATGAACTGCTTCTGGATGGAGTGAATCACATGATGGTGATTCCTGCTTAGATCTCATCCAAGTGGGCTAGGTGACTTGTCGAGTCCCTACTAGCTCTAAGAGATAATAATCTATAAGAAATGGTATGATTATAGACAGGGTTCCCATCATCTCAAAAATCAGAGTAATTCACCTCCAAACACAGGTAGTCCTAAAAATTTACAAAAGAGAACTCCTTTTCTGACATATACACACTTAGAAAATAGGCATAGACACTTAAATCTCAACCCCTTTCATGCACACACTGAAACACGATCAGTGTCCCACATGTGGGATGAAGGGAGGGACGTTTGGAAGAAAAACTGGGGTTGAAAGAACCTGGAACCTTCATTTGGAGGTAGAGAGGAGACACAGACTGTATGGTATAGCAGGAGGTCAGTACTCTTCCAGGTCCCAGGGAGTAGAGGAATCTAGGTTCTGGGCGGGGAATGGGGATAAGTGGGAGGAGGGAAGGAGAACCAAGAGACTCTGGAGTCCTGGGAAAGGGGAAACAAGAGGCTGTGCTAAACCCCGTTCCCCCACCCACTTACCACCCCCATTCTTTTGTCTTCACCTGGTTTTTGTGATCTGAACTGAGCAGTACAAAGCCCAGTCTACCTCCATGGACAAGGAAGGTAAAGAATGGCTTCTTCTTCCTCTCACCCTCCACCTCCTAATAATCTTCTTCTCACCTTTCATCTTTCCCTTCTAAATACCTGTATTTTCTCCCTTCTGGAAGATTCCTTGAAAGATCTCTGGCTTCTTCTCTTTCCTTTTATTACTTATTGAAAGGAGGTATAGAGGAGAAGGAAATCTCAGGATCTCAGGAAATGGAGATGGGAATAGAGAAGGATTTTGTCTCCTGGGAAGGGAGCAAGCAAAGAGGACAGAGCTGGCATTTACAAAACGGCGTCTGAACTTTGCCTTCCAACTACCAACCTGAAAGAGGAGAGGGCAAAGTTCTTGTGAGGTTGCATAGAAGTGGAGGAGGGGACCCTGTCTACTGGGTATTGCTGTCTTCCCCTGGAGTGGAAAGCCAACATGATTGGGTATAACAGGAGCATGACAATGCATTTCATTAATGCAACTGGAAAGAGCACTAGGGTATTAGCTCGGCCATTCTGGACATGTGCCCTCTCTAGGCTTCAGTTTTTCCTTATGTCCTGATTTCTATCTCCCAGTTCTAATTTCTATGACTTGGTTGGCCATTCTGACCATTTGATGGGAATATATTATACTGTTATTACAAAGGATGATGAAAGATCCGATCTCAGAGCTGAAAGGGACTTTAGGTATCATCAGTTGATTGACAAGCCACCTATGTGCCAGGTATTGCATTAGGTACCGGGGATAGAGACGTACCTGGGATCCACTGAGATAGGAAACTCCCAGATAAGGAAGCAATCTAGGTCAACGCTGCTATCTCTACAACTTAGTCGTAGAGACTCACCTAGAGCACTGAGAAGTTAAATGACTTGTCCAGGGTCACACAGTCAGAACGTGTCAGAAGCAAGACTTGGACTCAGGTATTCTTGACTTTAAGGTCAATTCTCTCCACCATGCCATGTTGGATTCACAGACAAAAGTGACCCTCCCTGTTTTCAAGGAATCTACATTCTCTAGGGTGAGACAAATGAATATAAAGTCTGGTGAGCATATCTCTCAGCTATCTCAGAGCCAGTCTTGCTACATCTTCCCCTCAGGGATCTAGGGGTACCACTGAGGGACCAGGGCATCCATTTATGCCCACACTGGCCACGCTTGCCCCACTGGTTGGTGCCAGTGACTAGGCCCCCAGTTCTACTTAACCAATTAACATCAACTAACTTTTACAAAGGCATATTTATTTCAAAGATGTAGCAAGAACCACACTCTCTCCTATACCCCCTCAATCTCTGGATAGAATGGTCTCAAACTTAGCACAATTTCCCCATAACTTTGGTCCTGATAGGGTGATGAGACCTGGATCCCTAAAAGGAAAAGACCATGTCTCTGAAAGCAAGCCAATCCCTGAACTTTCCAACACTGATGGCTTCACCTGAGGCATCTGGCCCATCCTAGCCTACCTGGATACTCAACGATCCTTTTAACTGTCCTTTCTCTGTAGCTCTCTGACCCAGCCCAGTCTACTTAACCCCTTTCATTGTCTTCACCTGGCCCACCACAGGCCATTTACCACTCCTTAATCCCATTCAGATCATCCCACTATCTTTTCCTGTATATAACTACCAATTTTACCCCCCATTAAATTGTAGATTCACTTAAAATCTTGCTGTTTTTATTGGCATCACAAATAAACTTTGACTGAAAGAAGGCTTGAGTGGCTGAATTTTTTCAAGGCAGACCTCTCCCACCTCAAACCCTTGCATTTTGGAGTTCCCAGCACACCAAACTGCCACAGTCCCACCAAGTTCAAATGCAATGCCAGTGCTGGATGATCCCTCATTTAGACTACTGTTGGACTGGGTCCTAAAGGTTACTTCTTAGGGCATCCATATTGGGCTGGTTGCAAAGCCCAGAATGGACTTGACTTTCAGATTCTGGAGGCTCTCCAAACTCCTGAGTGTGTAGAAGACTTACTCCCCAGACCTTTTGAAATTCACAAAAATAGAATCTCTAGTCCCTCCACCCAAAAGGAAAGAACAAATGTTGAGGTGAAAGACAGAGGCCTATTTTCATGGGGCCATATGTTGGTTTCTGAGAGAGAAAAAGAGGGAGAGAGAGAGAGAGAGAGAGAGAGAGAGAGAGAGAGAGAGAGAGAGAGAGAGAGGGGGAGGGGGAGAGAGAGAGAGAGGGAGGGAGAGACAGAGAGAGACAGAGAGAGAGCAGAGACAGAGACAGAGAGACAGAGACAGAGAGAGAGAGAGAGAGAGAGAGAGAGAGAGAGAGAGAGAGAGAGAGAGAGAGAGAGAGAGAGAGAGAGAGAGAGAGAGAGAGGGAGAGAGAGAGAGAGAGAGAGGGAGAGAGAGAGGGAGAGAGAGAGAGAGAGAGAGAGAGAGAGAGAGAGAGAGAGAAAGAAAGGAGAGAAAGGAGGGAGGGAGGAGAGAGGGAGGAGAGGGAGGAGAGAGAGAGAGAGAGAGAGAGAGAGAGAGAGAGAGAGAGAGAGAAAGAAAGGAGGAAGGGAGAGAAGAGAGAAGAGCCTCTTTCCTTCCAGCTCTGTCTCTCACTGCATGCCAGCAGGGAAGGAGTCAAACAAATGCCACCAAGGGAGAGACTGAGGCTGAATTGGCATTTTGAAGGCACCCAATCAAAGAGGCCCCTGTCAAACATGTGGTCAGTAGACTAGAACCAGCTACAGAATGTCTACAAATACTTCAAAGTCTCTCCAAGATACATGTCATCAAAACTCTACTGGAGACAGCCCCCTCCCCCCAGCAGCCTCTTTCATGGGGAGAATTTCAGTGTTTGAGTAGGCTAATGTACCTTGTACAGGTTCATAAGGACTAGGCTTATTGACCAGTCCTCATTTTATTTGGCAAGGAGGGCACTAGCCTAATAGTTGGGGGAATTAGGAAAGGATGCAATGCATAAGGGGGCATTTTAGCTAAATCTGGAAGGAAACTGGAAATTCTAAGAGACAGAGGTGAGGAGGCCAGTTTGACAGCATTGAGGGGCATCTTTTTTTAAAGGTGACAGCTAATCCAAACCCCCTATATTACAGAGGAGGAAACTGAGGCCCAGGGAAGGGAAATGAATTATCTAAGGTGATAAAGGGAATTAGCACCATGGTTGGGAACAGAGTTCTTTCTCCTCTTGCCTTATATAACTTATATAATACTGTTACAGCCTCTGGTATTTTCTTAGAATAATAGATTCATAGATTAATAGGGTGATGTTTCATGTTTTCTAATCTTAAATTTTTGTAAGCACTAATGTGGGCAGAGCTCTTTGTTTATATATCTTTTTTTTAAGACCATGAACCCTGGAAGGTAAGTGCTATTATCATTCTCATTTTACAGTTGAGGAAACTGAGGCAGAGAGAGGTGAAGTGACTTGTTCAGGGTCACACAGCTAGTAAGTGTCTGAAGTCAGACTTGAACTCAGATGCTCCTGCCTCCAGTGCTGGTATTCTATCTACTGTGCCACCTTATTGCCCCTGTTTATACAACATTTCTTCATTCTCCACAACATGTAACTAATTTTTCTTTTTTAAAATAAGTCTCCTGAGTGACATCCAAGAAAGACCCAGTCTCCTAAGGCCAGGCCGCCATTTTTGGATGGGACAAACCTATTTCTTCCCAAGCCTGGCCACATACTGCTTTTTCCCTCTGGGATGCTTGATAGAGGTCCCGGCTCTGCTCATCTTCTGATTTGTATGACTAAGTGCTGCTAAAGTTAGGTTATATGGCACACTTCCTCTCAATTAACAGGGGAAGTCTTATTCAGCTCTGTACTCCTCCCCATCATATAAATACAATGACAACAGTGGAACCATTATTGATTCATTCCTCCCTTCCTTATCGGGCATCACAGAACCTTGGATATGTATGGCATGTTGGTTATTACAGGCCATGTCCTGTGAATCCCTACTAATGTTTACCAAAGGAAAACATATTTCTCCATGCTCCCAAATCTATCTATACTCCAACTTCTCTCAAGCTCAAGCCCCAGGACCCCATTTTCAACTGTCTCCTGGATGTCACCCCCTAGTTGTCCTGTAAGCACCTCAAACTCAATACAGTTCAAGTTCCAACTTATTTTTTGTCTTTGGATCCCAAATGCCTAGAATAATATCTCATACTTTTTTTGTCCAATATGTACAAGGTTCTGCACAAGGCTCTGGGGTCACAGATGTTTCTTGAGTGAATTCAACATGTTCAAAACTGAACTCATCATCTCCTCTTCCTACCCTCTACCCCTTCCCCCCACAAAGTTCCCCCCAAAACAAACCCCAACAAAACCCTTGTCCTGCTATTTATCTAAGTTTGGGCAACCAGCATTGCCAGAATTTAGAAGGGTTGATTACAGCACTTTAAGTTGTGTGAGATTAAAACACCAGCATCACAAATACAGGCTGTAGGAGGTGTGGGTGGCCAGATAGAAGCTTATGTGGAAAAGCTGGGGGCAGGATGGGGTTTTAGTGGACTGAAAGATTGATAAGAGTTTCCAATTATGACTGGGCACCTGATAAAGCCAACCTGATGTTAAATGGGGCTCTTATGAGAATCATAGGAGATATTATTTTTTCATGTTGCATCCATAATATCTCTTGTAACTTCTACTCTGTGTACTCCCTGCCACTACTCTCACACAGGGTCTCACTATCATTTTCCTGGACTGCTGTGGGAGTCTCCTAAAAAGATCTTCCTACCTCCATGCTCTCATGTCTCCAATCTTTCCTTCATTCTGCAACCTTAGGCAATATGGCCACATCACTCTTCTGCTCAAGAAACTTCAATGGCTCCATATTCTATTGCTTATCAAGTATAATTCAAATTCCTTTGCCTGGTGTTCAAAGCCCTGCCCAATTTAGCATAACATTTCTAACCTTATTACTCTCAACATATCCATTATGTATTTTATGCTCCAGACAAATTGCAGCTCTAATTTCAAATTCAAATTCAAATCTAGAGTTCTTCTTTTTCTCTTCCTTCCTGTTTTCTGAGCAAAATATCTCAGTTCAACCAAAAAAGGTTCTGATCTCATCCGAAGGGATATTTCCTAGGGTCTAGGGAAGCAAGCTGGAAATAAGGGATACATTGAATATCTTTCTGCAACATATTTACTTTCTAAAGTCTCTCTTTCTCTCTGTGTCTCTCTCTGTCTCTGTCTCTCTACATATTTTGAATTGATCCCTAAGTGAGTATAGAACCTAGTTTGCCTTTCTTTCTTGAAGCAGGAATAAAGAATATGTTTTTCTCTTTAAAACTATCACATCCCTTCAATACACACTCAGACATCATTCTCTTCGATTAAGAGAGTCTTATGCGAAATGTTCTAGATTTAGCTGGAAACCTGGGTTACATATACTTATCTGTGTACATATCATCTCCCATACAGACTGTAAGCACCTCAAGGGCAGATAGTTCATTTTGTCTTTGTATTCCCTCTAACTAACACATAGGTGCTTAATAAATACTTATTGATTTACTATCTGGTTTATCTGTAGATATGGGTCAAGATCTCAGAAAAGAGGTCAGATTTGGGAGTCATTTGCATAGCTGCAGTTGAAATCAACCAAAGGAATGTAGTGAGAGAAAAGCACTGAGGACAGAACTTTAAGAAACAGTTATCCTAAGGGCTTGGAAAGAGGATGCTGAGTTAGGGATGGAAACAAAGAAGAAATGGTCAAGGGCAGAAAGAAAATTAGAAGAGTTATGTTTTTGCAGCCAACAGAAAAGAGAGGATCCAAGTAGAGAAGGGTGTGGTTGACAGTGTCACAATCTGTAAAAATGTCAAGAGTATGGTGGTTGAAAAAAGGCAATTGGATTTGGTGATTGAGGGAGGGGTCACTGATGACCTCAGAGGGAGTAACTTTGGTAGGTGGTTGGGCAGAAGTCAGAATGTTAGGCATTAAGGACTAGGGGTGGTGGGGAATTTGAGTCTGGGAGTATAGACAATTTACAATTTTTACAATGGGGATGTGGGGCAATGGCAGGATTAGGCAAAAGGATCAGATGATGATTTGTTTTTAAGGATTGGGGAAGCCTGAGCATGTTTACAGGCAGCTGGGAAGGGGCAGATATGTTTCTCTGTATTAATTTTATTTTCTATATTATATCCTTCAGTAGAATACAAATTCCTTGAGGGTAAGGAGTGTTTTATATTTTTTTTGCACCCCCAGTGCCTAGCATAATGCCTTGTGGGTGCATAATGAGTGTTTGTTGAATTGGATTTAAATGGAAGAGATTTTGAAGGTTTTGAAAAAGATGTTACAGAAGGAAGAGGGTGTAGAATATTGCTTATACTGTCTGACTGAGTTGATATGTTTTTTAGTTTTACTGAGCTGCTTTTCCCTCTATTTTATTTATTTATTTATTTGCTTTTCGGAGGGGGGAAGGCAGGGCAATTGGGGTTAAGTGACATGCCCAAGGTCACATGGCTAGTAAGTATCTGAGGTCACATTTGAGCTCAAGTCCTCTTGAGTCAGTGCTTTATTCACTGCACCACCTAGCTGCCCCTTTTCCTTCTATTAAAAAAAAATATTTATTTTAACACTCATTTAAACATTATTTGAGCTTCCAATTCTTTCCCTCCAGTCTCTCCCAAATCCATTGAGAAAGCAAGCAGTATGATATCAATGATTCCTGTGTAGTCATGCAAAATACATTTTCACATTAGCCACATTACAGGAAAAAAAAGAAAAGAAACAAAGTGGAAAAATATGTTTCAATTTACACTCTGAGTTAATCAGTTCTCTCTCTGGATGGAGATAGCATTTTTCTTTATTAGTCCTTTGGAATTGTTTTGGATCATTGTATTGATTAGAGTAGATAGGTCTTTCATAGTTGATCACTGTTACAAGATTGCTATTACTATGTACAAGGTTTTCCTGATTCTGCTCACTTCACGTTGTGCTGGTTCATATAAGCCTTCCCAGGTTTTTTAAAGTTGTCCTCCCTCATCATTTCTTACACACAATAGTATACAGTAGTATGATATACCATAGTATACCATAGTATCCCACCCTCCACCTCTATTTCTTTTTATTATTTATTGGCACAGAGAGAGTGAGGAGGCCAGCCTGACTTGGAGCCTGGGTAGACTTGCACTGGGAACTTTGGGGAGAGGTTGGATAGGAAGTGGGGTTCTGAATAGCTAATCAGATGCCAAGTTTTGATGATTCTGCCCCTGCAGCATGTCTTGGATCCATTCCATGGCACAGTGGAAAGAGAGCTGTATCTAGAGCCAAAGTATCTGACTTTGAACCCTAGCTCTGCTACTGCTACCTGTGTGACCTTGGGGTAGTCACACTTCCTTATGTATAAAATAAGAGATTTTAATTTTAAGGTTCCATCCTCTTCTCTCCACTTGGCCATCACATTAGTTCAGATTTTCATCACTTTTCTCCTGGACCAGGGGTGGGGAACTTTCGGTTTTGATGCTACATGTGGCCTCTAGGTCCTCAAGTGCAACCCTTTGACTGAATCCAAACCTCACAGAACAAATCCCCTTAATAATAAAAGGATTTGTTCTGTAAAACTTGGACTCAGTCAAAAGAACGCACCCAAGGACCTAGAAGTTCACATGTAGCCTTGAGGTTGCAGGTTCCCCACCATGGTCCTGGACTAATGCAATATCTTCCTAATTGGTCTCCCTACCTCTAGTCTCTTCCCTCTCTTATCCATCCTCCTTACAAGCACAGGTCCGAATACAATATCCCTCCTGCTCAGTAAACTTGGTTGGTTGTTGTCCTTTGTTCTTGAAGAGGAATGAAATGACACCACTGTGTTGGGGTCAAAGGACAATGTGTCCATCCTACTGTGACCAATCAGACCAATATGAGCTCCATAGGCTCTACCACAGGTCGGGCACAAATAGTCCACATGAACATTTGGAGTGGAGATGTCTCTAAATCTGTGCATCTCACGTTTTATTTAAGCTACTGCATTTCTGCTTGGTTCATAGAGTATAGAGCCATCTTTGATGGGGGCACATTGTGCTGGGTGGTCCTGTGTTACCATCTCCCATGTCTCATAATCGATTCCCAAGTTCTTCACAGAGACCTTGAGAGTGTCCTTGTATCCCTTCTGACCTCCATGTAAGGCACTTGCCTTGTGTGAGTTCTCTGCAAATAGTCTCTGAAGCAAACATTCATTTGGCATTCAAATAATGTGGCCAGACCGTTGGAGTTGTGTTCTCTGCAGTACAGTTTGAATGCTTGGCAGTTCAGCTTGAGAAAGGACCTCAGTGTCTGGTACAAACACAGGCTCAAATACAGACTCTTCTGTTTGGCATTTAAAGATTTTCACAATCTGGCAGCAGTCTTCCTTTCTAGGTTTGTAATACATCACTCCCCCTTTTTACTTGATGGTGCAGCTATACCGGCGTTCCTACTGCTCCTCACATTTGGCATTCCATCTATGTATGCCTGGGGAATATGTGTATGTGGGGGAGGGGGCAGAGAGTAGAGAGTGACCTTTCTAAAGGTGCTTACTCCCTCCTCATCTTAGTGACCCCAGCTCCCTTCAAAATTTCCCTTAAGTACCACTTCCTACCATGATGCTGTCCTAATTTCCCTAGCAATGCCTCCCTACCCTTCAACAAATTACGTGATATTATTTTGAATGTAGCACCTAATCTAGGCTTTTTTTTTTCTTTTTGAGGGCAATTGGGGTTAATCGACTTGTCCAAGGTCACACGGCTAGTAAGTGTGTCAAGTGTCTGAACCGGATTTGAACTCAGGTCCTCCTAATTCCAGGGCCAGTGCTCTATTCACTGCTCCACCTAGCCTCTCCTAGACTTATTTCTTTAACTTGATGCTCACAGGTTTGTAGGCTGGGTCCCCAGGGAGGTGACTACTACCTTGTGTTCCAAGGGTATCTTGTGGGCACCCACTCCTAAAACTACAACTCATGAACCTGTCCTCTGTGAGGTTACTTTAGCTATCAGCTTATAGACACTGTTAGCTCAAAACAAAGACTAAGATGGCTTAGAATGAACAGTACCTATAAAATATTCCTTCCGTAAGCCTGGGATGCATTCTCCCAGAGCTACACATGGGATAGGCAGGAAGAGTGAGCTCTTAGAATTCAATGGGAGGCACTCATCTACTGATATGTCCAAGGCAACGCATACTTCTGTACTGAAGGGTTCCAGTGCCCTTTCCCGGGGAGTCCTCATGGCATCTTTCCTGAGCTGTTCACTCAGGTGAGCTCCCTGGGTCTGTTTCTCTCCTCAGTCTGAGTCTCAGCTGCCTGGGTAAATTATCTCCTGAATCCATAGGCAGCTCTCTTATATGCTTCCAGAGGTTTTGCTCCTTTTGGAATGCTGCCTTTCTCTCTCTGTGTCTTTCTGGACAGGGTCTCTATTCTCTGCCACAAACTGCTTGACATTCCAAACTCTTCCATCCTATATCAGATGTCTCCTACTTGGCAAGTGGCCATAATTCCAGATGGGCCATCATCTGTTGTGGAAAGTCAGGGTGAGAGGAGGAGAGAAAATCCCTTCCCCTCTCCCTACTGTCATCTTGTATAGGTGCAGGGGCCACCCCCACAAAGCTGTCCCTTTCTGCCTTTCTAGTATTCTTTATACCTTGCAAAGGATTGACAAGGCTTGGGGTGGGAGGTCTTTGTACTTTATTAGCATATTAATACCTTGTTACTTCCACTAGCCACTGAATTCTGTCTGATAGATTTCATCCGATATTTTTTATAATGACTTATATGTGTTGCCTTCCTATACATAATGTATACTCCTTGAGGGCAGGGATTTTTTTTTTGTCTTTGTATTACTAGCATCTATCGCAGGCAGCTAGCACATTAGACAAATAGAAG
This sequence comes from Gymnobelideus leadbeateri, assembly GCA_011680675.1. Lineage (NCBI taxonomy): Eukaryota > Metazoa > Chordata > Mammalia > Diprotodontia > Petauridae > Gymnobelideus > Gymnobelideus leadbeateri. Next base: position 318,969 of record WOXC01002657.1, read on the forward strand.
GTGATTATTAAATTTTTATTTTGTTTTGTTTTGTTTTTGTTTTTGTTTTTTTCAAATGTTTTATTAACTTCTGGTTTACTTCATTCATTTCTGCCAGGTTTTGTGTTACAGATTTTCTCCCTGTTTTTTCCCTACCCACCACCCCAAAATAGTGGTCCCCCAGATATCCCCTCCTCTTATCCTCTTATTTCCCAATTACATGTAAAATAGTATTAATAATAGTATATATATATATATATATATATATATATATATATATATTTTAAACATTTGGCTTTAAAACTTTGAATTCCAGATTCATTCTCTTCCTCCCTTGTTACCCACCCTTACTGGGAAGATAAGCAATTCAATATAGGTTGTACATGTGTAGCTAATGCAAAACATTACCATAGGAGATATATTGTGAAAGACTGATTATATTTTCCTCCCTCCTATCCCACCCCCCACTTGTTCTATTCTCTACTTTGGTGCTGTCCCTTTTCAAAAGTGGGTGCTTCTGACTTCCCTCCCCCCCAGCTTGCCCTCCCTTCCATCATCCCCCCTCTCATCCCCTACCCCGCTTCTTTCCTGAAGGGTGAGATACCCTATTTCGTGTGTATGTCATTCCCTTCCTGAGCCAAATTCAAAGAGTATAAGGTTGACCCATTCCCTTATGCCTTCCTGTTCTTCCCCTCCATTGTACCCATTTTCCCTTGCCTCTTCAATATGAGATAGTTTGCCCCATTCTGTCTCTCCCCATCTCCTCTCATTATATTCCTCTCTCACCTCTTAATTTCACCTTTTAAGTATCATCCCTTCCTATTAAATTGGTCCTGTGCCCTCTATCTATGTATACCTGCAAACATATATACACACATTCACATATGTATTCATATACCTACATACCCTCCGATAAAGACTATCTATCTATCTATCTATCTATCTATCTATCTATCTATCTATCTATATTTATATTCCCTTCAACTATTTTCATGCTGAGAAGAGTTTCATCAGTAACAATTATCATTTTTCCATGTAGGGATGTAAATAGTTCAACTTTGATAAGTTCCTTATGATTTCTTTTCCCTGTTTACCTTCTCATGTTTTTCTTGCTTCTTGTATCTGAATGTAAAATTTTCTATTCAACTCTGGTTTTTTCTTCAAGAATACTTGAAAGTCTTCTATTCCACTGAATGACCATATTTTCCCCTGAAACATGATACTCAGTTTTGCTGGAAAGGTGATTCTTGGTTTTAATCCCAAATCCTTTGACCTGTGGAATATCATATTCCAGGCCCTTTGATCCCTCAGTGTAGAAGCTGCCAGGTCCTGTGTTATCCTGATTGTGTTTCCACAATATTCAAATTGTTTCTTCCTGGCTGCTTGTAATATTCTCTCCTTGATCTGGGAATTCCGGAATCTGGCTATAATAGTCCTAGGAGTTTTCTTTTTGGGATCTTTTTCAGGAGGTGATTGGTGGATTCTTTCAACCTCTATTTTGCCTTCTGGTTCTAAAACATCAGGGCAGTTTTCCTTGAGAATTTCTTGAAGGATGATTTCTGGGTTCTTTCTTTGATAATGGCTTTCAGGTAGTCTAATAATTTTTAAATTGTCTCTCCTGGATCTATTTTCCAGGTCAGTGGTTTTTGCCATGAGATATTTCACATTGCCTTCTATTCTTTCATTTGTTTGGATCTGTTTAACAGCATCTTGATTTCTCATAAAGTCACTAGCTTCCATTTGCTCCATTCTAAATCTGAAGGAAAGATTCTCCTCAGTGAGCTTTTGAGATTCTTTTTCCATCTGGCAAATTCAGCTTTTTAAGGCATTTATCTCCTCATTGCCTTTTTGCGTCTCTTTTGCCATTTGAGTTAGTCTATTTTTTAAGGTGTTATTTTCCTCAGTCAGGCTGTTGACTCTCATTTCATACTTTTCTTGCATTGTTTTCATTTCTTTTCCTAATCTTTCCTCCACTTCTCTTATCTGCTTCTTAAGGTCCCCTATGACCTGTAACCAGCTCATATTTTTCTTTGAAGCTTTTGGTGCAGGAGTTCTGACTTCACTGTCTTCCTCCTGTTTCATGCTTTGATCCTTTTTGTCCCCAAAATAGGAATCTGATGTTAGATTCTTCTGTTTGTTTTGCTTCCTTTGCCTACGCATGTTGTCACTCAATTACTTGACTTTTGGGCTTGTTGCCACAGTAGAACTCTGCCACCAGACAGGGGAGCTTCCATCCCAAATGCTGGGGTTTTCTCAGCTGCTGGAGGTATTACTTGGGTGCCCTCTCTGAAGCCTCTACACATTCTGCCAAGCTGGTCACACACCTTAGGACCTCCACCCTAGATTGCAATCCAGATCCAAGCAGGTTAAAGCAAGAGTGATTACCCCTCAGACTGGTGGCTTGGTCCCCCTAGAGTCTGCAAGCCAGGAGCTGAAGCTACAACATGGCACCAGCTGCACCAAAGCGTCTCAGTGGCTTCTCGCCCTGGGGGCAAAAGCCAAGACTCTCCCAACTACTGGTCCCAAAGTCCACACTGCACTGACCTCTCACTTTGTCCTTAGCATCTATGTGTTGATAATTCTGGAAATGACCACAGCTGCTGGTGTTCTGGAGTCCCTTCAGCTGGTGTTTGGTCAGGCCCACCCTGGGGCTCAAACCTCTGGCTCATGCAAGCCTGGGTTCAGCTCCCAGAGTGCTGTGCTGGCTGCTCCCTGCCAGGCTGCTGGACTGTCCTCAGCAGGAGGTTAGCTTCTCTGTGTCATTTTGTGGGTTCTGTAGCTCAAAAGTTTGTTCAGAGTCCCTTTTACATGCATTGGGGAAGGTGGAAGCTGGAGCCTTGCAGAAGTCCTGTTTCTACTCCACCATCTTGACTCCACCCCCTTATTAAATGTTTATTGATGATTGATTAGTTGATTTGAATGCCAGGAGTTTGAAGGTAGAAGTCCAGAGGACTGGACAGTGAATTAGAATAACTGGGCTTGGGGTGGCTAGGTGGTGCAGTGAATAGAGCACTGGCCCTGGAGTCAGGAGGACCTGAGTTCAAATCCAACCTCAGACACTTAACACTTACTAGCTGTGTGACCTTGGGCAAGTCACTTAAGCCCAATTGCCTTACCTTCCCCCTCCAAAAAAGCAAAAGCAAAAACAAACAAAAAAGAATAACTGGGCTCTGACACAGGCTCTTTTTGTACCATATGTGAAATGAGGTGGTTGGACTACATCAGGGGTGTGGCCTCGGGGCCACCTGTGGCCCTCTAGGTCCTCAAGCATGGTCCTTTGACCGAATCCAAATTTTACAGAATCTCACAGAAAGGGCCACACTTGAGAACCTAGAAGGCCATCTGTGGCCTCCGAGCCTCAGGCTCCCCACCCCTGGAGATAATCTCCCTAGGACCCTATCAGTTCTGAAAGGATATTTGGTTCCTTGGAAAGATGTCTGGGCCTTGGTGGTGGTAATTGGGGTGGGGTTGGAAGGCTATTCTTCCATTTGATCAAGCAGGGAGCCTACTCGGAGGAACTGAGTCATGGGGCAGTGTACTGGGGCTCAGGCCACTATCTTTCTCCAGGAGAAAAATATAAAAGGTTTGAATTTTCCAGTTAGACCTCAGGATAACTCTATAGCAGGGTTCTCAAAGTGTGTCCTTGACCCCTAAAGGTTTCTGAGACTCTTTCAAGGGCATCCATAAGGTCAAAATTATTTTCATAATAATATTAAGACTTTTTTTGCCCCTTAAAATGCTCTTCCCTTTTCCAACTATAAATCTGTGAGGCCAGATTTCTTCATTTACTTCAGCCAGAACGACATATGACAACAGATTGAATGCAGGAGAATCCAACTGTCTTATACTAAGCCAGGCATTAGAGAGATTTCCCAAAACATGCAAAACAATGAAATTTTTTGTTTTAGAACATAGTTATTTTTCATAAAAATATATTAATGGGCAATGCATTCATTATTGTTTTTAAATGAATGGAAAATATTTGAATTTTTTCTCATTTTAATTTTCTAATAAGATAAACATGGCCCACTAAACAAAAACTCATTGCAGGAAAGTCCTCAATAATTTTTAAGAGAATAAATGGGGTCCCAAGACCAAAATGTTTGAAAACCACTGCTCCATTCCTGAAAGACTCCTGCAATGCTGTGCTAGGCCTGGGAATTGGGCACTCACTGGCATTCCAATTCTTTTCTCTGTCCAGCAGATGGCAATATTGTATCAATTCCACATGGCGCCTGTGGTCACTTTGGTGACTTACTTCCTCTCTCTTCCTCTCTCCTAGATCTTGCCCTGCTTCTGCCCCCCAGAACCCTGGAGGCCCTGGCAGATTCCTGGTTACAGGAGGACTGCCCTGGCTTTGACTTTGCAGCCCTGGTGGCCACAGCTGCCCCTTCCCAAGCTGTCCTGTGGGCTAAGTCCCCTGGGGTGCTGGCAGGGAGGCCATTCTTTGATGCTATATTCTCCCGGCTAGACTGCCAGGTGACCTGGTTCTTCCCTGAAGGCTCCCACCTGGTGCCAGTGGCCCGAGTGGCTGAAGTCCGGGGCCCTGCTCACCGCCTACTCCTGGGGGAGCGGACAGCACTCAATGCTCTGGCCCGATGCAGTGGAGTGGCCAGCGCTGCTGCGGCTGCCGTGGAAACAGCCCGGGCCACAGGCTGGACTGGGCATGTGGCAGGGACCAGGAAGACCACTCCTGGCTTCCGCCTGGTAGAGAAGTACGGGCTGCTGGTGGGGGGTGCCGTGGCACACCGCTATGACCTGGGGGGCCTAATAATGGTGAAGGACAACCATGTCATGGCGGCTGGTGGTGTGGAAGAGGTATGGTCCAAGATTCCATCCTAACTGTGCCAATCCTCACTCTATCCCTAATCCCAGCCAATCCCTGTTAACTCGGATGAAATCTCAGGCTAATTTCAACCTGAAATCCAGTGGCAACTATATAATCACATCCTAGATAGCTTCAGCTAGAGGCTCTGCCTTTCCAAGCTTGACCCTGGGGAAGTGATTCTCTTTCTATGAGACTCAGTTTCCTCATGTGTAGCTCCTTGAGATCAGGGACTGTCTTTTGTCTCTCTTTGCATCCCTCGCACTTAGCACGATGTCTGGTATATACTAGACACTTAATAAATGTTTATTGAATTTAAATGAATTTGTAAAATGGGACAATAATATTTACATCAGCAGCAGCTAGTGGGTCAGTAGATAAAGCATCAGCCCTGAAATCAGGAAGTCTTGAGTTCAAATCTAACTTCAGACACTTCCTAGCTGAGAGACCCTGGGCAAGTCATTTAACCTCCATTTGCATGTTTCCTTAACTATAAAATGGGGATAATGGAGTAACATTTGTAAAAGCACTTAGCACTGTGCCAAACACATATTAGGCATTATATAAAGGCCCATTTCTTTCCCCTTTTCTTTATATTACCTACTTCACAGGGTTGTTCTAAAATCAATCAATAAGGATTTAGTAAGTACGGAGTACTATGCTAAAGTTGGGGACAGCTAGGTGGCTCAGCAGAGTGCTGGACTTGGAGTCAGGAAGACCCAAGTTCAAGTCCTTCCTCAGACCCTCACTAGCTGTGTGACCCTGGGCAAGTCACTTAACTTCTGTTTGTCTTAATCCACTGGAGGAAGAAATGGCAAAGCACTCTGGTATCTCTGTCAAGGAAATCCATGAATAACATGGGCCACAGGGTCATGGAGGAATTGAACATGACTAAACAAAATGCCAAGTTCAGTCCACACAAATTGGTCAAAAACAACCTTTTCCCTCCGATGGGGTTGGGGGGGGTGAGGGAGAGGGACAGCATGTAAATAACTGGGCATATATGCAGAGCAGAAGGAAGGTATAGCATGAGGTGAGCTGAGTCATGAAGGAAGCCTCTGAGAGGTGACGATGAGGGGAGAGTGTTCTACATGGGAGACCTCCAGTCTAAAGGGCATGGGAGTATCTGCAGGTTGGCCAGTGCTGCTAAATGGTAGAGAAGATGAGGGTAGGTATAAGAAGACTGGAAATGTAGGAAGGGTCACATAGAAGAATTTAAATTTGATCCTGGAGGTATCCCTGAAACTCACTGGTATGGTCAGATCTGTCCTTGAGAAAAATCACCTTGGTAGGTGAGTGAAAGATGGGACAGAGAGACCAGTCATATAGTATAGACCAAGGGTGGGGAGCTTGCAACTTTGAGGGTCTTCTGGGTCCCTGGGTGTGGCCCTTTGACTGAGTCCAAGTTTTAGAGAACAAATCCTTTTATTAGGGCGACACTTGAGGACCTAGAGGGCTGCATGTGGCCTTGAGGATACAGGTTCTCTCCCCATCCCTGGCATAGACTGAAAAGAGACACAGGCTTAGGACAGAGCTTTGGGTACTTTATGAACATTAGTTCTACAGAAATTGTGCTACAGAATTGTGAGTTGTTATTATAATAATTATTATAATCTTCCTGGTCCCTCATGTCCCATGTCATGGCAGCCAAACCAGTTCCCCACCTGTACTTTCTTCTTCAGGCCCTTGTCCCTAAGCCCCGTCTTCCACCATAGGCTGTTCAAAGGGCTCGAAGAGCAGGAAACTTTGCCCTGAAGCTGGAAGTGGAGTGCAGTAGCCTACAAGAGGCACTGAAGGCTGCCCAGGCGGGTGCTGACCTTGTCCTCCTGGACAACCTCCCCCCTGAGGTGAGGCTGGACTCAACAGTGGGTTCTCTGCTGGGAGGGAAGCCATTGGTTAGGATGCTGGGATTCGTGGCAGCAGGTCTAGCACTTACCCTCCCCTTTCTTCTCTCCAACAGATGCTGCACCCCATGGCAGCAGCGGTGAAGGCTAAGTTCCCACGGGTTGGGGTGGAGGCCAGTGGGGGCATCACCTTGAACAACCTTTCTGAGTTCTGTGGACCTCATATCGACATCATCTCTCTGGGGGCCTTGACCCAGGCAGCTTCTGTGGTCGACTTTTCCCTCAAGTTGTTTAAGGATAGTGAGACCCTGAAGCCCTCTGAGTCCAGATCTCAGTGAACAAGAAAAGGAATAAGGAGGGACAGGAATAAACTGGTTTATGTCTGTTGCTCAGATTCAGCTCCTTTTTTGGCGGGGGGGGGGAGACTGAGGATCTTGGGTTTCAAGAGCAGTTTCTTTTACTGTCTTTGGGCAGTCAAAGGAAAGAGGATACTTTGGATCGAGCCTTGAAGAGGGCTCATGTGCTTGGATCAAGCTGAGGTGGGCAAGGAGGATTCACATGCTCCCCTTCCTCCCAGGAAACATGCCTCTCATGGTGTCTGTAGTTTCCTAGCTGCAAATGTAACATGGTACAATGAGAAGAATGTTGGATTTGAACTCAAAGGACTTCAATTGGAATCCCAGCTTCACTATTCACTATTTGTGGGACCCGAAGAAAGTTACTGTCTTCTCTGAATCTGTTTCCTCATGTGTAAAAACAGGGGTAGGTCGGTAACTTAGTAAGTAGAGCACTGGGCCTGAAGTCAGGAAGATCTGAGTTCGAATCCAGCCTAGTAGCACATAGTAGCAGTGTGATCCTGGGAAAGTCACTTAACCTCTGTTTGCCTTAATGCACCGGAGAAGGAAATGACAGAACACTCCAGGATCTTTGCTAAGAAAACTTCACAGACAGTAAGGTCCACAAAGAGTGGGACATGACTGAACAACTACAGCAAAATGAGGGGATTGGTCTAGATCGGTGGTGTCAAATTCAGGTAGAAAAGTGGTTACTTAAAAGGATTTCTATGGGCGACATATTGACTTAGAGAGCCACATATCAACATTGCTCTTGTTCAGTCATTTTTCAGTCGTGTCTGATTCTCCAAGATCTCATTTGTGGTTCTCTTGGGAAAGATACAGGAATGGTTTGCCATTTCCTTCTCCAGCTCATTTTACAGATGAGGAAACTAAGGCAAACAGGGTGAAGGGACTTGCCCAGGGTCACACAGCTAGTGAGTGTCTGAAGTTGGATTTGAACTCAAGTCTTCCTGACTCCAGGCCAGCGCTCTATCCACTGCACCACCTAATTTCATACTTAGGTAGCAATTTACTTTCTGTCTCACTGTCCCAGAACCAGGCCAGCTATATCTGCCTTTCGAGATTCTAGGGGTATCCTGAAGGTTTGGGCTGTCTGCTCTAGTACTGTTGGCTTGAGCCCCTACTGGTTTTGTGCTCTCTACTGTGTCAGTGACTAGGACCTTAGTTTGATTTAACATTAATTAGCTTTGACAAAAGGATACTGTACTTAGAAAATACAACAACAGAAACCCTTTTCTTCCTCATATCTCAGGGCATCACTCGGTGTATCTCACATCCTGGAGAGAATGGGATCATCCTTCTCACCATTCCTGTATAACATTAGTTCCATCAAGTTCATGTTCTTATGCGGCATCGATACGGGATCAGTCCTTATCTCAGCCACCAAAGACTGAGTCCTAAAAGTCACTCTTTGGTCCTGAGAACATCAGCACAGAGCTGGATACAATACTGTCAGACCACTGGGAAGCCAGGACTGCCTGTCTATAAATGCTCCAAAGTCTCTACATTATACTAATAACTTTTTCCCTGGGAATGTGCTCCCTTACCTTTTGATGGAGATGATACTTTAAGTGTTCTGTGCATGTGCCAATATTCATTACACACACACACACACACACACACACACACACACACACACACTTCTTATTTTCCCCAAGTAAATATAAGCTCTGTGAGGATAAGAATGGTTTGATCTTTGCCTTCCATTTCTTTCATACTTGGTACATAGTAGGAATAGCTGGGCAGATCATTATTAAAACTAGCCACAAGAATAGGGTTTGTCTTGTTGCATGGGGGCTATTGGGGAATGGGAGAGGGAAGGAGGGTAGTTTTGGGGAAAATACAAGGTTTCTGACCTGGAGTTTCCTGGCCTTAGTAAAGGCAAGTTAAGAGGGCAGGATGAGTATGGAGACAAGATTGTAGAATACAAGACAGAATAGACTGAAACAGGGCTGAAAATGTAGGTTAAACCTGGAAAGACTTAAATGAACTGATGCTGACTAAAGTGAGCAGAACTAGGAGAACATTGTATACAGTAATGCCACATTGTGCAATGACTTTGATAGACTTAGCTCTTTTTAGCAACTCAAGGATCTAAGACAACTCTAAAAGACTCATGGTGGAAAATGCTGTCCACATCCAGAGAAAGAATTATGGAGTCTGAATGCAGATCAAAGCATATTATTTGCTCTTTCTTTCTTTTTTTGTTTATTTCTTCTTTCTCATGGTTTTTCCCATTGGTTTTAATTCTTCTTTACAACATGACTAATGTGAAAATAGGTTTATTGTGAATTTATATGTGCAGCCTATATCAAATTACAAGCCGTCTTGGGGTAGTGGGAGGGGAGAGATGGGGAGAAAATCTGGGACTTAAAATCTTATGGAAGCGAATGTTGAAAACTAAAAATAAATTAATTAATTAAAGAAAAAAAGAAAATGTAGATTAGAACTAGGTTGCAAAGGGTGTGAAATGTCAGAAGCAGTTTATACTTTATTTAATTGTCAATGTTGAACCAAGAGCTGTGCATTAGGAAGATTACTTGAGAAATAATGAAGAGAGGTGGTATCAAATTCATATCAAACTCAAATAAGAACAGGACCCACTAAACCCTATCAGGATCCCTGTGGGCTGCTTATTATATTAGATAATTAGATAAAATTAGATAAAATAATATTAGATAATTAAACTAGATAATATATTGTTATGTTATTTATGTTTCATTGTATTTTTATTTTGCTAAATATTTTTCAATTAAATTTTGATCCCGATTGGGCTGCAGTTGGGAGTATTGTGCAGGCCCTGAGTTGGACCCTTCTGATATAGAGGATCCTCTAGGAGAGAGCATAGATTGGTAGGAAGTTATCATAATAGCCTAGGTTAGAGGTGATGAAGACCTGAACTATGGTGGAAAGGTCAGGAGAAATTTGAAAGGCACCATCAAGGCTAGAACAAAGAGGATTTAGCAATAAATGGGATGTGGGGGCTGAAGGAGAAAAAAAGAATAAAAAATGACTCAGGCTATTAGCCTGGATGAGTTGGAGAATGGTTGGAGAATTTTAGACAATAAACATTTATTGAGCTCCCACTATGTGCTAAACACTGTGCTAAGATCTGGGGATCCAAAAGGAAGGAAAAGATAATTCCTGCCCTCAAGGAGCTTACAGTTTAATAGAGGGAGACAACATGCAAGCTACATACAGGAGAAATAAGAAATAATTAACCAAGAAAAGGCATTGGAATTAAGAGAGTTTGGGGAAGGCTTCCTATAGAAGGTGGGATTTTAGTTGGGACTTAATGGAAGCCAGGGAGGTCAGTAGTGAGAGCAGTGGAGGGAAAGCATTACAAGCATAATAGTCAGCCAGAGAGAATGCCTGGACCTGAGAGATGGGGCGTCTTGTTTGTGACACAGCCAGGAGGCCAGTGTCACTGGATTGAACACTATGTGTTGGGAAGTAAGGTGTAAGAAAACTGGAAAAACTTTGAGCTTGAGGTGTCTTTAAGACGTCCAGTTAGAAATATTCAGCAGTAGGGGCAGCTAAATGGCACAGTGAATAGAGCACCACCCCTGGAATCAGAAGGACCTGAGTTCAAGTGTGACCTCAGACACTTGACACACTTATTAGCTGTGTGACCTTGGGCAAGTCACTTAACCCCAACTGCCTTGCCTTCTCCCCTCCAAAAAATATATATATATATATTCAGCAATTACTAGAGGTATGGGGAGAGGTTGGGAGTGAAGATACAGATTTAAAAGTCATCTGCATAGAGGTGATAAGTAAGGTCAGGGGAATGAATGAATTCACTGAGAAGGTATACAGACTGTTCTTGTTTTATGTAAATCTGCATTAAGCAAATTTGATTTTACATAACAAATTCTGAAAGAAGTCAGCATTCCAAAGAAACATCTATGTTAACTTTGCTGTGCAATACTGTGAGTTCTCCGTCTCCTCCTCTTTCTCTCTCTTTGCTTTTGCCCCTCCGCTTGGTGCTCTGAGGACTCCTGCCCCCCACGCCCTCAAAAAAAACATAAAAAAAATTCCTTCAAGTGAAGGTCAAAGAATGGAGGTACAGAGACCTTTGCTGCTGCCTCCAAGGCTGCCACCTCAGCATCAGCACCAAGAGATGAGACTGTTATCCCACTCTATTCACCTACCAACTTATCTGTCAGTGTGTCTGTCTTCTGAGCTTCAGTACCACATTTCTTGCCCTCCCCCAATTACCCCTGTTCTTCTTGGTTCTGGCCCCCCATTTAGCTGGCCCTGGCCTGTGTGTTCCTTTTTCTCTCTCTTCCCCATCCAGATTGAATCATGTGCCACCTTCTTCCATGGGGTTGTCACCTTCCTGGCTCCCTCCTCCCCTTCCTTCCCCACGTATGCGAGCAAATCCATAGTATGTAAAACTGTAAGTGGAGGTCTACTGAAAGGTCCTGTACATAAAGCAAGAACTATCTGTATTGAAAAGAGATAGATGAAAGCTGTGTATGTGTATATAGCTATGTATATAGCTGTGTGTATATATAGCTATAGATATAGATGATATAGATATAGATGGTATAGATGATATATAGATATAGATATAGGTATAGGTATAGATATAGATATAGACATAGACATAGACATAGATATAGGTATATAGATATAGACATAGACATAGACATAGATATAGATATAGACATAGACATAGATATAGATATAGGTATAGGTATAGATATAGATATAGATATAGATATAGATATAGATATATGTAGAAGGTTTGGTCATGCTTAGTGGGAGGAGAACCATCAGAGCAGCATTTCCTGCAAATTGAGGGAGGAGAGGGCATCATGGAGAAAGTCCACCAAGTGGTCTACAAGGGTACTTGATGAAGAGAAGTCAAGGACTATGGAGAGGACAGAAAAAAGATCATTGTACTTAGTCATGAGGAGGTCATTAGTGATTTTGGAGACAGACATTTTTGAGGAAGTGCTGGGGAGCCAAGCCAGATTGAGAGTTAAGGAGTGATGGAATAGAGCAGAATGTCCAAGTCTGAAGCAAGGAAAAGGAGAAGGGTTGGACGGTGCCTTGAGCTTGCTGCAGTCAGGGGAAGGCTTTCTTAAGGAAGAGGGACACCTGGGCTTGTTTGTAGATTGAGTGAAGGAACCCTTTAAAAGAGAAAGATGGAAGATTCATGGAAGATAGGGAATGACGGAAGAGTAAGGTTATTGATTGTGAGCTCCTTGAAGGCAGAGACTATCTTTTGACTCTTTTTGCATGCTTATCGCTTGGTACAGTGTCTAGAATACAATTTGTTGTTGTTGAGTTATTTCAGTCATGTCTGACTCTGTGACCACATTTGAGGTTTTCTTGGCAAAGCTACTGGAGTGGTTTGTCATCTTCTTCAGCTCATTTTGCAGATGAGGAAATGGTCACACAGCTAGTAAGTGTCTGAGGCCACATTTGAACTCAGGTCATCCTGACTCCACTTCGTCTCATTTTAAAGAAGAGGGAACAGAATCCCAGAGAGGTTGACTTGTCCAAGGTCACACAGCTAAGTGCTAAGATTTGAACTCAGTTCCTCAAAACTTAAGTCCATTGACATTCCACTATACAGAGGGCAAAATGGAAAGGAATCTTAGGGGAGCATGATTCCAGTTAGAGAGCTAAGGCTGAGTTTACTATGGCATATGGGGTAGGATAGGAGAAGGGCGTCCAGTGGGGCCAGCATGGAGCTGGGACCTTCCCTGAACTGATCCTGTGCTGAGTGAGCCCTGGTGTCTTGGGGGCAGGGGGCACACAGTCCTCTGTGGGGAAAGGCTCTCTGGAGAAGTGCCTTAAGACTGGGGGATGGAAGGTGGCTAGCAAACCTGGGCTTTTTGGGATCTGATGCTGGAGAGGTAGAATGGGAGGTGTCCCATCTCAAGGAGGAATTAATTACCCCCTCAGCTTTTGGTAAATGAAGCCAAGCCTTAGTAGCTCTGAATCCCAGGTCCAGCTGTGCTGGGTTTCAAGCCCTGAGGTATCCCTAGAGGATATATTTGTTGGTAGGGGGCCATTACTGGTGGTCCTGATCTATGCCTTGCCACTGAACCCAGATGTCTCTGGAGGAGATAGTGAGGCTGGTGATTTTGCACAGCCCTGCCTCACTTAAAGCCAATTCACTTGCAAGTCATGGCATCACCTTCCTTGATGTCATGGTCCTTTTTGAAAATGAGGACAAACAATAACAATTTGTTGGTAGCTGTGATAACCACCTTCAAGTGTTTCAGAATGGAGAGAGTAGGACCCAGGTTCAAATCCTTGCTCTGACACTTACTAGCTGTGTGACTATCAGTAAATTACTTTGTCTCTCTGAGTCTTGATTTCTTTATCTGTAAAATGGGGATATTTGTACCCAAACTACCATCCTCCCAGTGCTGTTGGGAGGTGAGTCACATGATAGGTTTGTAAACCTTCAAGTGCTATAGAAATGTGAGCTGTTACCAGCTAGTGTAAGAACTTGAAAAGACAGCAATTCAGCGCCATAGTTTTAGACGCAAAAGAAGGAAAAACTAAGAAAAAATGAAAGCCTCATTGAGAAAAGTATTCAGTTACTAAAAGTACATTTTTTGGGGTATCAGACACTGAATTCTGGGGGAAAATTTAACGGTTTTTTTTTCTAATTTGAAAAGAAGGTAGCCATGTGACCTTGGGCAAGTTGCTTAATCCCAATTGCCCTCCAAAAAGCAAAAAAAAAAAAAAAAAAAGGGCCCATTTTTTTTTAAGCATCACAGATGCTGTGGCTTAGTAATCATGGAATACCATAAACCCCCAAGAACTAAAGTTGAAGATTGTTCAGAGGACAATGTAGAGGCACATGGTGGGTGGTGAGCAGATGGTACCATATTAGGAATAAAAAATCACACAGGGGAAGTAGTGTAAAAGTGTTGTTGGGGAGATACATCACTGGAAAAGGGAGTGAGCCAGTCATCCAGTGAGTGAAAGAAAGGGAAAACCAGTAGGTAGCCTGTGTGCTCCATTTGTATCCACCCAGTGCCAAGAGATCTAATGGGAAGTTCCTCACATTTTGGGTAGAAGCCCCCTAGAGGATTGATGGGAGAACGTGGAGAAGAGTTGCATAGTATAAGAAGGTTCATAGTCTACACTGTTGTAGAGGCAGTTGTCCCCTCATCACTCTGTCCCCTTCTCTTTGTTCACACAGATCTTAGGGTCTTAGTCATTTCTTTCTTTCTTTTTTTCCCTTTCCTTTTTTTTTTGGAGGGAAGAAGGCAGTGCAATTTGGGTTAAATGACTCTCCCAAGGTCACATAGCTAGTAAGTATTAAGTGTCTGAGGCTGGATTTGAACTCAGGTCCTTCTGACTCCAGGGCTGGTTCTCTATTCACTGCACCACCGACCTGCCCCAGATTTTTGTCATTTCTTGCATGGCCTTCCCACCTCAGCTCTGCTCTCCATTCTATTCTCCCTATAGCTGACAAAATGATATTCCTAAAAAAACAAAAAAAAAAAAAACAAAAAAATCCACCCAAAACAAAAAAAAAAATCTGACTCTATCCCTCTTCTGCACAATAAACCTTAGTGCCTCTTGGCACAAATAGAAAACCCTCTGTTCCTCACATCCATTTCTTAAAATCTCTCTTCCTTCAAATAGTCAGCAACTGTTCTAACAATCAGTAACTTTTGCTAGGCCCAAGAGGCTGGGGTGCTTATATCCCCTCCTCCATTAAGGGACCTACCTACTCTGGGCCCAGGCATGGACAGCAACTAGATGAGGGACTGCAGGGAGCCTCAGCACCTAAAAGGATCAGGTTCCTCTCCCCCCGCCCCCATATTGTCCAGCTCCTTAAACCTTCAACTTGCTACCCTGGGAAAAATTGCTTAAGGATTAAGTTTTGGGTCATGTCTGCTATTTCCCCAAAGTGGGAAGAAGAAAGATTCTCTGTGTAAAATACAAATCAGACATGGGCCAGGTAATTACATGGATAACACACAAAAGAAACGCTAAACACAACAGGCTCACAAGCATGAATTCACAGTGAGATTTTTAAAAGGATTCTGTAAGTTAATACTGTTACAATATCCCAGGTGGTTGAGATTTAAACCTCATCAGAACATGAAGCATTTTGAGGGAGTTTCCTTTCATCTTAGATCTGTATTATCTCTTCCAAGTTCATGTCTTTTGGACATGTAGCCACAACTGGGGTTCTTCCTCTCCTTGGTGGCTGTCTTTAATGCAGAAACTAGTCAGCTCTAGCCAAGGGAAGCAGGATCTCCAGACCTTTCAGATTCATAGTGTTGTCTTCACCCACAGCCATCTCAGGGTTGATGTTCACTCCTCTATTCTCAGGAAAGAAGCAGCAAACAGAAGAGGTAGTTGGGGCTGTGAGATCTAGGCAGGATGTGGGTTTAGCTGTCATGTACTCGTGGCTGTAGGATATCCAGGGTGGGGAAGAGAGTGAGCTGTCTTCACACCCCCACCCCCCACCCCAGGGAGTCTCAGAGCTACATCATGCCACCTGGCAAGTCCAAAGAAGAGAACCAGTGGTCAGCTTGCCTCCTTTTTAAAGGTCCACTTCAGCATTAATTCTTGCTGCTCAGTAGCCACTAAAAGGATTGCTTCATTATGCCCTAAGTGCCTGATCAATGAGCTGGAACATGTGGTTGGTGGGAAGCAGGTTAGGAAAAGCTAGGAAAAGCGAATTCCATATGCCACTTGTTATATTTGACTCAAGCACCAGTCTCTATAAGTCTTTTCCTAATTCCCCAACTCTTAGAGTCTATCCTTCAAAAACTACCCTGTATTTTATTTTATATATACTTGTATAACATGGGGCTCAAAGTCCATTTGCAAGGGGCTCTCCTTATTGGTGGAGATTGAGGGATAGAGTTGATGAGAGCTTGAGAGAGGAAAGGTCCTGGTCTTCTGGTTCCTAGCGCCAAGAAAGAAGAAAACTCCATTCTCATCAGGTCCCTGAAAGCAGAGAAAGCCTGACATGAAGCAGAGAAGGCACATGAGTTGTGTCCCTATTCCTTATCTCTCGGCTGAGCTGAGATAGCTCGTTCTCAGCGGGAGAATTCATTCATTTCGTTTATTGTCTGGTAGATAGGTAGACAGGTAGATTAGATACACATATATAAATGTATATATATATATATATATATATATATACATATGTATATACACATACATACCATCTCCGATTTCTGTTTACTATTGGATTGGACAAATGGACTTATTTGCTATTTGTTATGTGTGTTCTTTGTGGAACTGGCATTTGGTGAGAAGAGTCAATCCTTGGATAGATAGCTTGGGGCATTCTTTCCCTTTTTTGGAGGGGGGGGGGGATAGTTAGTTTTATTGTATAAGACACAGCAGCCTTGTAGAAAAACTTAATTAGTTTTGAAAGGTTTTTTTTAATGCTTCAATCTATATTCAGATACCATCAGTTCTTTCTCTGGGGATGGATAGCATTTTTCATCATAACTCCTTGAGAGTTGTCTTGGATCATTGTATACATCACTGTAATATCTTACAATATTACTGTTACTTTGTACATAGTATATTTACTTTGCATCAGTCCATGCAAGTTCTTTCCAGGTTTTTCTAAGAGTATCCGGCTCATCATTTCTTATAGTACAATAGTATTCCATCAAAATCACATACCACAACTTATTCAGTCATTCCTTAACTGATGGGCATCCCCTCAATTTCCAATAATTTGCCATTGGAAAACAGGTACTATAAATATTTTTCTATATATAGTTCCTTTTACTTTTTAAAAAATCTCTTTTGAGTTACAGACCTAATAGTGGTATTGCTAAGTCAAAGGGGAAAGGATTTTTTTTAATGCTTTTTGGAGGGGGAGGGCAGGACAATTGGGGTTAAGTGACTTGCCCAAGATCACATGGTTAGTGTGTCAAGTGTCTGAGGCTGGATTTGAACTCAGGTGCTCCTGACTCCAGGGCTGGTGCTTTATTCAATGAGCCACCTAGCTACTCCAGAAAGGACTAAAAAAAAAATTTAATTCACCAGAGGTGAATTAAATGGCACCAGAGGCAAAGAAGGAAGCTGTGGTCCCCCCCAAGATAGAAGCCAAGTCCAAGGCCTTGAAGGCCAAGAAGGTGGTGCTGAAGGGTGTCCATAGCCACAAAAAGAAGAAGATCTGAACATCCCCCACCTCCCAGTGACCCAAGACACTATGACTTCAAAGGCAGCCCAAATACCCTTGGAAAAGCACCCCTCAGAGAAACAAGCTTGATCACTATGCCATCACTAAGTTTCCCTTGACCACTGAGTCTTCTATAAAGAAGACTGAGGACAAAAACACCCTAGTCTTCATTGTGGATGTGAAAGCCACCATCAGGTCAAGCAGGTGGTAAAGAAGCTGTATGACATCAATGTGGCCAAGGTCAGCACACTGATCCAGCCTGATGAAGAGAAAAAGGCCTATGTCCAACTTGCTCCAGACTATGATGCTTTAGATGTTGCCAACAAAATTGGAATCATCTAAGCTGTGTCCAGCTGTCTTACTCCACGTATAATAAAAAGTTTTCTGGTATAAAAACTCAAAAACAAAATTTTTAATTCATGGTATTAATCCAGTTCCATATACAAAATTTTTCATAAAATCGCACTTTACACTTCTATTTGAATAGCTTGCTTAAATTTCCTAATTTGAGAAAAGGAAACCACAGGTAGGTATGAGCACAGCCAAAACATGAAACAGAATATTTACCTTACTGTGACCTTCTAAAACAGTTCATAATTTTCTCAGCTGTACTGATTTTTAAAATGAATGACATCTATATATTACAACTAAAAGTAAATTATCTCTACAATATTTGCATAAATTAGATCCTGGTGAATATATATTTTAAGACAGCTTAGAGCCATCAAGAATTGTTAATCAGTCAAGTAATATGCTAAACTACACATTCTTTCCTTGTTAAGGGGAACAAAGCAAGTGGGAGCTCAGCTTAACTACAAATTATCTTTTCTGTGTTATAAATATTTATGGGATAGATAGATATAATTCTAACCTGGTACTCTTTCTCTAAAGAGGGCAGAGTGGCCATCCTCTGCCCTCAACCTCCTACTTCCTCTCCTTGTAGGAATCAAAGTCTCCCTTGGAGAAAAGTGGGGAGAGGAAACTCTGGGGATCTATTCATGCTGCTCTGCTAGCCACATCTAGACAGATTTATACTGACATCCATAACATCCATGGGCAACAAAATACATCACACATCCCCTCACATTTATACATTTACATGTTATCTCCTCCAATAGAATATAAGTTCCTTGACGGCCTCATCATTTCTTATAGCACAATAGTATTCCATCATAATCACAAATCATAAACAACTTGGTTAGTCATTCCCCAATTGATGGGCATTCCCTCAATTTCCAATACTTTGCCACCAGAAAAGAGGTGCTTTTAATTTAACCCCCCCCCCGCCCCCGCAACACTTAACAGTACCTGGTACATAGTAGATGACTCATAAATGCTAAATTGGTTTAGATCACAGATCTGTGGAAGTGCCCAAGTTTAAAAGAAGGAGTTTGTACTGACTTCAAAGCCTGTGAATATCTAAGGGATGATTTTAGTCTGCCTGGCATTTTGGGCTAAGAATACTCTGTTGTGAATTTAATTATAACTATTCCTCTCTAATAGTACAGCATTATCCTGTGACATTGAACAGACACTTTTCTCAGATCATGAATTGTTCTTTTCTCGATGCAAAAGTCAAACCAAGGATGATATAAAAGATATCACTGAGGAAATGTGAAACTGAAAATGAAGTGGGCTGATCATTTAGTGAGAATGAAAGAAAGCAGATGGAAAACTTTCTGTCTTACAAGTTTGACCTCAGGTTACAGCAGGCGCAGGAAAATTTTACCCAGCAGGCCAGCTCCACAGTGTTTCAACTTTGAGGTCCCTGCAAGGGGGAGCTCATGACTAGGAGAGCTGCAGGAGCACATTTAGGCAGGGCTATTGATCTGCCTCCTAACCCTCTACCCCCTCCCAATGATCATAACACCTTATCCAAAGGCCAGTTTCCACTTTTTCTGGTCCTTAGTTTCTTCATTAATAATATAATGTGGTTGGAGCAAATAATTTCTAGGGTGTCTTCAAGTTCTGACATTCTTTGATCTGAGTTTGGAGTGAGGGAGAAGAGTTCTAATAGTTTCCTTTGGTTGTGATCTGCAAGGGCTTGGAAAGGATGGAAACAATGAACTCTGGTCATCAGTCAGGAAATGGATACACCAAATCTTTGTTTTTAAATCACAAATATATTTTAATGTATTGTTTTCTTTGGGAGCTCATTTCTGTAGTATGTAGCAGGTGTTTTTGTTTTTATTTTTAAGTTAAACCTCATGTCTGCATCTGGAACTTTCTGCATACTGCACCTTCGTCCTACATTTCAGATGTATTTGTTTCACTTATTGACTGGTCATCCAATTGGAATCTGATCTGTGTCATGGACAAAGCCTGCCATTCCCAATAGGCTTTCATTAGTTTATTAAGTAATACATGCTTTTTGATCTTGAACTATCTTGCACTGCTCCCCTTCAAATGAATGGGATGCTTGTTTTCAGTCTTGACTCCTTCCCTGAGCTCCTCCTTGGCCATGGTGAATGGAAAAGTTCTGAAGGCCCAGATGCCATTATTGTTCAGGAGCCATGAAGTGGTTAAAGCCATGCATCTTCCAGCTGGTCAGGACGGACCAAATTCTACCTAGTGCCCTTTAAAGGATGATATTTAGAAGGAAAAGACATGCAGTGGTGTGTGGTGGTTAAAGAGCCAGGCTAAGGGTCAGGAAGAGCTGGGGTCAGGTTATGCTTTTGACAAATCCTAGCTGTAAAGGGCATCATAGTATAAAATACATAGAAGAAAACAAAAAAGTTCAGAAAGGGACACAGAAACAAGGAATGACATTTTTTTGTTATTACTTTGTTAAATTTAATGTATATCTTTTTTTTTTTTTTGCCTTTTGGGGGGCAATTGGGGTTAAGTAACTTGCCCAAGGTCACATGGCTAGGTTTTTTTGTTTGTGTGTGCGTTAAGTGTTTGAGACCAGATCCGAACTCAGGTCCTTCTGACTCCAGGGCCAGCACTCTACTCACCGCACCACTTAGCGGCCCCCAAATTTAATGTATATCTTAAAAAAACTTACTTTTAGTTATTAAAAATCCTCCTCTACCACTTCCCCCAGCGTAAAGAGAAAGAAAAACAAAACCCTTGTACCAAACATGCCTAGTCAGTAAAACAAGTTTTCTTAATTGGCCACATCCAAAAACCAACGTGTTCTCTTGAAAAACAATAACAGAAAGTTTATGGCCTCATATATAATCTTTTATATTCTTCGTATGTTTGAATGTTTTAGTTTGTTAATGATTCGTAATGACATCTATAATAAAAATGTACAAACCGACAAATAAATCCCAAACCAAATAATATCTGTGAGACCATGATGGGTAAAGCATTTAACTTCTCAGTCCCTGAAGACAAGTCTCTATGGGCTATAAGTTACAGACAACTTGCCAG
Source organism: Gymnobelideus leadbeateri (assembly GCA_011680675.1). Lineage (NCBI taxonomy): Eukaryota > Metazoa > Chordata > Mammalia > Diprotodontia > Petauridae > Gymnobelideus > Gymnobelideus leadbeateri. The sequence continues at coordinate 339,495 of WOXC01002657.1, forward strand.
ATTGAATCACAGATCCATACCAGAACAAAATGTTGAAAAACTTAGATGCCATCCAGTCTGAGACTGGGCAGATTTATTTTTTATGTTATATTGTTGTATTGTTTTTGAATTTATATATTTCATAGTGTAGCAGATCCCCTCTGGGTTATTTCTACAACTTGCACAGGAGCTCAAGGTTAGGTCCCAAGAGTGTAGTTACTACCCTTGGGTTCTAGGGTTGGTTATCTGTGGGTAAGTACTCCCAAACCTATACCTCATGAACTCCTGCTGGGGAGTTTCCCATTAACAATCAGTCACATGTTTTGCCTCAACTCTTACCTGACTCTTTGTCATTGAATGGGCATGGCTTCAGACAAACTGAGACCTACTGCTTCCTGGGCCATTGCTAATTGTATTGACTTTTGTCTTGCCACTGAACTTTGCTGACTCTGGGGGAGACAGTGGGGCTGGTGACTTTGCATAGTTTTGCCTCACTTAAATGCCATTCACTCACAAGTCAAGACATCACCCTTCTGATGTCAGTGGTTCTCTTTAAGAACAAAGAATGAACAACAACAATATAGCTATAAAATATCCCCTGCACCCCTGTAGGCCAGGACATGCTGCCTCACCAATATACACGTGGGAAGAGTGGGTACCATGTTTGAATCATTATGGTAACAAGGCACACATGTAGGAAGCATGTGGTCAAGATGCTCACAGCTATGGAAACGCAGGGTCCCAATTTCCTTTCTTTATAGAGACCTCATTCTGCTCTCCCCTGGGTGCCATGACCATACTGCTCAGCTGGGATTCCTAGACCTGCTCTTCCCTCCATACCTTGATTCTGTATTGCTAGGGCTGACTCTCTCTTGAGTCCATAATTGGCTCCCTTCTCTGCTGTCAGAGGTCCCACTCCCAGAAGTTGCTTCCTCCCCTGAGTGACCACCTCTATATATCCATGTGTACCTGGAGTGTGTGACTCTATGCTCCACTGAATGCTATGTCTTTTTCTAGTTAAGTAGTTCTCTTTCAAAGTTAATGACCAGTGGTGGAGGTTAGGAGATGGAGGGAAGGAGAAATATCTTACTTTTCTTCTTATCAGGGTCTTCTCTCTTTTATAGCTATTTTTCTATTCATTTAAAGCAAAATAAAAAACAAATTTTTTTTTTTTGCTTTTTTGGAAGGCAATTGGAGTTAAGTGACTTGCCCAAGGTCACACGGCTAGTTTTTTTTTGTGTGTGTTAAGTGTCTGAGGCCAGAAACAAAAATTTTTTGGCTTTGGGAATTTAGTGGCACAAGATATCGTGCCAGAACTTTAGGGATATTATACATTTTTTAAAAATTAGATTTTCTCTCTTTTTAAAACACTACATTACATCATTTTATTCAACCAAACAGGTCATTTACAAATAATTGGTCAATAAATTTCTAACATCTATAAAAATATAATTTTATTACTAATTCTAACATGCAAGAATGATAAAGATTGATGTCTACAGAAGATAAGACAAAAAATAAATGAAAGCCTAGATATCACATCTAAAATCAGGACTTTGTGTTTGGGACTTCATATTCTTCTCTCCTTCTATGATATCCTGTTGGAGTATCAGATCCCATTCCTCTAGGGCCCTGCCCATCCACAGGCCCAGCTCCTCTTTTCCTCTATCTAAAGAAGTGAGAGTGCTGGATGAATCCTTACCCACACAATCCATCTAAGTATTTACTTTTACTTTTTAGCCAGAGGATACAAAGGTATTTAGTGAAATGTCACAGTGAGAAAAGTAATAATAAAACATGGCCCTCCTAACCCAGGGCACACTCTTACATCATCAGTTGGAAGAGTGACCATACCTAGGGCATGCTCATGTCACTTCCCATCAGGGAGTGACTCAGGGCTATTGGTGGGAGCCCAAGTATATAGCTATTCAGGGAAGACTAATCCCTCTGGTGTGGGGGCTTGCCAAGTCCTTCTCAGGGCTGCTCATCTACCTTTGCTGTCCGTCTGTCACCTGACTCTTACCTGTGGCTCCAAGAAACTGTAGTATGTATAGGAGCCACACTCTTTCAGCAGATGGGATAAATCAGGTTAAGGGTAACCTAGGGGTCTCAAATCCATTGGTGAGTTAGGGGGGGTGTTTATCCCAAGCATGTGAAGACTTCCTGGGAGGAATAGGAGGATGTGAACAATTTGTTTCAATGGGCCATGAAGGTGGCTGTTTGATTAGACATCAAAGACATCAAGGTCATCCACTGGGAGTCATCCCAGTCATCTTGACTTTTGTCTTGCCGCTGGACTTTGATGACTCTGGAAGAGAGAATGAGGCTGACCATTTAAGGCAACTCTGATACAAACCCAATTTATGTGCAAGTCAAAACACATTACCCATACCATTTTACCATTTTGACTATGGTAATGTATGGTGTAAAGTGCTGTACCAATCACAGACTTGACCTCTACAAACCAAACATTCTTTTTCAACAAAAGTGGTAGCTCCAAGGCAAGACAACTTATCAGAAGATTTAATGTCAACACATTAGAGCACTTCTCTGTGTTTGAACAGTTTGCTAACTTGGAGGAAAGCTGAGCCAATATACAGTTGTCAACAGTGGAGCAGAAAAGGAATGGGCAATATTCAGAGATTTGATGTACAGCACCACATTTTACTCATCTGGGTCAGAACACTCACAAACATGAAAATGATGGAGAAATTCAAAAGCTGTTAAATGAAAAATGAGAACTCCACAGGGTTTGCCAACAGGATAGTTCATCCATCTTTAAGAAGGCAGCATTTAATTGTGTCAAGAGTAAAGCATAAGCTTAAAGAAACACAAGATTCTTGGCTCAGTAAGAAGGCAGATAAAATTCAGTTTTATGCTGACAGTAACAACTCAAAGCACTTTTGTGATGTCTTGAAGACTATGTAAAGGGCCAAAGACTTATGGTACATCTCAACTATATGGCTGATGGATCCACATTTATTAGTGATAAGGACATGATCCTAGAGATATGGGCTGAACACTTCCATAGTATTTTCAACAGACCATCATCAATCAATGCTGAAGCCACTGACAGTTTACCTCAGGTTGATGTCAATCCCTCTCTAGCTGAACTTCCAACTGAAGAAGCCATTAGGCTCCTCTCATGGGGCAAAGTACCTGGTGCTGATTCTATTCCAGCTGAGATTCATAAGGCAGGGGGTCCACTGCTTATACAAAAACTGACTGAAATCTTCTGGATTGTATGGTAAAAGGAGGTCAAAAATGCCTCCATTGTCTATCTCTACAGTGGTAAAGGAAATAGAGTGTCCTGTGACAATCATAGGGGGCCTGTCTCTTAGTCATTGCTGGCAAGATTCTTGCCAGAGTCCTCCTTTATAGGCTGATCCTTCACCTGGAAGATGGTCATCTACCTGAGAGCCAGTGTGGCTTCAGAAAGGGCTGAGGGACAGTAAATATGGTGTCTGCTGATTTATGATCTCTTGTCTTGTGTGAGTTTTCTGTAAAATATTTCTTAGGTAAATGTACATTTGACATTCAAACAACATGGCTAGCCCATTGAAGTTATGATATATACAGTAGAGTTTGAATGCTTGGCAATTCAGCTGGAGAAAGGACCTCAGTGTCGGGTACCTTATCGTGATCTTGCCAGGTCATCTTCAGAATCTCACTAAGACAATTGAAATAAGTGTGTATTGACTGATCGAGGTACTTTCCACATGCTATGTCATGTCAACCCTTCAATATAGCAGGTTCACTAGATGTGTGTGTGTGTGGGAATAATATAAAAAGTCATCATTAGGGCAAATACTACTTGAGTATCTATCCTGTGCATTATCTGCCAACAGGCCAGGAAACATAAATCAAATAGTAAAACTTTTCATTAGGACAGATTAGCAGGACAAATAACTAGGGACAATCCCTGACCCCCCTTAATGTAGCCTCAGGTTTCATTCACCTCCTTGGCTGCCATGTTGTACTGTAGTCTCATACTCAGCTTGTAATGTACTAAAATCCCCCCCATCTTGTTCAGATGAATTGTTTCTTGACTGTGTAGCTAAACCTCAGGAGTTGTGTGATTTGTGAGACTGTCCTACCAACGCACAAAGAAAATGGAAGCCATCCATCAGGAACACTCCATTTCACTCTAAATGCTCTACTTCAGATTCTTTCAACATCAACATCCTTTATCTTCTCCTTTGCTCAACTTTCTTATGAAGAGGTGGCCTTCTTGAAGTATCCCCCTTCACGTATGCTCTTGATCCCATCACTTTCTCATCTTCAGTCTTTTCTTATCTGTTGGCTCTTTTTCTGATACCAGTCAACTTTTGCAGATCTCCCTCTTCCTAAAAAAGCTTTCACTTGATCCTGCTATTATCTTAAGATATTGTTCTGTATCTCTTCTCCCTTTCACAAAAAGCATCATTTATAGCTGTTGTCTCCATTTCTTCAAGTCTCTCTCCTGTAATTTGGCTCCCAGTTCTCAACTCCCAGCAGTCTGCAAATTACAGTCATTTTTTTTCTTTGCATCCTTTGATGTGGGGGATTAATATGACCCCAAAGTTGCTCCTTTTGTTGGAAAGGTACCAGAATCTGCTTCTCCTTGTTCTCCCTTTGAATTTCCTGGTCTATAGGAGGTTCAAAAGGCAGAGACAGTGAATTAAAATTCTCTTGGAATATAATACCTATGGGCTGTCAGCACATACGGCAGGTGCTCCATGAAAGACCTTTCTGAAATCCAGTTTTATTTCTGTCTACAATATTCTGATCTTATATGCATTCCTCTTCCTTTCTCCTCCACCTTTAGGTGCCTTCTCCTCCCCCTCCATCTTTGTCTTCAGGATTTTCATCTCCTTTTAATGTATTGTTCCTCCCTTCCCCCCCCTCCAAGGAAGAAAAAGGGGGGGGGAAGGGAAGAAATTTACATGATGATTATACATTTAAAAGGAATAGCAAGTTGTACATAACAGATTTGCAGTTTCATGTGCAATCGTCTTTTTTCTACTATGCTGTGGAAATGCTTGTTTTATTTCATAAATTAAAAATAAAATGAATAAAATAAAAAAATTTAAATAGGCTTAAAGTCAGTTGACACAACTTAATTGAGTAGTTGTTCTATGTACTAATGAACTTTCCCCTTCTAGCTATGCTTCTAACTTTCTGGGTTTCAATACCTTGTCTTATGTGCAATCTCAATGGAACACCCATGCAACCTACTCACTATGGACCATCCTTGTGCTGTCACAGCCCCCTTTTTCCATTAGTGAGTTCTTCCTTGGCACTCCATTTTGTGGAAGGACCTTTATTACCTTCCTGGTTATATTTCTAATTTTCTGGATTTCAGAACCATGGCTCCATCTGGCTACATTTCCTCTCTCCACAACTCCACCTTCATTTTGTTTGTGTGTATCATCTTCCTCCATTAAATTGTGAGCTCCTTGAAAGCAGAGTCTATTTTTCTATTTTTGCAAAGATGGTGCCTGGCACACAGTAAGTGCTTTACTAGCATGGTGTAGTGAAAAGAGTGATAAATTGGGAATCACAGAATCTGAGGTGGAATCCCAGCTCTGCTACTTACCTGTGTGACCTTGGGCAAGTCACTTAACTTTCTTGGATCTCACTTTCCTCATTTGTTAAATAAGCTGGTTAAACTAGATGACTACTTCTAACTCTACATCTTTAATCCATTGAGAACTGACATTTTCCTTAGGGAGAAAAAAGCCACTATAAGTTTTTATACAGTCTGATGATGATATGTGAAAGCATGACCTTCCTAAAAGTTATAAGGTAAGCCTCTAGGCTTTAAGTCAAAAGAGAGATGGCAGAGTTCACTCTTCCACTTGTGAGGTAGAGCTAGACCTTCAGCTGAGAATTCCAGCTGAAGCCAGAAGTTAGAGGGAGAGAGAGACTCAACAACTTTCTGCTCAGTGGAGCCATACTGGCAGCAACCAACAGCTATGAGAGGAGCAATGTTGCACCATCAGCAGCCACATGAGACCAGTAAGGAACAACACCCATCAGGGATCATAGATCACAAACACCCACTCATCCCAGACTATATGCCTGTCAGACTCTGTATGTGGAAAGCATACCCAGCAGAAGTCTTGTGATGATGTGAGTGAATGATATTAATGGCCTACAGTGTGGGAGGCATGAATTGTCATTCTATGCATGTGACCTGATCACATCTTTTCCTTACATGTACCCTTTTCCATGAGCATGCCCTAGGTATGGTCACTCTTCCAACTGATGATGTAAGAGTGTGCCCTGGGTTAGGAGGGCCATGTTTTATTATTACTTTTCTCACTGTGACATTTCACTAAATACCTTTGTGTCCTCTGGCTAAAAAGTAAAAGTAAATACTTAGATGGATTGTGTGGGTAAGGATTCATCCAGCACTCTCACTTCTTTAGATAGAGGAAAATATCTTTTTTTTTTTTTTAGTTCTGATTTTGTATGAATGGGAATCCAGGGAGTACTCAAACCTGGAGTAGCTCCTTTGGGGAGTGGGGTGTGTGTGTGTGTGTGTGTGTGTGTGTGTGTGTGTGTGTGTGTGTGTGAGAGAGAGAGAGAGAGAGAGAGACAGACAGACAAAGAGAGAGAGACAGAGAGAGAGGGAGAAAGAGGGAGGGGGGGAACATGTAATTGATCAGGGCACATGCATAGAATGGCAATTCATGCCTCCCACACTGCAGACCATTAATATCATTTGCTCACATCATCACAAGCCACTACTTGTGGCTTGGGGTGACAGACCTGAATTAACATTTTAGTTCAGACCTATGATAGCTGTATAATGGTGGGCAAGTCAGTTAAACCTGTTTCTTCATCTATAAAGTGGGGATAATAATAGAACCTCCCTCACAGGATTGTTGTGAAGAACAAACGAGACCAGATATAATTTTGCTTTGTACACCTTAAAAGTGGTAAACAGATGCTAGCTATTATTATTATTATTTTTTAAGAGAACTGCAAAGACTTTTATTGGGATGAATCTTATCACAGAAAACAAAAGTCCTGGATCATATCAATTGGGGAATTTAGGCTGCTGCAGCCTCCTTGGCAGCTTTTCGCTCAGCAAGCATCCGCTGCTTCTGCTTTGCAAGACATTTCCGAGCAGTACAATTGGCTCCAAGTTCATAATATCGATCCTGATAAGCTTTTGCAACATCATAGAATTGTTTGACCTCTTTCATACAGTTCTGTTGATAGCTAGCTCCTTCTCTCTGCTGACAGGCCTTCATTCTTTCCTGGACAATATTAACAATTTCTTGATCAACTTTGTAGTCTCTTTTCCACTGCATTTCTGCTTCAAACATGCATAGAATATCCCCTTGCTTGCACTCAGTTATGTCTGGTACTTGACGGTATTGCCGATGATAGTAATAGGTCTTATTTTTTGCATGCTGTTTCTCAATAAATTCTCGGAAGCGGGTGACCGGCAGGTCTATGATGAGGTTGAAGGCGTCCGACAGGATGGTGACCGGGTTGGGCAGCGACGTGATCGGGTCGGGCGCTGGTGTGCGGCGCGGCGGCTCCGGTACGCATCTTTATTCCAGTCCTTGGGCATCGCGGCTGCGGGCTCGGTTACGGGGCGGAGCAGGGTCCTCTAGGCTTCGGCTCGCAGGACGTCCTGCTAGCTATTGTTATTAACTGACTGGTACAAGTGAAGTAGGAAGAGTGGTTCCAGAAAAACTGAAAATCTCCATCATATATATTCTGAAGTAGATCAGGGTTTCTTGTTACTGGATCAGGTAGAAGAAGGATCTTTTTCAGACCTTCTTTTCCTTCTCTCTCTCATTTTTTTGTTTTTTGCTTTTTGGATGCTGTTGGGGTTAAGTGACTTGCCCAAGGTCACAAAGATAGTTAAATGTCTGGGGCCGAATTTGAACTCAGGTTCTCCTGACTCCAGGGCTGCTGCCCTATTCACTGCATCACCTAGCCACCCTTTCTTATCATTCTTTACTTCCCTTTCCTCTTTTCCCCTTCCTAGTCCTCTCACACTCAAAATCAAATTCCAAAAGCATTTGCTGTTGACTGCTATCAATACAAAGACAAGAACCGCATAGTGCTAGCCTTCAAAGAGCTGAACAGAAGGCCACTAGTCTCTAAGTCTCAAATTTCTAATCTGTGGAATAAAAGGCTTGCATTAAGATGGCCTCTCTCCAAGTCTAAGATCTTTCCTGGCCTCCCTCCCTCAGGCTCTCTTGGGAGGTAGAGCACTACCGAGACGGGGAGACCTCCTGGCGTCCTAGAGAGGCCGGGGCAGGCGCCGCGCGGGGAGGGAGCGCCGCACGCACGCTCGTCTCGCCTGCTCCCGCCCGGGCCTCACTTCCGGCGGCAGGCAGCGCCATGGTCCTCTCCAGGCTCGGGTGAGTGTGAGGCGGCCGGGAGGGAAGTGGGGGCGGGGCCGGGCCGCCCGGGAGCGGGACCCCGCTGTCCCTGCTCCCCGCCCTCCGCGCCCCCTCCCTCAGGCGGCCGGTCCGAAGGCTCGTTCTCTGTTTCACTTTGACCCCGACCTGAGCCGGACCACCTACTGTCAACGCCGCCCATTGTACAGAGGGGGAAACTGAGGCCGCGACTAGAACCCAGGACTCCCCCCTCGGGCTGCCGCCGCGGCTTCAGGACTGGGCCCGCGGGCCCGGGGGTGGGAAAATGCAGCTGAAAATAGTGTGGATGTTGTTTTCGGCCGGGGGCAGCATCCACGTTTACAAGTAGCCAGGCCCCTGCCCCTGCCCCTCCCCCAGCCTTGCCACCGGCGGCGACTCGGGGAAACTTAACTTAAGCAAACCTTTAAAAAAGAAAAAAAAAATATTATTTATTTTTGACATTTAAATTTTTTCTGAGTTCCCAATTTGGAAATGACTTACAATGAAAACAAAATAAAAGGAGCCACGGGTTATTTCTCATACCAGCCCCCTGCTGGGTAGATGCTGCTCCCTGGGGAGGAAAGTGATCCAAGGTAGAGGGACTTGTCCAGGGTCACACAGCTACTCCGTAATCGGAAGCAGGGTTTGACACCAGGTCTCCTGACCCCTCCAAGGCCACAAGTACCGTCTGGCTCTGACATTCTGAGTTTTTTCCTCTGTACATAGATGTTATATTTTAAAGATTTGCTTTATCCCCGTTGTTTTTCCTTTGGGTTAACGTCCCTTTTTTTTTTAAACTTGGCCTCGTGGGTGATTTTCATTCATTTAGCGTCCCTTCTCTCCTGGTGACTTTTAGCACCATTTTGTTCATTTTTCTAGATTCTAGAATGTCAGGGGTAGGACGAAGGAGACCTCATCTCATCCAATCCCCCTCTTTATACAGTTAGGGAGTCAGGTCTGGAGAGGAAGAAATGACTTGTCCATATGAGAGGACTGGAATTCAAAATCTAAATTCAATAAACATTTATTAAACACTTTATGTTTACAGAGCTCTGTGCCAGTTAAGGTAGTGCCCCTGCTCCTGGGGTCTTTGCTCATCTGTTCCAGTAATTCCTCATCAGATTTTCCTGGAGCCCTTTATTTCCGGCTCTCCTTCCTTATACCTTGTATCCTACATTCTTTGTGTCTGTGCTGTTCCCCCCTCCGTTCCATGGATGGAGAACTCCTTCAGGATACTTACTGTCATTTTTATCATTCGTGTTGTCTCCACCTAGCACAGGGCTTGCACCTGGTACGTTTAATAATTGCTTGATTGAGCCGGGGCACTTGACATGGATAAATATGATGAATAATGGCAGCTCAGACAGACTAATACATGCCAAATGCCTTAGAGAAATGCTGAACACACGCTGTGAAGCTGGAGAGAAGTTCCATGTGGATGACTTGGATCTCCTGCCTTATGACTGCTATCGCCTTCCTGAGAGCCCGCTCACTCCTGAGAGGGGACGTCCACAGAGGGCAATAGCATCAATGACAGCATTTCAGGTCTAAGGAAGCAGACAGCTTGATGAGTCAGTCCTGCCATTCTCTTTGATAGGCCAGGAACCATAATGAGTGAGTCTTGGGGCGCAGCCTCCATTCACCTATTGCCTGCAGCACTGAGCTAGTAGAAGTCACAGTCTTTCTTCCAGTCTCCAGATTTTGGAGGGGAAGGGAAGAGAGGAACACGGAACCTGTGAATTCTCCCCTGCAGTTTCTCTTGGGCTATCCAAGGATTCAGATTTGTTTTTCCTCTATTCCTCCCAAGTCCTTCTTGAAGGTGAGACAGAGAGAAACCAGACAGCAGCCACATCCCTTTTTCCAGTGGAGAATCCTCTCTCCTCATTTCATTACAAGCATTATAGCTAATCTTCTGTGATAATTCCTTTCCCTGTCCTCTATGTGTCCCCTCTTCTTCCCTTCTTGCTCCCCCTACTCCCTGCCCCCCCCCCCAAAAGCCTTAGTGTTACCCTTTGTAGACCTGTCTTTTTTGCCTCCTTTTGAAGAGATCTGTTTGGACTGACCTTAGGTAAGTTTCTTTTCCTCTCTCCTTTTCAGTTTTCATGTCTGTAAAATGAAGATTGACTTAAAATGATCATTAAGGGCTCTTTCACCTCTTAAGTGTCTGGTTCAAATAAAGATAGACCTCCCAGAGGAATTGAAATTTGAAAGCTGAGTTGTAGAATCCTACATATAGAAGGGACCTTAGAAATTATTTAGGCTAGGGGTGGGGAACCTGCAGCCTGGAGGCCACATGTGGCCCTCTAGGACCTCAAGTGTGGCCCTTTGACTGAATCCAAACTTCACAGAACAAATGCCCTTAATAAAAGGATTGTTCTGTAAAACTTGGACTCAGTCTAAAGGCCATACCCAAGGACCTAGAAGGCCACATGTGGCCTCCAGGCTGAAGGATCCCCACCCCTGATTTAGGACCAACCTTTTGCTTCACTGATAGGGAAACATGCTTAGAGAGGTCAAAGGACTTTTCCAAAGTCACACAGGATTAATGGCAGACCTGGTGAACTTAACTCATTGTTCTTCCTACTACATCAGAATGTATCTTTTTTTATTGATAAGGTCATTTTAATGTAGCTAATGAGCCAAAATCACCGAAGGGAGCTGCCCAGACTTTGTGGTATCATCTAATCTCATTATTTTCCAGATGAGACACCAACAGTTTAAGTGTCTTGCCTCAAGTCAAACATCTGGACCACTATTGCTTTTTCTTTTTCTTGGCAAATGATATTTTGGGTTTTTCCAATTACATGTAAAGACAGTTTCCAAATTTTATTTTTAAAATAAAATTTTGAGTTCCACATTTTTCTCCCTCCTGTCACCTCTCGCCTCTCCAAGACAGCAAACAATCTCATCACTATTGCTTTTTCTCAAATTTTATCCTTTATATTTTGACTTTTCTAGGTGGGGCAGTAGTCTGTGGAGGTTGGAATAATTCAGTGTAGAAAGGACTCTTAGGGTGGAAGTACTTAATATGATAAGAGGGTCAGCTTAGAAAGTCCTTCCAAGTTTAAGAAAGTTTTGTGACTTTCTATAATAATTTCTGGCTTTAATCACCTTCATTAGACTTGACCTCTTCCTCAACAGCAGTAGTATTAATAACAGCTTATGTTTCTGTAGAGCTTTACCTTTCTGGTCACATTTGATTTCCATAACAGTTTTTGAGATCAGGTTAAGTGACTTTGTAACTCTCTTGTGACCCTTATCACATACTGTCTTCTCTTATAGTTATATGTCTTCATCTCCTCTATAGTATTGTGAATCCTTTGTGGGCAGCAATATCCTATGATAGGGAGACTGAGTCAGTTCAGAGTGTAGATAGCTGGGACTGGTTTTAAGCAGCTTGAACTTGTTATTAACATATTAGGTTCAACATGCTGGGCCAAATTTGGGTTAGTGTGAAGTTCCCCACCTCCAGAAGCAGGTATAATGCTGGTATAACCACATTTCTGGTTTTGTTTGTTTGTTGGTTGCTATGCAGATATGCTATGAAGATAGAAAATGGAAAAAACTAATCTGGCAGAAGAAGAAGCTTGCTTATGGATCTTGTGTGTGGGTGTTCTATATTTTTTATAGTCAATATGTATAATGATGGGAGGGGTGCTAGACTCTTCAAATGATGTGCCTTTGTTTTGGTTTGGTCCATAAGGTGCCCATTCACCTAGATCACGGGTTCTTTGTCTTTTGAAACATTTTAATGAAATCATAATGCATGATTTTGAACCCCCAAGTTGTGGGGTTTGGGGTTTTTTTCTTCCTTTTCTTTTTTTTGGAGGGGGGAAGGCAGGGCATTTGAGGTTAAGTGACTTGCCCAGGGTCACACGGCTAATAAGTATTAAGTCTTTGAGGTCAGATTTGAACGCAGGTCCTCCTGACTCCAGAAGTGGTGCTTCATTCACTGTGCCACCTAGCCTCCCCCAGATCAGGGATTCTTAACTTTTTTTGAGTAATAATCCCTTTGACAGTCTGGGGAAGCCTATAGACACTTTAGAATACTGTTTTAAATGTACAAAATTATACATAGTATTCCAAAACAAGCCAATTGTTCTCAGAATGGTAAAAAAAAAATCACGGACCCAGATTTCAGAACCCTTGATAGAGATGGTATAGTTCTTTTTGCTAGTGGTAACTTTTGATAAAAATAGGTAGGTCAGAGAATGAATTGTCTTTTGAGAGGACTGCTGCTGTTTTGGCATTTGAAGTACTCATTTCTGTTACAAAAGGAAGTTGGGAGTCTGGAAGCTGCTTTATCAGCCTTTTAAATTGTTGCTTCACCCCAAGAGATTGAGGATTGTTGGCAAAGGCACTGTCTCTGTAGAAAATCTAATAACAAACAAGGACCCAAAAGATTCCAGGGGCATTGTGGGTCTTTGCCTACTGTTCTTTACCTTGTGTGAGTTTATTCTCATTTCCTCACTCCCTATAATATTCCCCAGAAACAATATCTACCCTCATTCCCACTGGCTCTTTTAAACTCTTTTCTGGGGGAAAAAAAAAAAACTCTTGGCATAGGTGATCAGGATCAAGAATGGTTCACACTTGATGCATGAGATTCTTGGCATCCCAGGAATAAACTAAGATGTTGCTGAGGTAGATTGCCACCTTGTAGCCAAGTAGGGTCTTGAAAGCTAGGATTTGTTAACTCCTGGAAGACTGCTGGAGTATTCAAAGCCTGAAGGGAGCTTCAGACTATGAACTTAAAATGCCTCTATTTGGTCTGGGTGGATATTTCTATACAGCACCCTGTGGTTTGCAGATAAAATTCAATGTAATTTTTAAGTTCATTTTGATAAATATTCCAAACCAGGGAACCTACAGCCTCCAGGCCACACATGGCTCTCTGTGTCCTCAGATGTGGCCCTTTGACCGAATCCAAACTTCACAGAACAAATGCCCTTAATAAAAGGATTTGTTCTGTAAAACTTGGACTCAATCTAAAGGTCACACCCAAGAACCCAGAAGGCCACATGTGACATGGAGGCTGCAGGTTCGTCACCCCTGGTATATATTACAAAGGTCAGATATATTAGATTAGATAGTAGAGAAAAGGGGAAATCAGCCCCAGATAGTTGTCATGTTCTGGGCTTGGTTGTCAGGATGCTGAATCTATGATGTACTTCCAGGGTCCTATTCCCGATGAGTATGCTGGTCCTGAGGTACCCTCATAGTGGGGGAGGGGCTGCATGCCTACTCCCAGCATCCTCTGAGATAGGCCTGGTTTTGTCATCTCTGCCCCTCCCTCGTGGCACCTGACACTCCCAGGTATCACAGGCATGGAAACATACACATCACCTCAGGAGCACAAGTACCACATCTCCTCTGATACTGTTCCCAGAGGGAGGGCAGCGAGGGTGATACCTAAAATGCTATAGGAAGTTATAGAAATCAGGCTGATCCCCTAAAATCCGCAGTCTTCACTGCATTTGGGTTTTGGCAGCAGCATCCCTGTTCTGAGGAAGTCAGCTCAGCCCAGGCAGTCTTCTCTGGGATGTCTCCAGCCCCTGTTGCCCAGGCTTGCCTACCTCCCTGCTTTTCCCCTCTGTGCCCTATTAGAACATGGTTCAAACCCCTCAGCATGGCATTTAAAGCCTTTCACAGTTTGGCTCCAACTTATTTTCTATATTTATTTCCCATTACTCTTCATTATATTTTAGATGTCAGCCAGATTATCCTACTGGCTCTTCCTCTTCTCCATGCACATACAGGCCGCACCATGTCTGGAATGCTCTCCCTCCTTACCTGTGCCCCTTGGGATCCTTGGTTTCCTTCAAGGATATACGTGGGTGTCACCCTCTAGAGGCACACTTCCTGATCTCCCTAGCTATTTTCTTTTTTGTCTTTGTATCCCTAAAGCCTAGTTAATTAACTACACCCTAGTTAATGTTCTTTTCCTCCTCAAATTATCTTATATTTCTCTATTTACATGTTATGCCACCCAGTGGAATGTGAGCTTCTTGAGGCCATGGACTCTTTATTTTGGCTTTGGGTCTTCGACACATAGCACAGTGTTACACGTGACAGATGCTTAATAAATGCTTGTTGAATTGAATATTGGGGCTTGGGATGGAGATTTGGCAGTTATCATTGTGAAGCCATGGAAATGGATGACATCTCCCTGGAATACAGTGTAGAGGGAGAAGAAAGGAGAGCTGAGCAAACTGAACCTTGTAGTAGGTTCACATTTAGAATGTGAGAGAAGGGGAAGGCAGGCAAGGAATAAGCAGAGAGAAGGGATGAAACCCAGGCAGAGAGTGTCCTGAAGCCAAGTTCTCGGTTCAAAGGCCTGTCATTATTTTCAAGTGGGGAACATCCCCATCTTGTGGACTTCTAGGGAATCGCCATAAAGATTTTTGTTGTATTTAGCAATGCTGGGTTTAAATATGTCCCACTTGAGTATGAATGCCCTCACAGGAACAAAGACCCTCCATTGTTATCTGGTTTTTATTTTGTCATTTTCTGCCAGGCCTAAGTTTAAAAAAAGAAAGAAAGTGGAAGCACAGGAAAGAATGTTTATTACTGCCTACAAAAGTCCTTAGGAAACCTTAGAATGGGCCCTATGTTTACTTAAGTAATAGGAGCTTAAGAGAAAAGCTGTGAGACTGCATTGTTTCCATAAAATACTAGGAAAGAATAGAATCCCTCATCCGAAGCCACTGATGGTAGTACTGGAAAGTTTAAAAAGTGGATCAATCTTTGGGGCCTTTAAAAGAAAAGAAAGAGTAAAAATTTTTGAATGTTTTAAGCCAGGACCCAGGCCTCCACAGTCTCCTATCTCCCACCTAAATTTGTTCTGTTGGAGTCTCCACTAGTGTCTGAGAACCCAGTGCTTGATGGGTAGGGAAAGAAAGAGATGAGACCGACCTCTGTCCTGTTGACAGGGATGTAGATCAAGGGTACATGTGGCCCTGGGATAGAGGGCTGGAATGCATTTTTTCTAATTGCTAACCCCTCCTCCTTGTCCCTGATTCTGTCTTTTTCAGTCTCCTTTTGGACCTTATTCCATCTACCACTTACCTTCTTCACCTGTGTTTTTCTTTATATTCTGTTTCTCTACTGGCTACTTCCAGTTTCCTCAAGCTGATGTCCTTTCTCTCCTATCCCTTTCACTTGTTAAACATTTGGAAAGACTAAACTTCACTTGCTTCCTTATCATCCACTGACCATTTTACTTCCCTTCCAGAAATACCTCCACAGATCGCTTTCTGATAAAACACCAGCTCCTCAGCCTGGCATTCAGGTCTCTCAGAAATCTGATTTCAACATACCTTTCCAGCCTTTTCTCATATTACTTCTGGACATGCTTCTCTCCCCATGTCTGGAACATGAAGCCTCCTCCTCCTTGCCTCCCAGAAGCCTTTTCTGCCTTCAAGAGTCAGCTCAGTTGTTCTCTATAAAGCCTTCTTTGGCTTCCCAGGCTCCTACCCTGGTGCTTCCCTCCCCTTGTAAGTGCCCCTTTCTTCCTCCAAAACTCTATATTCTGATTCTTTTTCTCCCTCTGTACTCTTTTGGTGATCTCATTGTCTCTCATGAGTTCAAATATTATCTCTGTGCAGATTACTCCTAAGTCTGTATATCTGGTGCTGTTCTTTCTCCATGCTCCAGTCCCACATCACTGTCCACATGGATGTCCTACAGGCATCTCAAACTGAAGAAAAGCTGACTCACAGATTTGTATGGTTTGTGTCAGAGCTAGGACTAGAAACTAAATCTCTTAAATCACAGGGCCAGTGCTCTTTGGGGGTCACTGTTATGTGCAAGACAGTGTGGTATTGACTGTCATTCACATCTTCTGTAATGACTCCAATGCCTGTTCCCTTCTACTAAAGTTGATCCTCATCTTTCTCATACTCTTCTTCATTCTCCTAGTCCATCATTCCTGCTCTTCACTGACTCTGCTCCCAAAGGATGGGAGATGTCAGTAGTCATTTCTTTGGTGACATTCACCAAGACTACAGAATTCCTCACTCCTTTAGTCATTCAGGGTTCATCCTGGTAATTCCTTACCCTATAGAATGCTAACTCTATTTGTTTTTTTCATTCATCCAAGTTAGGGAGTGTTTTTAGAGAGAGGCAGAAAACTTTACTGACTCGGTCTACATAGAATTTGGAGCTGGTAGGAATCTTGGAGATAATCTAGTGCAGTCACCTCAGTTTTAATAGGGAGAGGATTGAGGTCTAGAGAGGAGATATCACCTGCCCAAGGTCATAAAGGTTGTAGGTGAAAGAATCAGGTCTGTCTGGTTTTGTCCCAGGTCTGACCCTTAAATCCAGCACCTTTCCACTGACTGCTGCCTCACTTAGATGTGAGTGTGTGTATTATTAAATTTACAGACAAGTGATGGAGCTGGCATAACTAGCTAACTCACAGATGACAGTCATCGTTTAAAAAGACCTTGTCAAGTGAGAATGTTGGCCTGCATTTAGGAGGGTGAAATTGAATTAGGGATAAATGTTAAAATACTTTGTTTGGGGTTTGCTTTTTTTTTTTAATTAAGAAGTCATGGTGAAAGTACAGGAGAGGGCAAATGTGACTAGGGAAATTGTGTAAAAAAAAAAGCCGGGTATTTTAATATAATGCAAATACCACATGAGTAGCTTGACAGCCAAAAAAAAGCTGATGTGCTCTTATTCTACACTAATCAAAACATAGTGAGTGGCCTAAAAAAGTTAAGTCACCGGATCCCAGGAGGCCCAATTCCTTAGATATGGAAACAGACCCAGGGAGGTGAACATTTCAAAATAATGTGCCGATCAGGGCAGACAAGCATTTGAAGTATTGTGTTTAGTTCTGGCACCACATGATGAACTAAGAACAAGGTCGTAGTAACCAGATGAGAGGAATGAGTACTATGTAAGGACTGGCTAAAATTTGAACTATAGATACTGAGCCTGGAGCAGAGAACGGGAGAAGGGGATGTGGATGGGGAAGGGAAAGGTTGTGTCCTCAAGAAGGTGAAGGATTGTCAGTAAAAGGGCCTAGATTTGCTTTGGTTAACCCCAGAAGACAGTGGGTAGAAGTTGCAGAAGGACATATTTTAGATCAGAGATAAGGCAAAACTTGTTATTGTTCAGTCATTTGAGTTGTAACGACTCTTTGTGACCCTGTTTGTGGTTTCTTGGCAAAGATACTACAGTAGTTCACCATCTCCTTCTCCAACTCATTTTACAGGCGAGAAAACTGAATCAGACAGGGTCAAGTGACTTGCCCAGGTTCATACAGCTAAGAAGTGCCTGAAGACAGATAATCTTCCTGACTCCAGGCCCAGCTCTCTAACCACTGTGGCACCTAACTTCCTCAAGGGAAAACTTACTAAAAAAGTTGTTCCACAGTGGAATATGCTACCTTTGGAGATGAGAGAATTTAATATTATAGTATTATATTAAAAACTACTAATTAATTTGTGATTTATATATAATGAGTATAATAATGAGTTAGGTAATCCTCTCCCAGCCCTGGGGCATCTACCTGGGCAGGGACACTTACTTTTGTTTATAGAATAAATAAAAGTAAGGGTCAGGACCTTAACTTTTTGTTTACTCTGGAAACAAAAGTCCACCTCTTTTTGGAGATGTATCTCCTAGTTCTTGATCCCCTCTGTTAGAGTTTAGGAGTTTAGGGCTACCTAGCTCTTGAGGGAGAAGATTAGCCAGAGACGTTCAGATGGAAATGTCTTCCCTGGCCCACAGCTTTCTGACTGCTGAGTCTCATGACCTAGCTATGATCTCAGTGGGAGGAGCTGAAGGTTCCACCCCCTCATTAAATATCTACCTATCAGGGTCCAGTTACACTTGACAGGGGAGTTCTCTGTCAGAAGGAACACACCTGATTTAAGGTGTTTCTGAGTCTCCCAGTGATGCCTTTGGTTACCGAGAGAAACCACTGACCATCAATTTATTGATTATTGGCTAGTCTAATTATTGATCAGGAAGACCTGGAAGCCTTGTCTCTGGGGATTTTATTTGCAGCGCTAGAGGTCTTGAAGAAGTAGCTGAAAAGGGGCAGCTAGGTGGTGCAGTGAATAGAACCCTGGAGTCAGGAGGACCTGAGTTCAAATCCGGCCTCAGATACTTAACCCTTATTAGCCATGTGACCTTGGGCAAGTCACTTAACCCCAATTGCCCTGCCTTCCTTTCCAAAAAGCAAAAAAAAAATGGTAGCTGAATGACTAAGAATTGATGCTGTCTCATTTTAGCTGGACCCTTCCTGCTAAATAGAAGTCCTATTACTCATATTCTGTTTACTCCTGATCATAATTCCCAGAGAATCTATGTTGGCCCCTCCCCTGCCCTCCATCCTCTGACTGCCTGCCACTCCCCATACTGATGAAGTCTGATACTCTTCCCTCAGCTCAATTAGACTCACTTCAACAAGCATTTAAGTGCCTGCTCTTGTCCATATCTTAAAACCTTTCTAGGTCTTACCTATATTCCCCATCTTGTCCAAGGAGAGGTGGCATTCCTTGTCAAGGGTTGCCTCTGTACCTAGCCCTTTATTCCATTCTTTTCTGCCTTCTCCAGACCCTTCAATAAATGTCCTCTTTCATCTTCTACCTTTCCATTTCCACTGCCTCTTCTTAGCAGTGGATGAAAGGTCCCTGCAGGCTTTTATGGACTTGCACAGTCCTGTTAGGTACCATCGAGGCACTTTGTCAGTAGTTGTGTCTGTGTGGATGATCCTTACTTCCCCAGGGAAAAGTTGTTCATTGGAGCTCTGAGAGCCAGACATGTACCCAACTTTGATATGGACTATTGTGATAGCCTCCTACCTAATTTCCTTTCCTTCAGTGTTTTCCCATTCCATACCAAATAAAATACAAATCCTTTAGCTTAGCTTTCCACAGTCTGACTGTAAACTACCTCTACAGCCTTTCTTCATACCAGACCCTTTTGTTTATTCTGTGTTCCAGCCAAACACATTCTCCAGACTGGTTCCATATGTGCTCACTTCTTTGCCTTTGCTCATATCATGATCTGTGCTTAGAATGCCTTTCCCTCCTCCTTTTCCACAACCCACCATATTCAACCCCCGTGTTGAAAACCTAAGCTCTTTCAAGGCTCTGCTGAAATGTCAAGTGTTTCCTTTATGAAGCCTTCCCTGTCTTTCCAAGACTTCAGAACTCTGTACCTGTCTTTTTTTTTTTTTTGGAGGGCAATTGGGGTTAAGTAACTTGCCCAAGGTCACATGGCTAGGTTTTTTGTTTGTGAGTGCATTAAGTGTCTGAGGCCAGATCCGAACTCAGGGCCTTCTGACTCCAGGGCCGATGCTCTACTCACTGCACCACCTAGCTGCCCCACTCTGTACCTGTCTTAAGCACTCCTAATTTGTATTAGTTTGCCTTGTACACCTCTTCTCTCCCCTCTCTTTGGACCTCCCCTAACATCTAACACAATTCCTTGAATCTCATAAACGCTTAATAAATATTTGTTAAATTAAACTAAATTTAATTCCCTGAGCGTATCTTTGCTTTTTAACATGTGTTAAATTATAAATATACTTAAGTGTTTTTTAAAAAATCATTTGAATCAAATATTTTCACCATTTTAACTCCAGACATTTTATGTTTAAAAAAAAAAAAGTTGCTTATTTTCTCACCCTGATTTCTCAGCAGATTCGTGCTACAATGAAGAAATGGCAGCCCTCCAAGCAGCAGAGTCCCCTGGCTCGGCTCTTCTCAGCTGTTCATCACTTGAGACGCAGCATGTTGACAGAACGGTGTTTCGTGACTTCCATGAATCACAGTCCAGTACTTCATTTATTATTTGTTTGTTCAGCAAGTTTTTATTGAGCTCCTGACATATAGGCTTGTTAAATGTAATACTATGGTGGGCACCGAGGGTGATTTAAGGAAGTATAAGGCATAGTTTCTATCAGAGATTTGTAGTCTGGCTGGGCATATTTCAAAGGACTGACTAATGAGATGAAATGCATGAAGTTGAGGCAACAGTTAAAGACAGTGCTGAGGTCTTAAGCCTGTGTTCCTGGGATAAATGGTGATGCCACTGACTGAAGTAGGAGAGATGGTAAGGAAAGAAACTCATTTCGAGTTGAGTTTGAAGTGATAGTAGACAAACAAATAGCTATGTCCTGCAGGCATTCTGGAATACCTTTTTGGTGCTTTATTGAAAGTTTGCAATTGACTGTACAAATTTCACTGTCATTAGCATGGACTTAGTAGTTGAAGACTTGGGACAGGATCACCAAGGAAAACGATGTACAGAGAAAAAGAGAAGACCAAGAACTGGGTCTTAGAGAATGCCTGGTGGCAGGGTAGCAGGCGGGCAGCAAGGTGGCAACATGGTGCACAGAATGCTGTGCCTTGAACTCAGGAATACTCGTCTTCCTGAATTCAGATCTATCCTCAGACACTTACTAGCTGTGTGACCCTGGGCAAGTCACTTAATCCAGTTTACCTTGGTTCCTCATGTGTAAAATGAGCTGGAGAAGGAAATGGCAAACCACTGTAGTATCTTTGCCAAGAAAACCTCAAATGGGTCATGAAGAGTCAGACATAACAGTAAAATGACTGAACAACAGGAAGAGAGAAAAGGGACCAACTACCTACAATTCCGAGCTTTTGCTCTCAGATTCCGACTTATATCTCACCATGGGCCTCTTTGGTAATCTAATCCCCAATTAAGAAACCCTGATTCTTCTTTCTTTATAATTGTGGATGAGATGGACTGTAGGCCACACCCACTCATTCTTTTTTTTTTTGCCTTTTTTGGGGGGGGACAATTGGGGTTAAGTGACTTGCCCAAGGTCACACAGCTAGTTTTTTTGTTAAGTATCTGAGGCCGGATTTGAACCCAGGTCCTCCTGACTCCAGGGCTGGTGCTCTATTCACTGCACCACCTAGCTGCTCCCACTCATTTATTCTTTTTTTTTTTTTTTAAAGCAATTGGGGTTAAGTAACTTGCTCAAGGTTACACGGCTAGTCATTATTTATGTGTGGGTGCTCATTTTCTGAGGCCGGATTTGATCTCGGGTCATCCCAACTCTGAGGCCGGCGCTCTTACTCACTGTGCCAACTAGCCGCCCCTTTTAGGGCAATTGGGGTTAAGTAACTTGCCCAAGGTTACACAGCTAGGTTTTTTTGTTTCTGTGGATTAAGTGTCGGAGGCCAGATCCAAACTCAGGTCCTTCTGACTCCAGGGCCGGCGCTCTATTCACTGCGCCACCTAGCCGCCCCTCTGATTTATTCTTAAAGAACTAGAAGAATGACATACCTACTGTGGCTACTTAATTAACTATTGGGTGATTATTTCATGATGCCTGAGGGAGGAGGGGAGGAGGAGATTCGCTTGATGGAGATCCTTATTGGGAATATATTACTCATAAATCCTGTCTCATCCCTTAGCTCCATCTGCTCCCAAAGTTCCTACACTTCTCCTCAAGGGGAATTTAGGAGACCAGGTGATGGCAGCAGCAGCCTTGACAGCCAGGTCTCAGGTAAATTGTGGCTCTTCTTTCCTGTTGCCTTAGTGTGGCCTCTACTCTGTCCCACAGCATTTTCTCCAGGGGTCTGAAGTCCAGCTCCCCCTAGAAGAGGCCAGACCCATTCTTTGGGTGATGGTTGCAGACTAGTATCAGTATCCCATTTTGTAGACATGGTAAAAGCAGTGGACTACATGAAGAGGCCTGGGGTCTAATCCTGACTTACTAACCAACTGCATGGCGTTAAGGAAGTCAGCTTTCCTCTCTAACTCTCAGTTCCCTCCTCTGTAAAATGGGGAGGGTGGAAAGAACATTGGCTCTGAAGTCAGAAGACCTAGGGTCAGATCTGGCCGCTTAACATCTGTCTGACATAACCCTCTCTGGGTATCATTTTCTTCACATGTAAAATGGAGAGTTTCGATGAGATCATCTTTGAAGTCCTCTCTGGCTCTGATTGCTGTGAGCCTGCAGCTGGATGATGTCTAAGGAACCCCTTTCTTCCTGCCCTTTCTTTTTCTTTTTCTTTTTTTAAACAGAATCTGTGATTTCTTTGGTATTTGTAATTCCTGGTGAAGAAACTCTACCAATGCAGATCAGCCACCTAGAGTCTTAGAAAATTGCCTAGGGATATTCAGATTTCTGTTGCTTGACCAGGGTCACATGGCCAGTATGTCTCCAAGGTGGCACCTGAACCTGCGTTTTCTTGACTCTGAGGTTAGCCCTCTATCTACTCTACCATGTGACCAAAGCTTTGTATAATTCTGGAAGGGGAACATGATGTCCTTCAACAGGTTATTGAGAGAGCCAGTATTAGAACCCAAGTCTCCTAACTTTTAGTTTCGTATTCCTTCTTTTGTACCATTTTGGTTTGGGGTCAAACTTTTCAGCCATCCAGTAGATACTCCACACAACCTCAAAACCCTTGATTCCTGCAGATACCTTTCCCCATCTTTCTGTTGCTGCCAACTTTGCCCATCATCCTGGGGCAGCCTGGTGGAATTGTCCCCAGGACAGCAGGACCCTGTTGTTTTAGGAGTCGGTGATGTTTGAGGATATGGCCATGTATCTCACCCCAGAAGAGTGGGGGCAACCGGACCCCACTCAGAGGGCCCTCTACAGGGATATGATGCTGGAGAGCTGCAGGAATGACGTCTTATTGGGTAAGGATTCTCCCCAATCCTGCTGCACAGTTTTTAACCCTATTTCTTCTTTTCCCATTTGTTCATGAACCTGAGAAATTCAATGTTCTGTCAAACCAGGAGTCCATTAAATGGATATTCATTCTCTGGACATCCAGCGGGACCAATGATTCCCTTTGGGGTAAATGTGATAGTTAATGTTCTACGAAGTAAACATCTCAGGGTTAGGGAATGTTTCTCATACACGTTCCCTTTGATGAGTGAGTGAATGAAAAAGTAATAAGTACTTATTAAGTGCTATGGATACAAATACAAAAGTGAGACTGTATCTGCCATCTGTTTGGGAGAGAAAACACACTTCTAACCATTGGGATGGGTTGAGGGGCCCAAGGGGAGCAGAGATTCTGGGCTTCCTCCTGAAATGGTTGAGGCGGGGGGAAGTCAGTGTCTGCCTGGGAGAGGGGGAAGGGAAGAGGGCCTTTGCAGAAGGATTGGGAGAGAAGAACACCAGGAATACATGCTTTAGAACCTCTGACACTAGATGGGATCTGTGAAGTCAGGTGAAAGGTTGGAAGAGCCCTTTGTGTTTAATTTTAGTTGTTTTAGGCAGCTTAGATTTGCTTTGTCCTTGTACCAAACTGGTTCTCTCTTGGAATCATGTTGTATTGAGTTCTGGTCCTTGTGCCTTAAGAAAAATTTAGCTAGACTTAAGAAAATACCAAGAAGGGCAGCTGTATTAATGTCATGTAATGCCATCTAGTTTGTACAACACCCCTGTAGTCTTTCAGAGATTCATGAATTTGGTATTTCAAGAACTGTTGACTCAGAGAGTAGAAGTCCTCAATGATCCACTTGTCTGCTCTCAGGGTCCAGAGCCATCCGTTGTATTGCTTCAAGCCATTCTTCACTGCTTGTGCCTCTAAGGCTTCTCCCACAAGAAATAGCTTTTGGTTTGGGAGCAGGAACTGTTCTCTATCAGAGCTGCATTTGAGGAAGAGGTTGGTCTTGAGGGCACTGAGCATCCCCCTCATTGTCCACATTGAACCTAAGACCCTGATTAGCTCTCAGGTGGGAAAACACTTGAGTCAGTCAGGTCCTTGCTCTTCTGTTTTTAGTAGTTTCACCTTTACCATGACCTGTGTTTAAGGATATTGTTGATCTACAGAAAAATTCTTTGTTGTGAAATACTGAATTTGTATGTCTGTCATCAGTTACCTTGAGATCTCTCCTACAGATTATTAACTTTTCAGCTACTCAGCAAGACTTATACACATAATCTGCCAGATGGAGGTATAAAGTAAAGCTCAACTTAGGCCTAACTATCCTTTTTTCACTTTTCATGGCCATAACTACAGCATATCTCTTGAATGATGTGATTGGGCCAAGAAACCCAATGGGACAGCTAGTAAGCTTATTGCACCCTCTACCATTTCCCTATGTCCCTCCATGGCAGTAATACCTGATTTTGTCATGGACCTACCTTCATCTTCCGAGAAGATGCTCTGACCAAAAGAACTTATATCTTTGTGTTGGGCCTCCCTCTGAAGCTAAGACTGCCTATCTACTGGGGAAGGAGATTTTCTCACCTTCCTTTTCATATTACCTGCAGTTGGGATCCCTCATTTATATCACATTTCTAGACTTCTCAATTCATTACCCTTCCTGTAAAGTTTCCCTTTTCCACAATACATAACTCCTAATCTGATAAGCAAATAGAAGGGTCAAACTGACCCCTGCAATAGTTACGAGATTGACTCAGCTACCTCATTTTCTACTGTGGAATTTTGTTATAACTCAGCCTACTCATCCATTGAGTAAAACATACACTTTTGTATGACCTCTGACTTCAACCCTCATATTTTCCTTGCATTCACCTTGTATCCTATAGTTCCTATAGTCAGTGACTATTTGGGGGAATTGGAGGTCCCCCAAACTGACTTACTGTACTCTATGAATATCCAGAGTAGCATAAAAACAGGGGACAGACTGGCATTACACTCCTGGGAAGCCCTTGAGCTTGGGGAATCGGTCTAGATATCTTTTTGTAGCCTCCACACTCCCAGACCTTTCTGAAAACTGGAGACAGGGGTGACCTATAGGCTCCTCCCTCACTCAGTTGCTAAATCTTATGGTTTACTGGTTAGCATTATTTCCTCACTCCATATCCTCTTGTCTTTTACTGGTCCTTATTTTCGAGAGACTTCCCTCATCCCTGAACTATTCCCCTGAATTCTTGTTCACTCCTGCTATTTGTGGTTGCGTGGGAAGAAGATATAGTCCAAGATATCCTCAGTTTACCAAAGCTGTGGGTCTGCTACCAGTATCTAGTAGACTAGTAGGAATTTGACTTGAGGAGAGGATGTAGGAACCAGCACACAATGTGCATGTCTCAAAATTAGCAGAGACCTTCCATTAATGCTTTTTTTATGAAGTGTTCAACTCTTAAAGTCTAGGGAAGTGTTTGAGGAGAGGAATGTTGTTCAAATGCACAGCCTCCACAACGTGATCGAGTAAGGGAGTGGGCAAGAGGTAGTGTTCCAATAAAGGTGACAGAGCAGGAGTAGTCACACAAATAGCAGAGGACCAGGAGAGGAAAGGGAAGGCGTCCAAGAAAAGAGGGCAGCTTCAGCCAAGTCTGGGGTGATTAGGACAAAATAACCATTGGATTTAGCAGTTAAAAGATTGTTGGTAAAGCCCCAAGATTGGCCCTCTTCCACCTCCATCTCTGACACTTCTCCCTTCTCTGAGCTTCTATAGACTTATTCTCTCTTTTGAAGATTCTGTGTTATTTTATTTCTAAAGTATTTTTCCCAATTATATGTAAAGACAATTTTTAACATTCATTTTAAAAAATTTAGAGGTCCAGATTCTCTCCCTCTTTCCCTTCCTCCCCTTTTCCTACCCATGGTAAGCAGTTTGATATAATGCCCATGTACAATCACACAAAACACATTTCCATATTAGTTTGTGAAAGAAGACACAGACCAAAGAAAACCAAATCCAACAACACCATACACACAAAAATGTTAAAAATATGTTTTAATCTGCATTCAGCCTCCATCAGTTCTTTCCCTGCATGTGGCTAGCATTTTTCATCATGAGTCCTTTGGAATTGTCTTGGATTAGTGTATTGCTGAGAAGAGCGAAATGATTTGTAGTTGATCATCATGCAGTATTACTGATACTGTGTATAATATTCTCCTGGTTCTACTCACCTTACTTTGCATCAGTCCTTATACATCTTTCTAGGTTTTTCTGAAATCCTGCTCATCATTTCTTATAGTACAGTAGGATTCCATCACAATCACATACCACAACTTGTTCAGCCATTCCTCTGTTGATGGGCATCCCCTTAATTTCCAGTTCTTTACCACCACAAAAAGAGCTGCTATAAATATGTTTGTAGAAAGAGGTCCTTTTCCCTTTAAAAAAAATCTCTGGGATACAGACCTAGTAGTGATATTGCTGGATTAAAGGTATGCATAATTTTATAGCCCTTTGGGCATAGTTCCAAATTACTCTCCAGAATGGGTGAATCAGTTCACAACTCCATCAACAGTGTATTTGTGTTCCCAGTTTTTCCACATCCCCTCCAACATTTATCATTTTCCTTTTCTTTCATATTAGCCAATTGATAGGTGTGAGGTAGTACCTCAGAGTTGTTTTAATTTGCATTTCTCTGATCAATAATGATTTAGAGCATTTTTTCATATGACTATAGATAGTTTTGACTTCTTCATTGTTGGGAGCCAGAGGCCTGAGCCAGGACTTATATCTGATTCTGCACTCAGGTATCTTTGGGTAGCAAGCTCTAAATGTGATGTCTTTTGAGGATTGAGCTTCAGCTTTGAAGTCTGCTCTCAATTGTATCCGTTTATGACTGCGGCTGCATTAAAAGGTACCTGAGGCCTAGATCTAAGGCTCTGCCCCAAAACTTTAGTTGCTCGAAGCCTAAATATTTTAATTCTTAGGTGGTCAGTTCCTATGCAGATGTACTTGATGATGTGGTTTTGGCTTTGGGCCTTGAAGCCAGCTCTCAAGAGCATCCTTTGTAATGTGACTGCATATGAAAGAAGGTAACTGACTTTTCCTAAGACTTTCTGGCACCTAGAGAACAAAAGGCCTTACTGCCCTGCTACTTCCAGGATATGACAAAGATAATGATTTGAATACTTGAGATCCCTTCCTTCCCTTCCTTTGTCTCATTGCTCTATAAAAACCTTGTCCTGGGAATCAATAAATGGAGTTCATCGTTCTTCCTTGAACTACCCACATGGCCTTGTCATTTCTTATTCACATCTCTGAATCATGCTAAGTGCTGGACACTGAGCAGCCCACAGCACTTCATCTGAAAACTGCCTATTCATCTCCTTTGATATGCAGTAACCAGTACAGTAATTTCTGGCTATCAGAACTTTTTCCTTAATGGCTTATTTTCTACCATGTCTGATTTTTATCCTCTTCCCATATTCTGTATAGTTGGGAGGACATTTTTTTGCCTTTTTTTTTTTTTTTGGAGGGCAATTGGGGTTAAGTAACTTGCCCAAGGTCACACGGCTAGGTTTTTGTTTGTGTGCGTTAAGTGTCTGAGGTTGGATCTGAACTCAGGTCCTTCTGACTCCAGGGCCAATGTTCTACTCACTGCGCCACCTATCTGCCCCTGGGAGGACATTTTTAAGAGTTATAAAAGCCACACACATGTTTAATAAGCATAGTTTTATTTGGATAATCCTGCTCTTTGGTTTCAGATGATCTGGCACCTCATTTCACAAGGAGGCAATGTACTTCCTTCTCACCTCTGGCCTGTTCCTTCCATATTCAGGTCAAGTGCTGTCTCTTCAGAGGAGTTAATGCTTTTCTGTTAGTTTGCTTTCCCTTCTGAAATTATTTATCTAGTCATCAGCAAGCATTTATTTAGAGCTTACTACTTCCAGGCACTGTGCTATTTATTTTCAACACTGTGAATAGAAATAGCAGCAAAAAAGAAAGATAGATCCTGCCCTCAAGGAGCTTAAATTCTTGTGGTAGGAGAAGACTTATCTAAAGAAGCTGGGGAAGAGGTGAGAGGTACCCAGGAAGCATGGTGGAAAAAGTAGTGCAGGGAATCTGGAGCTGAAGCCCAAGAGGATTGAAAGAATGTGACCAGCCTGGGGTCTTCCTTAAAATGGAGGTTTGGGGAGCAACTGACCAATCAGAAGAATAGACTGCATGGGGCAAAAGACTCTTTCAGGGTGAGAAGGCTATTGGAACCAAATAGTGAAAGCATTTTCCCTGGAGAAAATGCTTATCTGTGTAAATGTATTCCTGTAATAAGCTCCTTAAGGGCAGTGTTTCATCCTATCACTTAGAACCATCTTACACCTTGAAGTTGCTTGGTCAATTTTTGTTGAATTGAATTGAGTTTTTCTTTTTCCAGGGTATGGGCAACATTTTTGTTTTCTTTTTATCATTTCAGATGATGGATCTGAGACTGAAAACATGGAGTCTCTTTCAAATCTGGAAGCTTCTGAAGATGTTGAATCAGAAGACAAATTATCATCTGAATTCCCAATAGGTCTTCCCCAAGTACCTGATTTTGGAGAAGCCCTTGACAGAGAACTCTATACATATGATAAGTGTAGGACTGCCTTCCAGTGGGGCTCACACCTTATTCAACATGAGCCAATTCACAAGGAAGAAAAACCCTACGAATGTAATGATTGTGGGAAAGCTTTCATGAGAAGTTCAGATCTTATTCGTCATCAGAGAACTCATAGTGAAGAAAAACCCTATGAATGCAGTGAATGTGGCAAAGCTTTTAGACAGAGCTCAGGTCTTAGTCAGCATCAGAGAATTCATAGTGAAGAGAAACCATATGAGTGCAGCATTTGTGGGAAAGCTTTCAGGCAGAGTTCAGGCCTTAGTCAGCATCAGAGAATTCATGGTGGGATAAAACCCTATGAATGTAGGGAATGTGGAAAAGCCTTTAGGTGCAACTCAGACCTAACTAAACACCAGGAAATTCATAGTGGACTAAAACCCTGTGAATGTAAAGAATGTGGGAAAGCCTTTAGGAGTACTTCAGACCTCATTAAACATCAGAGAATTCATAGTGGAGAGAAACCTTATGAATGTAATGAATGTGGGAAAGCCTTCATGAGGAACTCAAGCCTTATTAAGCATCAGGGAATCCATACTGGAGTGAAACCCTATGAATGCAGTGAATGTGGGAAAGCCTTCAGTCAGACTGCAGTCCTTATTCAACATCAGAGAATTCATAGTGGGGAGAAACCATATGAATGCAATGAATGTGGGAGAGCCTTCACCAGGAAATCAGATCTTATTGTTCATCAGAGAATACATACTGGAGAGAAACCCTATAAATGTAATGTATGTGGAAAAGCCTTCAGTCGAACCTCAGTCCTTATTGAACATCAGAGAATTCATACAGGAGAGAAACCATTTGAATGTAATGAATGTAGGAAAGCTTTCAAGAGGAGATCAGACCTTATTCAACATCAGAGAATTCATAGGGGAGAAAAGTATTATGCATGTGATCAGTGTGGAAAAACCTTTACCCAGAGCTCAGGTCTTATTCATCATCAGAGAATTCATAATGGAGAGAATGTTTATTAATATAATGAATGTGGGAAAGATTTTATCTGGATCCCATTCCTTACTGAGCATCATATAAAAACCCTTTGAATATAATGAATGTGAGAAAGCTTTTAGCAGACTTGTGACTTTGTTCTATCCTGATATATCACACTGGAACTTGGGACATTTATTAATTTCTGGAAGTAGGAATCATATCTTTGTAACTCATTTTATGTATCATCAAGTCTAGTGCTACTTGCAGATTGGCTTTTTAATAAAGACCTTTTCTATTAGTAATTGATCTAGGTGACAAAATGGGAGAGCCTTCTGGCACATTGCCTTCTTTAATTGCACAGGGAATGAGAATTTTAGGAATGGATTCAATGGAAATGTTGGCTCTTTGATTTTAGATTACCCTGTTCCTGCTTTCTTTTTTATATATATATATATATATTTTTTACTTTTTCCCCAAATTTATTTATTTATTTTTAGTTTTCAACATTCATTTCCACAAGATTTTGAGTTACAAAGTTTTCTCGCCTTGTCTCCCTTACCCCTACCCCAAAATAGCTAGCCTACTGAATACCCCTTCCCCCAATCTATTCTCCTCCCTCACTTCCCCCCTCCCCAACTTTCTAGTAGGGCAAGATGGATTTCTATACCCCAGTGCCTGTATATCTTACTTCCCAGTTGCATGTAACATGCATTAACAGTTGTTTTTTTGAAACTTTGAGTTCTAGAGTCTTTCCCTTCTTCCCTCCTCCCCCTCCCCTACTGGAAAGACAAGCAATTCAACATAGATTGTACATGTGTAGTTACACAAAACATTTCCATGGTAGTTATATTGTGAAAGACTAAACATTTCCATGGTAGTTATATTGTGAAAGACTAATTATATTCCCCTCCATCCTATCCCGCCCCCGCCACTTAGACAATTTTCTACTTTCTACTTTGACCTTTTCTCTTTTCAAAAGTGTTTGCTTCTAAGTACGCCCTCCCTCAATCTGCCCTCCCTTCTCTCATCACCCCTCTTATCCCCTTCCCCCCTGCTTTCCTGTAGGGTAAGATACCCAATTGAATGTGTATGTTATTCCCTCCTTAAGCCAAATTCAATGACAGTAAGGTTGACCTATTCCCTTTCACCTTCCTGCTCTTCCTCTCCATTATAACAGTGTTCTCTTGCCTCTTTTGAATGAGATAATTTATCCTAATCTAGCTCTCCCTTTCTCCTCCCAATATATTCCTCTCTCACCTCTTAATTTTATTTTTAAGATATCATTCCTTCATATTCAACCCATCCTGTGCACACACTCACATATGTATTTTTACACATATACACTCTCCTATACATACATATATATGTATGTATACATATATACATATATATTCCCTTCAGCTATCCTCATTTGGAGAAACATCTGAGTTTCGATTATCATTTTTCCCTATAGGAATGTAAATAGTTCAACTTTAATAAGTTCCTTATGATCGCTTTTTCCTGTTTACCTTCTCATGATTCTCTTGCTTCTTGTAACTGAAAGTCAAATTTTCTGTTCAGCTCTGGTTTTTTCTTCAAGGATGTCTGAAAGTCCTCCATGTCCTTGATTGACCATATTTTCCCCTGAAGCATTATACTCAGTTTTTCTGGGTAGGTGATTCTTGGTTTTAATCCTAGCCCCTTTGACCTCCAGAATATCATATTCCAAGCCCTTCAATCTCTTAATGTAGAAGCTGCTAGATCTTGTGTTATCCTGATTGTGTTTCCACAATAGTAAAATTGTTTCTTCCTGGCTGCTTGTAATATTTTCTCCTTGACCTGGGAACTCTGGAATTTGACTGTGATATTCCTAGGAGTTTTCTTTTTGGGAAAGAGGTGATTGCTGAGTTCTTTCTGTTTCTATTTTGCCCCCTGGTTCTAGAATATCAGGGCAATTTTCCTGGAGAATTTCTTGAAGGATGATTTCTAGGTTCTTTTTTTGATCATGGCTTTCAGGTAGTCCAATAATTTTAAAATTATCTCTCCTGGATCTGTTTTACAGGCCAGTGGTTTTTCCCATGAGATATTTCACATTGCCTTCTATTTTTTCATTTGTTTGGATCTGTTTTATAATATCTTGATTTCTCATAAAGTCATTCACTTCCAATTGCTCCAGTCTAATTTTGAGGGAATTCTCTTCAGTGAGTTTTTGAAATTCCTTTTCCATCTGGCCAAATCTGCTTTTTAAGGCATTCTTCTCCTCATTGGCTTTTTGGACCTCTTTTGCCACTTGAGTTAGTCTACTTTTTAAAGTGTTATTTTCTTCAGATTTTTTGGGGTCTCCTTTAGTAGGCTGTTGCTTCACTTTTCATGATTTTCTTGCATCATTCTTATGTCTCTTCCCAGTTTTTCCCCTACTTCTCTTACTTGATTTTCAAAATCCTTCTTCAGCTCCTCCATGGCCTGTGATCAGTTCATATTTTTCTTGGAAGCTTTTGATGCAGGAGTTCTGACTTCATTGTCCTCCTCCAGTTCCATGCTTTTATCCTTTTTGTCCCTGAAAAAGGATTGTATGGTCTGATTGTGCTTCCTCATCTTGCTAGTTACTTGACTTTTGAGCTCTTTGCCATGGTAGAACTCTGCTTACAGAATGGAGAGAGCTTAGCCCAAAATTGCTGGGGTTTTCGAAGCTGCCAGAGCTATTAGCTGGACACCCTCTCTACAGCCCCCACAGGCTCTGGCTCACTGGCCACACACCCGAGGTCCGCTACCCAAGACTTTGATCCAGATCCAGACAGGTCAAAGCAAGAGTGATTACCCTCAGAATGATTGCTTGGTCCCCTACAATCTGCAGGCCAGGAGCTCTGAAAGCACAGTGCCTCCCACCACTTCTCACTCTGGGGGCAAGGGCCAGATGCACTATTCCTTCACCCTTACAACAGAGTTCCTGACTGACCTTTTGTTTTCTCTTTGGTATTTATGGGTTGAGGAGTCTGGAAACCATCACAGCTGCTGGTGATTCACTCTCCTGAAGGCTGCCTTCAGCAGGAGATTTGTTTCTGTCACCTTGTGGGTTCTGTAGCTTTAAAATTTGTTTAGAGTCATATTTTTTTTTACAGGTATTGGAGATGGTTGAAGCTGGAGCCCAGGCCAAGTTTGTGCTTTTACCCCTGTTCCTGCTTTCTATAGACCTATGTAGGTATGCCAAGATTTCTGGTGGCTCCTCCTTATTCTGTTTCAGCCACCTAGAGAAAACAACGGCACCTGCTTTCTAAGAAGGGAGAAATTTTCATTGTTTTTCAAACCCCAAGGAGTATGACTCTGAAGAATAGATGTGGATTTTATTCTGAACTCTGCCACTTAACTAGCTGTGTGGCTTTGAGCAAGTTCACCAAGGGCTCAGATTTCTCATTTGTTAAATGAGATTGAGGCAGCTAAGTGTCGAAGTCATTAAGGAGCCTGGCCTGGCTCTGCTGACCTTGGGCAAGTCACTCGTCCCTTTTTACCTCAGTTTCCTTATCTGTAAAATGAGCTGGAGAAGGAAATGGCAAACTACTGTAGTATCTTTGCCAAGAAAACACCAAATGGGGTCACAAAACGTTGGAGACAACTGAAACAACCGAACAACAATATATTTCTGAAAAATAGCTGAACGAAGTGAGGAAGAAGAGGATGATATGGGTTCCTGGCACCTTTCAGCTTTAGGATGCGAATGAGAAGAGAGAGTTTGAAGCATAATTCCAGTGTTTATATAGTATATGAGGAAATGGGCTGGGTGTTTCTCAGCAGAGGCCTTATGGTGGTTGAACTGGTAGAGATTAGGCAAGCAAAAGGAAAATGAAATTTTAGGACCAGCTCTTCCCCTGCTCTCTTCTGAATTGGCCTCCTCTTCATCTCTTTTTGGGGGGGGAGGACAATTGGGTTAAGTGACTTGCCCAAGGTCACACAACTACTAAGTGTGTCAGGTGTCTGAGGCTGGATTTGAACTCAGGTCCTCCTGACTCCAGGGCTGGTTCCCTATTCACTGCATCATCTAGGGGCCCCCTCATCTTCATCTTCACAATCATGAAATAGCACAACGGTTTTTTGTTTGTTTGGTGGGAAGGGAATGCCTAGGGGGGATGGTTATAGAGTTTCTTTGAATTTTAGCATTAGATTCCACAGGGGGATGTAACTCTTGTGGCTCCTTTGTTTAGTTTGGCAAATCATTTATCTCCAGAACTTTCTGTAGAGTTATAGATTCTCACAGTTTGGAAGGGACCATTTTACCCAACACATACCTGAAGGTTGAGTAGCCTTCTGCAATGTCTTCAACAAATGGCTTCCAGAGTTGGACACAGCAGCACAGATAATGAGCTGACGAAAGTAGAGAATATTGAGACTATGACTTACCTTGTTCTGGGCGCTGTGCTGCCATTGAAAACAGCCTAATATTGCATTATCTCTGTTGGGGCCACTGTTGACATTGAACTTGTAGCCCATTAACTCTTCCAGGTCTTTTTCATGTGAACTATTTGGTATCCTCCATCTGAACTTATGAAGTTGATTTTTAAAGACTAAGGATTTTAACACGCATCCCTTTTAAATTTCATCTTTTTAGGTCTGTCCCATTCTAGCCTTTTGACATCTTTCTTGATGTCAAAAGGATCTTGATTCTATTATTGATAAGCATATATGCATTAATCCATGTCCTTGATGAGCATATTGAATGGAACAGCACCAAGGGTGGGTCCCTGTGCACTCCACTAGAAACCTATTTCTAGGGGTCATACACAAATCAGGGCTTCTCACTGCAGCTACTGGAAAATATTGAATTTTGTTTCTCTACTAACTAGTTTCCTGTGGCCTCAGTCTATGAGGCCACAGTTTCTAGCTTTGCTTAGCTATGTTTTATGCAGCTGATGGGGGTCCTAGTCTCATTTGTCTATCCTCAAGAGATTCAGGTTCAGAAAAGTTAAAAGTGTATTTCCTACCTCTTAGGGGAAAAAATGGCTTTCATGCTTTTCTCCGTGCCCTAAAGTATTGGGAACTGTGAGAAAAACAAGGAATAAAAGTCC